>OZ025239.1:94510589-94870594 GCA_964019155.1 Osedax fenrisi
TTTTTTCATTCACTACTTTTTGGTTTATTTCAACTTTATATCATTCATATTTAAAAATTTCTCAAAATCACTGGAGCATAACATTTCCATTATATTGTTGTTTACATTTTTATTTGTTCTATTATTTCAATTCATAATCTCTATTCATACCATCATTGCACTATTATTATATTCTTACATTATTCATATACATTATATATATACATTCATATACATTATATACATTCACATACATTCATATACATTCATACACATTAATATACATTCATATACACTCATATACATTTTTGTTTATCTTACACTGTATATAGTATTACTTTATGTGTGTATCATTCAGTACATGTATATTAGCATACACTGATTTATAAACATACATCAATTAATATATAATACCTAACCATGGATAACAAATTATGTGTTCACTGTAATAAAGTTAATGAACATGATAAATATGTCACATGTATATGCGATATCATTGTGCATTATGAGTGTCTTCACCCTTATGGTAGTACACCTAATGCATGGGTATCTAGCAACCCTGTAATCAAGCATGTTACATCAATACTTGAGTCACCATCTTTCTTATTTAGATGTAATACATGCATTGGTAACTCTATTCAACCAAGTTGCCCTCTACCTTTAAATACATTTAAAGGTGAAATAAACAATATCGAATCCTCCACAAAGGATATCCTTATCCGTCTTGATAAACAAGATAAGATATTAAATAATATATGTAAACTAGTAAATAATACCAGTACGATATATAAACACATAATACCACCTACATTCACCCCTACAATACCCTATAACCCCCCAAAACAACACTTTCCACCACCTACTCATCCTTTAAATATATCATACTCTTCAGCTGTACGACAAAGCCCATACATGCCCATAAACAAAGTTAATACTACTATACCTGTAATTAATACTACTCCATCTAATTCTCTTGTTATTGAACATCTGAATGAAGATGAAAGAAATATTAACTTCGTATATAAAATACTTTCATATTTAAATATGTCTAAAAACTCTCTGACCTCATACAAATTTATAAACTCAATATGTGTAATATACTTCAACTCACCTAACTCTCTATACACATTTCATTCCAATGTGAACCATATTAAAAAAGACCCCCGATTCTCCCATCTTTATATACGAGAACAACGCTCAGGCAATGAAATATTCAGAGGTAGAGTTATATATCATGCCATAAAAGAAAGTTTAACACCAACTGGCACTAGGTGCACCTATAATAATTATAATAATACATTTGAGCTACGTCAAACTAAGAACTCAAAAATAGATTGGTCCTGTAATCCCATAAATATTACAGAATATGATTTCAAAACATGGAAGACTTCTTATGAAGTATATATACAGACCAAACATAATACAAATAAAATTGACTTAGTCAATGACCAACACACACAATGACATATAACCACCCATGACAACCACATCAGATCAATATCCTCGACCTTCACCATTCCTACCAGTATCATTCACCAATCTCATTCATCCTCACTACACATCATAAACCAACCCTGTCCCTTACCTACCATCTCCAATATAAATATGTCCTCTGCACCATATAAAATTCCACACTTATCCAATATTAAGGCTGCAACACTTAATGTTTGCTCTATCAGAAATAAAGCTGATCTTATAATCGAATTATTTACTGATCTTAACTTAGATATTATGTGTATTACAGAAACATGGCTTAATCTTAATGATACCCCCATAATTGCCACATTAAACACAAATACATTAAGCTTCGTTCACCTTCCAAGACCTAGTTCCCACTTTGGTGGAGGATTAGGTGTATTATATAACAAGTGTATTAAGCTAATAAGCTATAAAGACCTTTCTCTTGAACATTCCGAGGCTTTTTCATGCACATTTCATCCCAATAACTCACTTCCACTTACAATAATAACCATCTACCGACCACCGCATCAATCTATTCCTCATTTTATTGAAGAACTCGATACTCTACTTTACGCATTAACTCCTAAAACAATTCTAACCGGTGATTTTAATATTCCTATCACCTCTACTTCACATAATTCTCGACATCTCTACGATATACTTGAATCACACAATTTGTCCCAAAAAGTCACTACCCCTACACATACAGCAAACAATATTCTTGATCTTGTTATATCAAATAAATCATCTGATATAATTTCCAACACTGTAACTCATAACCTTATAACTGACCACTACATTGTCCTTTTTAATATCCATGTCCCTAAGCCAACCCGCCTATCAAAAACTATTAAAATTAGAAATATTGCTAAAATTGATATTTCAAAATTTATGGAAGACTTTATTAATAATATTTACATTTGTGGTAACAACAAAACTTTATCCCATTTTGACTATATTCTTTCCTCTACTCTTGATGTTCATGCACCTATTAAACAAAAGTCGATTATAGTACGTGATAACTCAAAATGGTTTAATAATAATCTTGTCACCGAAAAACGAAAACTACGAAAAGCCGAAAAATGCTGGCGTAGATCTAAATCTACTACCGACTTTGACATATTTTTACTATGCAGACAGCAATATCGTAGTTTACTCAAAACAACGAAAGAAAATTATTATACTGATCTACTTACTAACGCAGGAAAAGACTATAAGAAAATATTTAAAATATCCAATACACTACTAGGGCGCCTTAATCGACGTATTCTTCCAGATACTTCTATATTAGATAATATTAATAACTTTGATATATTCTTTACCGCTAAAGTAAATGACATTATTACATCTCTTCCCTCCCCTTTATCATATGTACCAACCATCCCTCCATATTCTCTTTCATTACTGAACCTTCCATCTACTTCGCTGGTTGAGAAGCTTCTCCTGTCTGTGAAATCAACATGTTCCCTTGACCCCATTCCTGTAACCCTCTTACATAAGCTGATACCTTATATTGTTATGTACTATAAGGAAATAATCGAAGAATCAATTATATCTGGCTCAGTACCTTCGTGTATGAAGTTAGCTAATGTTACTCCTACTATTAAAAAACCTGACTTGGATAAATCACTGCTCGCGAGCTACCGGCCGATATCACATCTCTCGTATATTTCTAAAGTACTTGAAAGAGTTGTAGCTATTCAACTTAATGACTATATACTCAGTAACAAAATCCTCAATAAATTTCAGAGTGCTTATACTAAAAAGAAAAATACCGAAACAGCTCTTGTCTATATTATTAATTCCCTTCAGCGTGCATCCTTTAATAAACATAGCTCTGTGATCATACTATTAGATCTTTCAGCAGCATTCGATACCTTAGATCATAGCACTTTAATGTTAAGACTTCAGTCTATAGGTATAAATGGAACCGCTCTTGAATGGTTCAAATCATATCTTCAAAATAGATATTTTTCTATTCAGATTGATTCTCTGACATCCACACCTCGGTCAATCCATCATGGTGTACCGCAGGGATCTGTTCTCGACCAATACTCTTCAATATATACATGATCCCAATATTTGATATTTTTAATAAATATCCAAATATTGGCTACCATTCCTATGCAGATGACCTACAAGTATATATGATTTTAAAAGACCCTACTAAAGATATACCTATACTCAACAACTGCCTTGAGGATATACGAACATGGCTAAACTCAAACTCTCTCTCACTGAATAGCTCAAAAACCATTGCACTCCATATTTCTTTATCAAATAAGTCCACTATTCCAAATATATATATTGGTAATGATTGTATACCTTACTCCAGATCAGCCCGTAATCTAGGAATTATATTAGACACCACATTATCATTTACACATCAGATCTCCAATATAATTAAATCAGTAAATTTTATATTATACACTATAAAAATTATTAGACTTTCAATATCCACTGAAATTGCTAAACTACTTATAACATCTCTTATTCTACCTAAATTAGATTACTGTAATTCGATTATTAATGGTATACCGGATTATTTACTACATAAACTACAACTTTTGCAAAATTCAGCAGTCAGACTCATATACAATATAAATAAATTCTCTAGAACACACATATCACCTTACATGAAAATATTACACTGGCTCCCAATTAAATACAGAATAATATATAAAATATGTATGCTAACCCATCATGCCACTCATCACAGCCAACCTGACTACTTACATACTCTACTTACTCCCTATACATCATCACGCCCAATACGACTTTGCCTCAAGTATACTCTAGTCATACCAGATTTGCGTAATGTATCCATAAAACAAAAGAGAGCCTTCTCAATATCTGCACCTATAGCCTGGAATGGAATAGACTTCCTTATAACATTCGTTCTATTCAATCAACCATGTTATTCAAAAATAAGCTTAAGACATATCTTTTCTCTTTGGCTTATCCTAATAACAACTAGTCAACATTTAATGCACGGCCGAAAATTTCTGATGAAGTTGATGGCAGTGCCTAAAACATTAGGTTACAGGTTACAGGTTACTACTACTACTACTACTACTACTACTACTACTACTACTACTACTACTACTACTACTACTACTACTACTACTACTACTACTACTACTACTACTACTACTACTACTACTACTACTACTACTACTACTACTACTACTACTACTACTACTACTACTACTACTACTACTACTACTACTACTACTACTACTACTACTACTACTACTACTACTACTACTACTACTACTACTACTACTACTACTACTACTACTACTACTACTACTACTACTACTACTACTACTACTACTACTACTACTACTACTACTACTACTACTACTACTACTACTACTACTACTACTACTACTACTACTACTACTACTACTACTACTACTACTACTACTACTACTACTACTACTACTACTACTACTACTACTACTACTACTACTACTACTACTACTACTACTACTACTACTACTACTACTACTACTACTACTACTACTACTACTACTACTACTACTACTACTACTACTACTACTGCTACTACTACTACTACTACTACTACTACTACTACTACTACTACTACTACTACTACTACTACTACTACTACTACTACTACTACTACTACTACTACTACTACTACTACTACTACTACTACTACTACTACTACTACTACTACTACTACTACTACTACTACTACTACTACTACTACTACTACTACAACTACTACTACTACTACTACTACTACTACTACTACTACTACTACTACTACTACTAAGCTATGGAATTCACTCCCACCGTATATTAGATACATAAAAACAGATTGAGAGATCATTTGTGATTTATTTAAGAGTTTAAATAAACTTTCAATTCAATTTAATTAAATAATATATACCCATATATAAATAAAGCAAAGTGGTATATTAATAATATATATCTAAACAAAATGCTATAGTATTTATTTGATGGTATGTTAACATGTTTAATATTTTTTAATATATATGACGGCCAATTGTAAAACAAATATTATTATTATTAAAAAAAAGATTATGGAATTTTTATTATGGTATAACATACATGATTAAATATCGATAGACTGAAATATTACAAAACTTAACACCTCTACGCAGATAAAATTATCGAGAAATTTGAGAATATTGAAAAAATCAACTGCGACCCTACCGCTATTTACAAACAAATTGAAGTAGTAATAATAAGCTCTACTACAGAAATAATAGACATCTATAGAATGAAAAAACAACCTTGGATTACAGATGACATAGTTGACCTATGACATGATAGAAGGTCACTGAAATCTAAAAAGAAACAAAATCTGATCTAGATAGCATGTACAGAAAAATCAATTCACATATACAGAAGGGAATGAAATAATAAAAATGTAATTGAATTCAAATATAGTGTACATATATCGACGACGATATGATAGGTGGAAGACATAGTAAGATAGCTTATAAAACAATGAAAATTCTAATGAAATTACAAAGAAGAATGATGTCCGTCATTTGAAGTAATAGGAACCACTATCTGAAGACTCGTCGATTCTAAACCGCTCGACAAAATACTTCCGCGAATTATATAATTATTTCATACAACCTAATGTTAATATACTGAACAATACTGAAATGCTCAGCAAAGATTCATAACCTTATCTGACAATACTAAAATCATAAGATAGTGATGCTATAAAAACATTAAAATAAGGAAAATCTCCAGGAATTGTGAATATACTAAGCGAACTAATATAATACGGGGTGAGTTCGACAACTAAGATCCTCACTCAAATATGCACACAATCTTAGGATAATACATTTAGTCTACTCAATGGACCCAATAATTGGTAATACACATCCCCAAAAAAGCTTACCTAAAAAAATGTAAAAACTACAGAACCCTTAGCTTAATATATCATTCAAGTAAGATATTACTAACAATAATACTTAAAAGGATAACAAATTATATGCTAGTATATGTCATTAGATGACATTGATTTACAAGCGGGCCCAAATAAAGAGCTTCAAGATATGAGCAACCAATTGTCGAAATGTGCTAGCAGATAAAGCACGGAAATCAGTTCAGAAAACAGCAAGGTAATGGTAAATAGTAATGACTCCCCTTTAATGCTGACATCACACTAAATGGTAATAATCTGGAAAAAGTCAACTCATTCTGTTACACATAATTAAACTAAAACGTAAATTAAAATAGTATGGGAACATATCCAGACACGACGGTCTTAACAAAACGATAATGCAAGGTATTGTTGAAGGTTCGCAAAATCAAGGTCATCCGAAGAGGCAATGGTTCAACAATATATCTGATTGGACTAAGATGGACGCGAACCAACTATTTCACAAAGTTCACGATCGTGATGGCTGGACACAGTGTGTTGCTAAGGCAGAAAGGACTGAATTGATTCCCTCTACGATATCCGAGTCACGGTACTAAAAGTAAGTCAGTATACCATACAAACACATACAAATACATACACACACATACAAACACATACACACACATACGCACATACAAACACATACAAACACATACATATAGAGATACAGTTATAACTATAGATAGAAAGATTGATAAAATACGTCTATGATATATACAATTAATATTCTTGGAAACGTTATTACTGATGATGCGTAAATAAGTAATAATAATAATATTAATAATAATAATAATAAAAAATAACAAAATAATAATAACCGTTTTAACAATAATAACAACGATACTAATGATAATGGCAGCGATAAGGTAAGGTGATACTGTAAGGTAAGGTAAGGTAAGGTAATAATGTAAGGTTATAAGGTAAGGTAATAATGTAAGGTATAAGGTAAGGTGATAATATAAGGTGATAAGGTAAGGTGATAATATAGGTGATAAGGTAAGGTGATAATATAAGGTTAACAATTTAGATTTGATAGTACGTAGTTTATAATTGCGATTAATAATAAATCCTAACTGGTGTCCAGTTTAAACAATTATATACAAACGAAGATACCCAAAGATATATATATATAATATATATATATATATTATATATATATATTGTGAATCATATATATATATATATATATATATATATATATATATATATATATACTTCTACATAAACACATATCCATATACATTAACACATATATATATATATATATATATATATATACATTAGAATTATAAAGGTGAATACACTTTCTATACAAATTAAAAGGATGATTATCCATAAAATATCACATAACAAATAATAATAGTAATAATGCAAACTATAACAATAATGTATTTCAGGGATATTACGATATATATATATAAAAATAGAGTTATGGTTAGGTAACATATTAATATAATGTATGATATAAATCCATCGTTTGGTAGCTACTTAAGTAACTAATGACGTTTTAAACGAATGATGATTGAGAAATTAATTGGGGTAAACGGGGATATAATAACTACATGTACATGTTTACAGTGCACTGTAAACAAACGTGTAAACAACCCATATGAATTTATAGACCTCAAAATTGTAATGCAATATCCCATGAACAGATATGTAAATTATTTGATATAACCCAACACAATTCTAATTCTTTTATAATGATAGGAGATTTTAATTAACCACATTTTAATTGGAGAGAATATACATTTCCTAGTTACCCAAAAAGTTATGCATTACTTTACAATTCGATTATTAAAAATTCATTTTTACAATTAATAAATAAGCCAACTCGTAATAATAATATAATTGATTTATTTTTTACTAATGAAAAACAATTACTATCTAATATAAATATTGGAGATTATTTCGGAATATACAAAAATATAAGTGAGCATTATTCTGTTTATTTTAATGTAAATATTGAAAAATACCCATGTAAACAGATTTTAAAATCAAACAATTTTGATTTCAATAATGCTAATATAAAATTGATTAAATATCATCTTTCTAGATATAATTGGGCATATCTAAATTCAAATGATTATAATATCGATCAAAAAGTAGAATATTTTAATAATGTTCTAAATAAATGATATATATTACATGTTCCTAATATAAATAATATAATAAAACAGGTACTTCCGAAGAATATATTGAAATTGAATAAGCAAGTAAAATGTATTATGAAAATCTAAAAATAATTTGTAATATAAATATAATTAGAAAGAAGCAAAAAAAATGTATCCAAAGAATTAGAATATTTAAATTTTAAGAGAGAGATTAATGCAATTAATTCAAAAAATAAATTAAAGTTTTATAAATTTATGAAAAAAAGACAAAATTTAAAATCTGGATTATCTCTTATTGATGTATCAAATAATACTATTTTATTTTCAGATCTCGACAAAGAAAATATATTAAATTAATCTTTTGGTTCAATTCAACAAAATCCTTGGAAGGAACAAAATGATAATGGAAATTTACCCGAATTTTATAATTTAACTAAACAAAAATTTGATAATATTGATTTAAATCCTGAAATAATTAAAATATTTTTAAATATACTAAAAATTACACATACTTTCGGAACTGATGACTAAATTATTATCTAATGAGTTAGGGGAAGTAACCTAATACGGATACTTTAACATTAAATAATCTTAACATTTTACGACTCATCATTTGTATTCATAAATTACAATATACTAATATTATATGATTATAGATATTATTGTGATTTTAAAATGTTATTTAATCTTTTAATATCATAGATAACGGTGGTGTCCGTATTCGGTACACATTCCGATTACGGACACCCTGTGTTATGATACGGACACCCTCTATACCACTAGATAAACTATATATTATTGATGAATGAATCAAACAAATTACAATTACATTATTTATAATTACTTTTATGAATAATTATTTCTAATTTAATTAGTTAATAATTTATTGTTTATATTATTTTTTTAATTAAAGTATCTAAATAATAAAATGTTAGATTTAACTCTATTGGTTGTATTAATATTATAACGCACGCGATTTTATGAAAATCAGAATAGTTCATACGCTGCGCGCTGATTGGTTATAGGGTGCCCGTATTAAGACATATAGAGTATTCGTATTAGGGATTATATGACATCTAGATATATGCTTATAACTTAATGAATATTTGATAACAAATATAGAAATTAGATATATCATTTTCAGAATGCTTTATTTTTTTAATAATATTGTGTTATATTTTATATCGATACATTTGTATATTCTTGAGAAGGTTTTAAGTTGACATTTTTCATAAATTTAAAAACGTAATAATTAAAATCAGTTTATTGGATATATCAGCAATATTTTGAATAATTAAAAGATAAAAAATACATTTTTAGACTATTTATATAATTATGAATATGTTAAACATTTTTTTTGTAGGATTTATGGTTTCTGAGATACCAAGAGTGTCCGTATTCGGTTACTTGCCCCTACAGGGGCCTATAGGCCTATTTCAATAACAGCTGTAATGTGTAGAGTAATAGAAAGTATTATTTCTAAACAATTATTTTTTATTTAAAATCTAATAATTTATTAACAAAAAATCAATATGTTTTTATAAGTGGAAAATCAACAGAATTATAATTAAAAAATATTTTAAATTTTGGTATAATGAATTGAATAATAAAAAATGTGTAGATATAATATATATTGATTTTGCAAAAGCTTTTGATGTTGTTTCTCATGAAAAACTATTATATAAATTAAATTCATACGGTATATCTAACAATAAAATAATAAAATGGTTTTATTAGATATATCTATAGATTTATCTATATATCTATATCTATATATATCTATAGATCTCAAATTACACGGATGTAAATTATTTTTCAAATAGTTCTATTGTCAAATCTGGAGTACCACAAGGATCGGTTTTAGGTCCGCTTTTATTTTGATTATATATATTAATGATCTTCCTAGTATATTCTCTTCACAAATTAATATTGATTTAGTTGCCGATGATACAAAAATATATTTTTTTACGTATCTGAGATAAATTGCAATTAAATATTTCATTATCAAAATGTGCTGTTATGACTTTAGGGAAGGTTACTCCATCTAAATATTTTATGTTAAATATTTATGAATAATATTTGTGAATAACGTTTTATTTAATAAACATAGGTAGTCACTGGTAATATCAGTTATACGATTTGGTTACATTATATACATATAGTATATTATACGATAGTTTCATGTGATGGTATACCGTATGTCGCATACCGTATACCGTATGTCTATAGACACTGTCTATTAGTGAATGTCCACTAGTCAATGTCCACTAGTTAATGTCTACTAGACAATGTCTACTAGTCAATGTCTACTAGACAATGTCTACTAGTCAATGTCTACTAGTATGTATACATTACGAGCAGAATAATACCATTACGTACTATTTTCTATCGCAAGTTTTACTACAACATCACCGTAGTATATATATATATGTATATATATATATATATATATATATATATATATATATATGTATTTGTATTATTTTAGTAATTTTTAAATTTTTAAATTTTATAAAATGTTATCAAATTTTCTATCATTTGTTATCACATATATGTGTATCGGTAGTTTTTCCATTCTCGAATTATGAACAGGATAACACTAGATACGCGGTGATTGTTTTCCACCCAGTAAGTCGCTACGCCTTCTAATGTACATATATACTACTATTAACATTTATATATTTATATATGTATATATTTATATATATATATATATATATATATATATATATATATATGAATACACCCGCGCGGCTACACACGTACCTATGTCCTTCTCAGCACACGTTATCCACAGTCGTGCATGTCCTTCACGTGTTCATGTCCTTATCGTAATAACGAAGGCGATTGAACGGTGCTGCTGCTGCGGTAGATTACGAAATCATCTATTGTCACGGCTGCTACGACGACTACAATAGTGGCGATGTCTGCTAACAATAGTGACGATTTACAGGACAGTAAACGCGTGCGCAGAATTGTGTTTTACGATCGAAAAATGTGGCGGCGATGATATAGCGATACGTCTATAAATAGATTTAGTTGACCTAATTCGCTTTGGTCACCTAAAATCATATTGTTTTTAGGTGTTTTTCGAAATTAATTATTAATCATTCGTAGAAAAATAATCATAAATTATAATAAATACTTTTTTTAGATAAGTAATTATATTTTATAATATATTCTAATTACTTATCTAAAAAAAGTATTTATTATAATTTTGGTTTCTAATTTGTATTGTAATTATGTATATTATAATAATAATTATAATATAAACTAAATACTCACAAATCACTTCATATATACATATATACATATATACAGGCACAGTAGTTTATCGGTTATATTAACACCATATCGAACAGCTATTACTGCATTATTTTATGATATCAATTGAAACCTGATGTATAAATATAATTTATTATATATTACATTTAATATTTTTCACAGATTCACGTTATTATTTTGAATTCATCAATTCATTTCTATGAACAATGCAATGTATTAATTATAATTAAAAATGTATTCTAATATATATATATATATATAGTTAATACAATTATATGCCACTCACCTCTCACTATAAGAACGACACAATAGATACATATATATATTACATATATACACATTCGAACGTATCTGAGTTAATATCTGATAAGGACATCATGATATCTATACACATTATTCGAAACATACAATGTTAATTATAAGGACACATCTACCCCCATTCGAAGCTGTAGAAATGCCATCTCTATCTGATTATTATATAATACACATTATATAATATAATTAGATATTTATATATGTTCATTTGTATTATTATTATTATTATTAATTATATAGTACATATAGTTATACTAATATATAATAGGTATATTCTAGTACCTAATAATGCTTTGTATATATATATATATATATATATATATATATATATATATATATCACTAGTACTATTAAATTGAATTTATATTTTTGAAGATTTTCCATATATAAATAATATAATAAAATAGAAACTTTTTGATTTATATTTAATATTCTTACTTACAATTCATTCATTTTCTTTTCAACCTATCATAACACTGCTTCAGAATACCTTCAGAATACTGCCGTTAAATTCTGCCATTTAATACTGCAGTATTTGAATGCCACCATAATGTATCTCCTTAGTAAATATGTTTACTATTATCATAGTTTGTATGTTATCATTCAGCTTTTTCATTTTTTCCAATCCACTCTTATCCAAACAGATTGTATGTGATAATCTTATAATATAATAATATCATATCTTCAATTATATTCTAAGTAAAACCTTACATTACTGTACCCAGATACGATGTTTCCCAACCTAATGTTACACAATACATATATTTCAATTTTGTTTTTAAATTTTTATTTTGGTGGAGTCATTTTATCCCATCCAGGAACTTAGATGAATATTTCACTTATAATCATATGACTCTAATGTCTATTAAAAACTCTCTCATGTTAAGACATCCATGATTTTAACGAGATCCGGTCATTATTGTATATACAATTATATTATGACTATGATTACACAATATACATGTTTCCTCGTCTATGACTAATACTAATAATAATACTATTATAATATTTTAATATTTTCATTATTATTAATTTATAAATTTTGTATATAAATAAAATATAAATCATTTAATATATAAAATTAACAAATATTTATTCAAAAGTTAAAATCTATAATTGTTGTAGTTGACAATGTATTCTCTATCTTTTAATATATATATATATATATATATATATATATATATATATATATATATATATTATTGTTATATATATGCTGTCATATCGTGTTGTATACCGCTGTATACCTACACTACGTGATAAGCCGATACTCCACCCACATAAAGATATCTCGCTCAAACGAATATGCTTCTATACACCAGCCACTTAAACTTACGTCGTGTTTCCCTTTCTTTTAAGGCAGTATTATTTTTTTTTAATATTTTAATTTTAATAATAGTTATCGAATTCGATACATATTTTCGATAACTATATTCTAAAAATATTTTAACTCATCCGATGCATTTATTTTTCTCAGTGAATGTACACTGTAATACATTTATAAATATAATAGGTCAAAAAGATCTATATAAGTCTAACTAATCGAACTAGATTGCTATCCATCCTATAATAATTATTTACATACTTTTATCCAACTACACTATATTACTGACCAATTAGATTAGTGCTCCACTACAACTTTAGGATCCAATACTGTATAGCGTCAAACTTTACGTTTTCAACTTCAGAACCTTAATGATGAAGAACATTTCCAGATTATATGTATTATATATATATATCATCGATATATATATAATATAATATATATTATATATATATATATATATAGATGATATATATATATATATATATATATATATATATATATATATATATCGATGATATAGATATAATACATATGATCTATAATTATATGTATTATATATATATATCATCGATATATATATATATATAATATAATATATTATATATATATATATATATATATATATATATAGATGATATATGTATATATATATATATATATATATATATATATATATCGATCGATATATATATATATTATATATATATATATATATATATATATATATATCGATGATATAGATATAATACATATAATCTGGAATGCTCTTCATCATTAAGGTTCTGTAGTTGAAAACGTCTATATCGAAATATATATCATCGATATATATATATATATATATATATATATATATATATATATTCAAAACAAGAATTAAAAATCACCTATTAACATACTTAATAATGATAGAAACACTATTATTAAAGGAGTCTCTAAACCACGCTGTTAAATAAATAATTATTCTTTTGAATATAGTTATTTACACTATTCTCCATACGTATCTCTCTCTCCACGTATCTCTCTCACTATTCTCATACCACGCTTACATATATTCTATAAGATAACTTTATCTTTCATTAATCAAATATCATCGTTACTTATCACCTCCAACTATTACCTCTTTTTACATATTTCAATCATTCTAATTTTTGTATTTTTTATTATTATTACTATTTGTTATTATATCTTCATACAGTCTTAATGTTACTTCCTGTTTGCATTTACATTTTGTTAAAATTAATTTAATTTTATAAAACATTTATTCTATCAATCCGACATTTAAATAAGTTATCCACAATTAAAAGAGTATATTTACACTCTGTATATAAACATTTACTCTACATTTTACACTTATAATTTATTATTTTCATCTAATTCTCTATTAATTCACCATTAATTACACTTCTTATATGTATACTATACGTGAAGAGTTATAGGTCTATAGAGCATAGTATACTAGTATACTAGTCTGTAATACTGTGCATACACTTTTACTATTTTCAGATATTTGACTATTTATATAACTTTATATTACTAGAAATATTACATGACATTATATATCTTACATAACTTATTCTTAATTTTTATTTCTTGTTATAAATAGGGTGATAATCCCATATTATAATTGTTAATATGTCTGTGTCTTTCTGGCATACTTGTGATAAGTTATTTAGATTTTTTGCGATTTGTGATATGACTCGGGGAGTATGGGTGTCAGTATACATACTACTGGCTCTAAAATATATTCCCATGGCATAGGAATTGGTCACCCCTTACCAGAAAGTTGAGTCGTCGCAGATCAAAAATCAGCTGAGTTACATCATATATTATGCATACTAATTCATAACTAAACAAGTAATCTTATGTTAATAATATGTACATTGTTATATTGTTATACTTATGGCATGTGTACTTATACCATCATTCTTATTATCATTTATTATTTATCATTACAGTATTGCTTCGTATCATTGTATGTGTCTACACTCAATAAACTATATATATATATAGTGTTATTTTTTTATTTGGTGGAGTCCTTTCATCCCATCCAGGAATTTAGATGAAGTTTTCACTTATAACCATATATGGCTCTAATGTCCCTTCGAAGCCGCTCTCATATTAATGCATCCATGGTTTTAACGAGAGCCGATCATTTATTTATACACAATTATATAAGATCACTTCTAAATAATATTTTAAGACCCATTTTATAAAATTAAGTAATGGTCCGGACGGAGGTTCGAACCCGCGTCCAACTGATTGTGTGTCTGACGCCTTAGCCACTGAGCCACACAGGCAGTATAAATTATTAACTATATATATATATATATATATAGTTAATAATTATTTTACTTTAAATTCAATTATTTGTAACTGCATGGTATACTATATTGTGTTTTATTATTGATTTTTTATTTATATATGTTCTAATTAATTTATTATCAATGAATATCTCGTAACCTAATTGTTACTTGATACGTTAATTAATACTTGATAATTGTGATGATATAAAATTGATGATGTATAATAATGTATTAATATTATATTAAACTATAGTTACATGTATACATGTACTATCAATATTCTAATTAGCTGACATTATTAATGTTGCTCACTATTTACTTCTCTCTCCATTAGTTTAATGCACAAACTTGAAACAGCGACGTGCCATCCGAGTTCTCCTGACACTCTAACGCCGATCTACTATTGCAATCTCCTCGCGGTGGCGTTCTATTGTTGGTTGAAGATCCTCCTTATCAGCACCTTATTCGCACCTTATCCGCACCTTATCCGCACCTTATCCGCACTTTATCCGCACTTTATCCGTACCTTATCAGCACCTTATCCGCAATTTATCCGCACCTTATCCGCACTTTATCCGCACTTTATCCGTACCTTATCCGCACCTTATCAGCACCTTATCTGCATCTTATCTGTACCTTATCCGCACCTTATCCGCACATTATCCGCACCTTATCCGCACCTTATACGCACCTTATCCGCACCTTATCCGCACCTTATCCTAACTTTATCCGCACCTTATCCGCACTTTATCCGCACTTTATACGTACCTTATCCGCACCTTATCCGCACCTTATCCGCACCTTATCCGCACCTTATCCGCACATTATCCGCACTTTATCCGTACTTTACCGTACCTTATCCGCACATTATCCGCACCTTATCCGCACCTTATCCGCACTTTATCCGCACATTATCCGCACTTTATCTATACCTTATCCGCACATTATCCGCACTTTATCCGCACCTTATGAGCACTTTATCTGCACTTTATCCGTACCTTATTAGCACCTTATCCGCACCTTATCCGCACTTTATCCGTACCTTATCAGCACCTTATCCGCACCTTATCCGTATCTTATCCGCACTTTATCCGCACTTTATCCGCACCTTATGAGCACTTTATCCGCACTTTATCCGTACCTTATTAGCACCTTATCCGCACCTTATCCGCACTTTATCCGTACTTTACCGTACCTTATCCGCACATTATCCGCACCTTATCCGCACCTTATCTGCACTTTATCCGTACCTTATCCGCACATTATCCGCACCTTATATGCACCTTATCCGCACTTTACCGTACCTTATCCGCACATTATCCGCACCTTATCCGCACTTTATCCGTACCTTATCCGCACTTTATCCGCACTTTATCCGCACTTTATCCGCACCTTATCCGCACTTTATCCGTACTTTACCGTACCTTATCCGCACATTATCCGCACCTTATCCGCACCTTATCTGCACTTTATCCGTACCTTATCCGCACATTATCCGCACCTTATATGCACCTTATCCGCACTTTACCGTACTTTATCCGCACTTTATCCGCACCTTATCCGCACTTTATCCGTACCTTATCCGCACTTTATCCGCACTTTATCCGCACCTTATCCGTACCTTATCCGTACCTTATCCGTACCTTATCCGCACCTTATCTGCACTTTATCCGTACCTTATCCGCACCTTATCTGCAATTTATCCGTACCTTATCCGCATCTTATCCGTACCTTATCCGCACATTATCCGCACCTTATATGCACCTTATCCGCACCTTATCCGCACTTTATCCGTACCTTATCCGCACTTTATCCGCATCTTATCCGTACCTTATCCGCACCTTATCCGTACCTTATCCGTACCTTATCCGCACCTTATCTGCACTTTATCCGTACCTTATCCGCATCTTATCCGTACCTTATCCGCACTTTATCAGCACCTTATCCGCACCTTATCCGCACCTTATCCGCACCTTATCCGCATCTTATCCGTACCTTATCCGTACCTTATCCGCACCTTATCCGCACCTTATCCGCACCTTATCCGCACCTTATCCGCATCTTATCCGTACCTTATCCGCACCTTATCCGCACCTTATCCGCACCTTATCCGTACCTTATCCGCACCTTATCTGCAATTTATCCGTACCTTATCCGCATCTTATCCGTACCTTATCCGTACCTTATCCGCATCTTATCCGTACCTTATCCGCACCTTATCCGCACCTTATCCGCACCTTATCCGCACCTTATCCGCATCTCATCCGCACCTTATCCGCATCTTATCCGCACCTTATCCGCACCTTATCCGCACCTTATCCGCACCTTATCCGCACCGCACATCACACATCACACACATCGTGATGTGCACATAAGCCAACACTACATTACACGTAAGGCTACCTATTCACTAGTCTGTGAGAGTTTTATATTAATCGCCACTTCGCCCACTCGCCGATATCATATGTTAGGTAATCAGACCATTACATCATCAGTTAACCACCAGACTACAGTAGATAGCTAAACACCGCTATGCTGGAGCCACTATAGTGTAATAAATAAATGGTTTTCTGCAGTAAAATAAATGGTATTTAAGGTGTGCTTATAATAGAACCCTTTTGATGGTTTTCTGCAGTGAAATTTGTAGAATACCATATTAAGGGTTTTCTATTATCGGATTTATGAATACCATTTATATGGTTTTCCACCGTAGACATTTAGAATACCATTTAGAGGGTTTTATACAGTCGGTTTCACAGAATACTATTTAGAGGGTTTTAAATAAATATTTAAAAAAAATACCATTTCGATGGTTTTCTGCAGTAAATATCAGTCTAGAAAACCATCTTTTTAACAGTGTACCAACTGATATCAGATCAACTGTGCCATAATATTTAATTAAATGAAAATTATATAATTATTTATTTCTATATTATCCTAAATGCATTATTGTTATATTTTTATTTGTTTTTCTCATTATTTTATGTCAATGGATTACTTTTCGTTAGTATTCTTTAGTGTTCTTTAGTGTATTAGTATATTGCGACTCTGATGAACATGTTATGTTTTTGTAGTCAATACAATATTAATAATAATCATATAGTGCATGTTATTATTAATTATTCTATATCGCTTAATGACGCTTAATGATGCTTAATGACGTTAAATAGCGATACAAATTGTTATATGTTAATAAACTGTTATATGTGTGTGTATTACGTATATTATATAATATTAATATCAGTTAATTAATTTATAACATTTCTATAAGTTATATAGAGTCATCAAAACAACTAACAAATAATAAATGATAATAAATAATGTTATTAATTAGTATAATAATAAAATTTAATATCAGCGATTGGTGACATATATTTTAATATTACCGGAAACCGTCGAATTAGCTATTTGTGCTATTTGTGCTATATATACATGCTATAGCATGCTATAGAATATATAATCTAATAATAGATTTACCAATATAGGTGGTATGTGTATAACATATCCTATTATAATGTACGTAATCATATTGTAATTGAGAAGTAAACAAGAAAAACATGCTTTATTACTTCGCACAGTTGTCAATATAAACCGAGGGTAGTAAATCCATAAATTCATAAATTCATAAATGCCGTGACGTCATAGTCACGTACATGTGTGAAACGCTACTCGACTAGCTACGATACAATGATGATTACCTCATTAATTAAGTCAGCTGGCGTTACGTAATATAAATAGAGATACCTCGCGAGGTTACATTGCATTGATATATTACCCCCTTCCCTATGACTACATACAACATTTTTTTTATTATACAATAAACGATCAGAAGTTTAAAATATACGTTAATTTATATATGCATATATACTCTTTTATATATATATATATATATATATATATATATATATATATATTATATATTATATATATATATATATATATATATATATAATATAGGTATATAATATATAGGTATATCTAAAATATATATTTAACTATGAATTAATATAATGATATTATATATATCAAACGTAATTAATTAAATTAATCACATTGTTTACATGCATATATTTAATCTTATGTAATTGTTATTAATGATATTTATTGATGTATTATGAATATTAATACGAGACGATATCAATAATTATTACAATTTTACTTTTATTATTCGTATTTCGTATTGCATATTAACTATATAATAACAATTATCCAACATAATACAATAGTATCAGTTTAAAAGTTATTACGTATCTATTACTAAAAATAATAAAATATGTCCCATAGGTCAACTTTTATAGAGTAAACCAGAGTTTATTGGAGAAAATACCTATTACTTATATTAAAGTAGGGGAATTGTGGCTAATACGGGCAACTTTTTATGTTATTAAATTACTTTTTTATTTATGATGAGAAATGAATGACATTTTATCACAATTTAGATATTATAAAAGTCAATAACATTACAATTTCAATTTTTGTAAAAATGTCATTTATCGTCGAAAATGTACCGGCCCGTATTGCAAACAATGTTTGTAATACGGGCCAGGTGGTTTTAATACGGGTCAGGTAAAACATCCAATAGATGGCGAAAGTAGTTATAATTTGTCAACTAATCAAATGAATTGTTATATGGATGATACAATTGTCACGCTATAAAAATACTTATCACGCATACTTTAATTTATTTTAGCGATCTAAACTAATTTACACCATAGTGAACTAAGGCAACCTACTAATATGACCTACGTATCTACTAGATCAGTGGTTCCCAAACTGGGGGTCGCGACCCACAAGTGGTTCGCCTGCCATTTTGTTGGGGGTCGCGTGATTTTATATATTGTATAACATTCAAATAAATACAAATTCATTTATTTAATAATTATGTCTTAAAGAGTCATTTATTTATAAATATACATTCATTTATAAATTAATGATCTCACAATGATTAAATTTATATTTTATTTACATTTCTTATATATTTTTTTTATTAATTTTAGGTTATTTGTGAAGTTAAAAATTGTTTAATATCTATTATAAAATTGGATGAATCCACCGATATGATTGACATGTCACATTTGATGGTATTTGTACGTTACATAGTAACAAATCTATAAAAGAAGAGTTACTTTTCTGTGAACAAATTACAACAACATTTAAAGAGTGGATGTATTTGATATTTTAAATTCATTTTATATTGCTAGCGTTAAAAAATGAATTACATTAATTTCGGTGAGTAGGTAACTACTACTTCTGACGGAGTATGTAACCAAGTATGTTGGGAATAACATTAGGATTAATTAAACTTATCAAAGGTAAATCACCAGAAGTTAGAATACACTGTTTAATTCATAGAAAAGCGTTATCTTCGCGAGTTATTCCAGAATATTTAAGAATATATTAGGAATATTTATAAAAAAAATTAAAAACAGTAATAAAAACCGTGAATTACATTAAGTCAAGTTCTTTGAGAAATCGACTATTTAAATTCAAAATGTTTGAAGAAGTGGACTCATACTTTGACAAATTGTTATATTATACTCGGGTACGATGGTTATCAAAAGACAAGGTTGTAAAGAGAATAGATTCTTTTAAGAATGAAATTAGGTCCTATTTGTCTTCGAGAATAAAATATGAGTGAACTAGCAATGCAATGGGAAGAACATAAGTTCATATTGGGATTGTCATATCTTGTTGACATATTTGATTTACTTAATACATTGAACACTTCTTTAGGTAATATTTATTTATATATATAAGGAATATATAGAATTAAATAAAAATTTGATTGAATTAATGTCTCGTATTCATGGATTTGTTGGAAAATTGAATAATGGTATCGTAAAACGTTTAAACAAGAACTTCGCAATGTTACATATGTATGCTGAATATGTTGATTCTTCTAATCATCATCTAATTACAATTTCCGAAAACTGAAATACGTATTTTGTACAAGACAATATAACAACGCATTTAATTAATCTTTCAGATGAATTATTTGTATATTCCAGAAATTGACAATTATCCTTATAATATAGAAATTAATCCATTTTATGCAGATATTAAAGATATCGATTAATATAATCTGGAACAAAGTGAACTCATAATGATGCAAAATGATATTAGTGCAAAGCACTAATTTGAAACAAAAGAACTAGGATATTTTAGGATATCATTTTTGGATTACGGTGAAAATATCCACATTTTTTTAATATAATAATTAAATATATTTTACATTTTACAAGCACATATCTATGTAAAATGGCCTTTTCAGATTTGTTAAATTTGAAAAATAAAAAAATAAAAAAATTAGAAGTCGAACCAAACCTGGGGTTAACTCTATCAGAAACACAGACAAATATTGATAAATTAGTATAAATAATGCAAATACACAATATTTGAAAAAAATATATTACATATTATATATATTTTTAATAAATTTGTTTTAAAAACTTATTTTTTTTAATATTTTATTTAAAAAATATTATACTTAGGGGTCTTTTTATATAAAAAAAACTTAAAAGGGGTCGCGAAGAAAAAAGTCTGGGAACCACTGTACTAGATACTATCTATGTTATTTCTATATATATAGGAATAAAATAAATAATAGATTACATAATTTAATTTAAATAAGTCGTAGTAATAGTATACTATAGTAGTAGTAGTAGTAGTAGTAGTAGTAGTAGTAGTAGTAGTAGTAGTAGTAGTAGTAGTAGCAGTAGTAGTAGTAGTAATAGTAGTAGTAGTATACTACTATAGTAGTAGTAGTAGTAGTAGTAGTAGTAGTAGTAGTAGTAGTAGTAGTAGTAGTAGTAGTAGTAGTAGTAGTAGTAGTAGTAGTAGTAGTAGTAGTAGTAGTAGTAGTAGTAGTAGTAGTAGTAGTAGTAGTAGTAGTAGTAGTAGTAGTAGTAGTAGTAGTAGTAGTAGTAGTAGTAGTAGTAGTAGTAGTAGTAGTAGTAGTAGTAGTAGTAGTAGTAGTAGTATTAGAAGAATTGAATGTATATTGTTTGTAGTTTATATATTTAAAATACGAGGGTAACATATTTATGTAGTATTTTGTTATTATTATAAAAAATTATTTGATCTAAACCTACAATATATACAAGTAACTAAAAATATTAAAATGAATTATATTTATTGTATTCATTATTAATTAATGTTTGTCATTAATTTATTTTAATTTAAATTCATTTTTTGAACACAAAATATGATAATTAATATATTTGTTATATATTTAATACGGAAATATAATTATTAAGTGATATTATTATCAATTAGAATAATTTATTATTAGCAATATACTGTGAGGGTATACCCTATATATACTTAATATACAAGTGATTATATATAATACTTCTATTTCTACCGAATACTTTTACATCTAATACCACCTATAGGAACTCTAAATAGGTCCTAGATAATTATCTAATATTAATATTAGGTGAACATGTTACATTAATAAAGTTATATTTATAATAAATATATTAATATGAATATCAATGTAATGTTAAAATATACTATATATAAAATATATTTATAAAAAAATATCGATTACTATAGAAATTAAATGAATACAATGTATTGCATAATAATATATTGAATTGTATGACGAATTTTAATTGTATTATTGATTATTAATATAATAGTATTTAGAATTGTAAATATAAAATAATACTTATCACTGAGCTATATGTTATAATCTTTGCCTGTATATCGAACGGCGTTAGCATAGATTTATAGTTTACATAAATGTAAACTATAAATATATGGGCGTTAGGCACACATAATATATATATATATATATAATATATATACATTAATAATATTACGATGAATTATATATGCCTCTCTCTCTTTCTATATATATATATATATATATATATATATATATATATATATATATATGTATGTTTGTATATATATATGTATGCATATTCACGTATACTCATGTATGTTAATATATACATATATAAATATATATATATATATATATATATATATATATATAGACATATATAATGCATCATGATATTATTAATGTATAGATATTATATATATATATATATATATATATATATAATATATATATACATTACTAATATTACGATGAATTATATATGTCTCTATATATATATATAATATCTATACATTAATAATATTATGATGCATTATATATGTCTATATATATATATATATATATATATATATATATATATATATTTATATATGTATATATTAACATACATGAGTATACGTGAATATGCATACATACGGTGTAATAATCATATACATTAGATATTAGACACCTAATTGTAATTGCTATGATAATATATGTACACATTCATTATAACCACTATTATAATAGTTCGATCTATCAATAAACGCATGTATGAATATTCGATATAAAGACAATTTCTTTATATCGATGGTATGGATTAGGGATGTAAATGATGCTCAAATATAAAGCATGATGCAGTATCAGTCTCGGTCACCTAAAGCATGATGCAGTCTCAGTCTCGGTTACACAAAGCATGATGCAGTCTCAGTCTCGGTCACCTAAAGCGTGATGCAGTCTCAGTCTCGGTTACACAAAGCATCGATGCAGTCTCAGTCTCGGTCACCTAAAGCATGATGCAGTCTCAGTCTCGGTTACCCAAAGCATCGATGCAGTCTCAGTCTCAATACCTAAATCATCGATTCAGTCTCAGTGTAAATAACAATATCATCGTTTAAGTCTCAGAATGGGTTACCTAAAGCATCGATGCAGTCTTAGACTCTATAAAATGCATTGCTATTAATCATGCTTATTAAAGGCATCATTCAAGTGTTAGTCTCAGTTTTCATAAGCTCAATATAGTTTCAGTGTCAGTTACCATCTGCAGAATCATTGTTTTGTATATCAAATGAAAATAATTTCATTACAATACAAACTATCAGATAAGTATCATAAATAACTACCATGAGTGTTAATTGATAAGAATCTTAATATGTTCATAAACAAAAAAAGTCAAACCAGCCAACTATCAATTGCATAATATTAGAAGTATAAGAACAAATATAAATTGTAATACATGTAAATTGCTAAATCAAATCTTTATTGGACTATTGTAAGTTACAATTTGTAACATACTTTTAATTAATTTACCTCCTCATCAGTTAATGACATCAAATAAAATAATTCGATGGTCATTCGCGTAATATATAAATAAACACCGAGATCAATAAACGATCAGAATAACTAAACTGATACGACAACACCTACTATCAATTAATTTCCACATTATTTATAAATTCCTGGTAACTACACATTTTGCATATCATCACAAGACACCAACATACCTCGCGAAATTAATAAAGCCATATTCAAGTCTGAGAGTACAGAGAACACATAATCTACATCAAATTAAAAATATATTAATATTATAAACAAAATAGCCACTTATCGATACATATAATTAATATTATGGCACATGAAATAGGAAACATTAATAACAATATGGATAAATATATAAAAATTATGTTTAAAATGTAATTTCAAAGAGCATCATTTCGGCTCGATTATATTTTGTAAGATTCTCATTTCGGCTTGGGATCGTTTGACTAGAGTCTCGGATCGTTTGACTAAAGTCTCGGCTCGGCTTGGGCTCGTTTAGCTAAAGTATCGGTTCGGCTCGGGCTCGTTTGGCTAGAGTCTCGGCTCGGCATGGGCTCGTTTTTTCTCCGAAAATGAAAGTCTCGGCTCGGCATCAAAAACCAATAGTCTCGGCTCGGCATCAAAAGCTCGGCATCATTTACATCCCTAGTATGGATACACGCATGATGTCGCACGCACTTATATTACATTTTATTTCAGTGATATGATATTGTAAAATAGTAACATAGAATCAAGCATTTTCATTGGTCATGTGGCCCTCATTACTAACATTAGGTGGCCCGTATTGCAAACATTTGATACACCTGTTAAATAACCCCCCACGCACTACATATTGAATATAAAGTAGAATATTGCATTTATATTCTTCGTATTTAATTAAACATTCCAATGGTACTTTGAAATATTTAATTTATAGTAGATTTATTAACGAAAATGGTTGATAAATAAATTATTATTTAATAAATTTTCTTTTGTAAATTAATTTTTGATTGACCTATATTAGGAATATAAATGCAAATATTAAAATAAAAAATACTCATTATTAATAGAAATATGAAACTGAATAAATATTGTATATTTTTTTTTGATTTGAACAATAGTTACTGAGATATCGCACTGGCCCGTATTACACACAACCCCCTAACACCTTTATACTCGTACGTTAACATAGTATACTGTATACTGTATACTATAAATATAGTATACTTTGTATACCATTGTGATACATGTGTAAAATATAGTAATCACCTGTAAATCGTACATATGCTATATAATCAGGCCCGTATCCATGGATGGGCCTGCGGGGGCAAGGCCTCCCCTGAGATTAGGTAGGCCCTTAAAACTTGTTTCACATTACGTTTTTTTCATATAGTATTTACTAGATATTCATTTATATTTATATTTTTATTTTATCATTTTATTTATATCATATTTATTTATTAGAATGTATGTATTTTAGTCATAGACATTATAGTGAGGATCCAATTCAGTATTTATGGTTTTATAAAATATTTTCTAAAATTATGGTAAATATTAAAAATAATGTTAATAATTTAATTGTAATTAATTAATAGTTACCATATCATGAGCAAATAACAAAAAACGATTTGGTTTTCTAACTAAAATAGTAATAGACAAATTAATAGATCACAGAATAGCAGTAACATAATCAAATATCCAACCAACCCCAAGCCCAAACAATAGCACTAAAAAATATGAAAAAATTAATTTAATTTATCGTCCATCTGATCTCGGAAATGTTTGTCCTAAATGTACAAGTGGTAGAGCATCTTTTGGAAATAAAATAAGAAGATTTACCGATAATATTTATATATATAATATATATTATAATATATTATATATATATATATACAAAATAACGAACATTTAATTTATATCCATTTGTAGATTATAGTACTTTCACAGTAAGTTGATACAATTGAAATTACGCAATGGGAAAAGAAAATGGTTTAATAAATGGTCCCAATCATGTGATTTCTTCTATGAATCGCGTAAAAAATATCCAACTGTTGATTGACTACAAGTGCACTCTCCTAAAAAGTATTCTTTTCAACTCCTCAATGCTAGATCAGTACGAAATAAAGTTGAGTTTATTACACAATTAATTATTGATTCTAATTGTTCTATATCTGCTATTATTGAGATTTAGCTGACTATTGATGATTCTGCTCTAGCTTCCTAACTGAACCCTGATGGTTTCAAAATATTTCTTGCTAATAGGTATACATCACATCGACGTGGCGGCCTAGCTCTGTTATTCTCATCGGAACTTAAGATTATTTCGTGATCCACCCCATGTTTCTCTTCATATGAAACCTGGCTATTTAATGAATTCACTGACTCTATGTTACTATCTAATTGCACGTATTACTCACTATTCAGATTTGATCGAATCACTAACACTCATGGTGGTGGTATTTTAATAAATATTAATAAATCATACTATGAACTTTCAATATCTTTAGTTCATAACTTTGAACTAATCAATACTATTGAATTATGTGACTTTATTTCTAATGTATTGGTTTCGTCGAATTCATGTTTAATATATGGAGATTTTAATCTCCCCGTAATTGATTGGCTAGCAGGAACTGGACACACTAGGATTGAGAAATACTTCTACTCATTCACTCAAAAAGAGGCTATAGCCTATACTATATATAGTACAGCTAGTTGATTTTTATGATCGTAAATCTAATATCCTTGATATGATCCTTACTAACAATATTTGCATAGTCTCAACAATATCTCCAATCAATCCAATTGAATATGATAAACATGTGAGTGATCATATTTCTATCAATTCGTGTATTCTTCATCTTCTCATACGTCTAATCATTATTCTCGAAGTTCACCATCTTTTAACTTTAGCAAAGCTGATTTTATTACTATTAAATCGGAACTAATGTCCACTGATTGGGATCCTTTCCTCAATAACTCTATTGATGGATCAGTTACACTAAATAATTTTTCTAATTTACTTATTAAAATTTGTAATAACTATTCCCCTTTATATTCACACAAAAAATATAAATTTCCTATTCATCTAAAAATATTATTAAATAAATGCAGACATTTGCATACAAATATTAACAATTATATTGGTTTTGTGAAATGGCGAAAATGTAAATCAGAATTTTATATTCTTCTAAAACAATATATTATTGATAAAGAAAATTTAGTATTAAATTCAAATAATAAATCGCTATTTTATAAGTATTTAAGTGATAATTTCCATGCATCTAACTCTATATCACCTTTATTATGCCCAATTACAAATACTATAGTAATCACAGGCGCGAGTGTTAGTTGAATGCACGTTATGTTTAGGAGGTAGTTAAAGTAGACAGGTATTGGTTCAACGTAAAGTGGTACTAGTTATTAATTTAATTTGAGTAGGGATGCTATGGTGTCAGGAGAGTCATGGTACATTTATTTATGTGACAGTAGTAGGGTTTTATAAATGATTCTAAGGCGTATATGTAACCTATGAAGTTTAACTAAAAATTGAGATATATAAATATGGGAGTATTTTGGTATGTTGAATTTGCACCTAGCTAAATAATTTTGAAGAATTTGGAGTTTAGAAATATATAATGAAGGGATATTATAAATGAAATTGGAATAGTCGAATATAGGCAGAAACTATAATAGTAGCGGTGGATATGGATATTGAGTGATGAATAATGTGTAGTGATTCAATTTGATAGTTTAGTAACTTTTGTATGTGGGAAAGTTGTCAATAAAAACTAAAAGTACTGTCAAATATAATATCAATATCTGTGACATGGGCTGATTACTTGATTTATTGATAATTTATTTAAGCAAATACATAGCCGAAAATATAATGGAAAGTATAAAGTATAAATATTTGCTAACGATAACATACGTAATAGAAATAAACAAAGAATAATACAAAATTAAAAAATTTTGAAATTAAAACGTTTTACAGTTACCGTAAAAATAAGCGAAAAACAATCGAAAGTAGAAATAAATCATATAGTAAAAATAAACGAAGAATGATCAAAATAGAAATAAAAGATAGCGTAAAATAATCGAAAATAGAAATAAAATACATTATTTTGTAAGTGGCATCGAAATATTCAATTTCTACTTTAACTTTATCGAATTATTCTTATCTTTGTACCTGTTTCCCTATGATATTGATGATCTTTGATGATATTGCCCATTACTATTTATTGGAGGGTTTTACATCGGAGTGGGAAGTGAAGGAAGATAGCCTCAGTTTTAGTTTGATTGTAGACAATGGAGTTTAATGAGAGCCAGTTATGAATGGTATACCATTACTATAGTAATAGTAGAGGAGAGGATATTAGTATAAATTTGTTTTCTGACCAATTAAATAGAGTTGAATATCGTCCTCATGCGCATGGAAGCTAACTGGAAAATTCGAGATAAGGTGGAGAAGGGGAAATTTAAATGTTAAAGAGTATTGGTCCAAGGACAAATTACTGATCCACATACGTACACTTTCTAAATTAATTAAATTATAAAATACGCTCTCCTTGTAATTCAATTGATTTAGAAAGTTAACGTATGTGAGTGAGTGTTATTGTGTGAATGATATCAAGATCTGGTATAGTGATTGATATAACAAATAGTATAGAACTTACAAATTATAGTATGATTTGTCGTATGTGAAATTAGAGAAGTTTGATGGGTGTACGGATGTCGTATACTTATAATGTGAACTATATTTAGGAAACGATCATTTAAATATATTACAGTGACTAACGTAGATTCTATGGCTAATCAGAGAATACTGCTTGAGGACTAATTAAAATCGTAAATTTAAACATATTATGACTAGTATACGTTGATATATAGCCAATCAGAATTATTTCCGATTTAACTCCTTCTCATCAATGTATATATAATAAATAATAATCTATTTATACAGCGAACCGTATACCACTATATAATATTATATATTGTAGTATGTTATTCATTATTATACAATAACTTTTGTTATGTATTCATATCTTCTATATTCTCTTATAAATATATATTTATATATATATATATATATATATATAATTAATTTTGTTGGTTTTATACGAAAAATACTATTTTATCAAATTAATTCTATCTAATATATACATAGGTGTTTATAATAAATTATTCATTAAATTACAAAATTATAATTAATGAAACTCCACATTTTTAAAATAAATGTTTTAGAAATATATCTAGGATATCTATAAACTTATTTCCTTAATACCGGGTATAACAGGTGAACATATAAATGGCGCCATGATTTAGTATTCGGTAACCTAATACGGAAACTGTACATAAGCAAGAAGGAGTATATATATATATATAAATGATATATAACATTTTAGATGGTTTGATTTCTAGGAAACACTGTATTAATCATTGATATGTACACCTATATAGGTGTCATATTTTCGTCATAATTGATTATAAGATGTGAACATAATTTACTTTTTAATAATGTAGGTGTTGTATAATGTGTTGTTTGTAAGCATTCAACTGCACGTAACTAATACGCGCATATTATAAATCATGATTGCATTATGTACTTTTATCATTATTTATATTACAAATATAATTCGAATTAAATTATATAATATATATATATATATAATATATATATATATATATATATATATATATATATATATATATATATATATAGTATTAACATATGTTTGTCTACACTATATATGTGATATATCACTATAGTATAACACATATTGTTTACGGAGATTATATTTCAATTATATCAACGTGTCATAAATAATCTATATACATGTATATATATATATATATGTGAAAGTGTAACTCTATATTTTTTGTAAAAGCCCATTTTGAATAATACATATTTGTTAACGACATTTTAAATTTTTAACTATAGTTAATAATTTAAAATTATAAAACTATAGTGTATTACCATGTTTTTACTAACATTTTAATTAAAAAAATCATTATTCAATGTCTTAAGACTAATATCATTATTAGAGCTTTTATTAGAGCTTACATACTTAGTAAAATTCTACCACCATAAAGGCCCACATTTATATAGTATATCTAGCACCATAACAGGTTAACCTTAATGGTATATTTTTACTCACGTATACAAATTAGGTACTATTACCTAATAAGTACTTTTATAGTATCTATAATATTGTGTAATTTGTTGCTCTAATCATAATAGTTTTAAATGTATTCATATATAATATAGTATAATCGATTTTTACACATTTTTAATATAATATTTAATATGATATTTAATATGATAGTATATTAAATTGTACAAAAAAATATATCTTTTATAAATTGTAAGTGATTTTTTTTATAAAATATAAGTACACAATAAAATTAGAATATTAAAATCTGAAATATTTCCGGATTAAATTTCCATTCAAATTATTTCGGAATTTAATAATTATATTAAATTATTTAATTAATTAATTTAATAACTTATTAAATTAGTTACTAATTTAGTAAGTGGTGTTTTTGAAGAAATACGAATACCTATTTTATTTGTATTAAATTCACATTTAATAATTCCATAAAGTATAATACTAAACATTAAACAATATATATATATATATATATATATATATATATATATACAGTATAACAACACTTAGAACTACTAACAACAGATATAAACGTTACCTACAGTATCCATCAACACACACCATAGTGCTAGCTAATACATTATACTCGTAGTAATAGAATACGTACAATGTACGTCGTACATGTCACTCACCTATACGTACACACCTAATAATTGTATCAGCGAACAATCATATCACTAATATTATATATTATAATTATAATTGATAACAGTATCATGTTATACTAAAACTGCCTATGTGTGGATCAGTTGGCTAAGGAATCAGACAACCAGGTAGTTGGGAATGAGTGCAATCTCGTTGGCCCAATACAATAGGTCTTACAATACTATTTAGAAGTGATCTAATATTATTTTGTATATATAAATGATCGGCTATCATTAATGTTAACCATGTATGCCTTACCATGATAGCGGCTACGAAGGGACATTATAGACATAGGTTATAAGAGAAAACGTCATATAAATTCCTTAATGGAATGAAAGTACTCCACTAAAATAACAATAACAATAACAATAACAATAATATCAATATAAAATGATTAAATAAAAACAATAACATAATAACACAATTGCATATAATATTATAATAACATGCAATAACATGCAATAATATGAAATATATAAAAGAGAGTTATAGTTTAGTAAAATAGATTATAGTCTTCAAAATAATGTTCATGTTTATATTTGTTAAGGTCATTTTAAAAATAGTATTTATATAATGTCGAAATATATAAAAATAATAAGAATTATATTATAATTGTATTGTATTTTATAATAGTCATATAATTAATATATATAGTCATATAAGTAATATTATAATACAATATTTGTAATTTAAAATTTAATTTAAAATTAAAATATGTAAGGATATTTATAATCTATAATAAATATAAAATAAACTATTTTTTATAATTCAAATAATTAAGTAAATAAAAATATTAATATTTCTTAAAATTATTCTATATTATTGGTCTGACTTAAATATATTATTCATTTAGTAATATTTAAATTAGGCTGTATAAAATTATAATTAATTTGTATACTAAATTGTTATAATTTATCAAATATCTTAAGATAGTCGACAATATTGTTCATATAGATGCAAGTTTTTTATTTATAAATTTCATATAATGATAATATCTATTTTAATTAAATATGGGTTTATTAAATATTAATTTGTTGAATGATATAAATATTATTTACGTTTGACAGATAACTATGAAACTCTATATTTCTATATAATACATTAAATGTGGATGAAATAATACATAATGGGGGTATCCCACTACGAGTATTTCCGGCAACTTGCCTGAAATATTGTAACTTTAAAACGATTTTCTATCAAAATGAAAGGTTTTCTATCAAATAAAATGGTTTTTGGCAAGTTGCCGGGAATAATCGCAGTGGGATACTCCCTTTATGTATTATTTCATTCACATTTAATGTATTATATAGAAATATAGAGTTTCATAGTTATCTGTCAAACGTAAATAATATTTATATCATTCAACAAATTAATATTTAATAAACCCATCTTTAATTAAAATAGATATTATTATTATATGAAATATATAAATAAAAATTTTGTAGTGGGATACACCCTTAATACACCCTTAATATAGTTTGATATAGAAGATTCATTTTTTAAATGTGAGAATTTTTTTTTAAATTCATAACATTTTAGTAATTTATTTGTATGATAATATATGCAATTTCCAATTAATGCTTTTTACATATTTATTCCAAAAAATGTTGTATGCAATACTTAACTTACAATTATTTTATATATTTATTATACATTTTTTTAACTTAATTTTCTCTATTAATATTAAAATGACGTACTTTACTAAACGTCGTAACATTAGTATATATAAAAATACCTACCTATATAAATTAGATACATTTCCATTATAGAATATATTCCTGAATATTTATAGCATCTATTAATTTTATTGTGGTATCAGTTATACATTAAGAATTATTAATGTATCGAAATACATTTTGCAATCGAATGTATTTTAACGATTATTTATATTTATATTATTACCAAGTATATGAATGTAAAATTACTCACACACTGAATAAATTGCTTATTTTTAAAATTATTACAAAGTTCTATACTTGAATTAAACACTCATGTAGGAATCTTTTTTTTATTGTTGAATTGCTATATAATGAACTATATAATGAACTATATAATGAACTATATAATGAACTATATAATGAACTAATAAGTACAGTTGATTATACTTTTACTAGTCAATCTAAAATAATTTACTTAAAGTACTGGTTAGGTATCTATTCCTTTGTTTAGTTTTAAATTGACTCTTGATATATTAAACAAAACTTTCGAGTGTTATTGGTAAATAAAAAAATAATATAACATTTTGAATTAAGCGATTACATGTTGTAAGGCATCAACATGTCCGATACTACCGTTTAATTGAAGAAGTAAACAATTAGGTGTATCACACTGCATACTAGCAACATCTGTAGTCATATATATATATGTTACGTTACTATTAAATATTTAAATTAAATAATATATATTAAATTACAATCAGTATTATTTATAATATTCCGTTATAGGCAATTTATAATTATATTTTAATAACATATTACATATAAAATAAAATAAATTAAATAAATTAAAAATAAAGATAAGCATTTACAAATTTAAAGTTACGTGAAATATGTATATATAAGAATATCCCAATACTATAAAGATGGTAATTAACATAAACATAACATATTATAAAAAATAATATTTAGTAATGATGAAATACTTAATAAAGAAATAATATCATATATTCGAAAACAAATTTAAATAATATAATTATATATATATAAATATAAATATTAATATTGATTAATTTTAAAATTGAAATAAAAATAAATAACAAAATAATGAAATATGTCATCACACATATATTCGTAAAAATAAATTCGCTTTTAATGTTTCGATATCAAGATAATCTAGTGCTCTAATCGATAATATGTTATCAGAATACTTTTAATCGAGCAATATGCCTTACACTTAATCATGTTCTATAAACATATTCATAAATGAATCACATACATACACATACACACACAAATATATATATATATATATATATATATATATATATATATATTATACCTTACCTTAATATAGGTCGAGCTTGCTCGGTATATAATGATACGTTTTCTCCATTCATATCTGTCTCCAATCGCCGTCTTCAGTTCATCTGTAGTGCATCCGCTGTCGTCTCTAAGTTGTGCAGTATATGTCTTCTACGGCCGTCCAGGATTTCGTTGCCCATGTAGAGGTTTCCATAGAAGCACTTCGCTGATCATTTCAACTCTGCTTCACCAACAATGTCCCGAGAAACTCATCCTATAGGATATATCCTATAACATATATGTTTGAATCTAATTGTAATCGGTATAGTCGGGATATTTCCATATATTTCAATATTAGACGTATGATCTTGCCATATTTGATTCCAAGCAGCACGTAGCATTCTTGTATATGCTCTATCAATATGTTTCTTTAAATAAGATATTAATGTCCATGTGATGGAACCATATATAAGGATGGATTCGACTGTGGCACTAAACATTTTTTTTCTTCAGCTTTAAAGAGATATTAGATTTCCATATTAATGTCATATTTTTTAGAGCGGCCCATACCTGACCTATCCTAACATTAACGTCATGATCAGTAGATGCGACATAGATTCCAAGATATTTTAAATCGTGTACTTGTTTGATGATCTTACCCTTTAGACTTTTTATACCATTATTATTTTTCTGGTTCAGAGATATATATTCCGTTTTTTCTCCGTATTCGGACATGGGTATCATATACGGACACCCCTTATCTATTGAATAACAATTTTAAATAAAATGTTAAAATCACAATAATATCTATAATCATATAATATTAATAAATTTTAATTCTTGAATACAATTATTAAGTCATAAAATGGCAATACGATGTATTGTAAAAGTATCCGTATTAGGTTACTTTCCCCTAATATATAATATGTATGGCTATATAAATGACGTGCAATGATTATCCTAATATACTATTGACACACACATAAACACACACATACACACACACATCTATACGCGTATGTACGCGACCTACATATCTAACACTTTTGACATACATGTGTCATTGCAGGGCGAATACATTATAGTAGAACTTATCAAGGTCGTTATATATATAGGTATACCTTTATTTGGATATGAAGTTAGTACATTTGCATTACATAAACATTTCAAATTTCTTTAGCTTAATTGTATTTATTAATATAAAAAATATATATAATTATTTATTTCGTAATTTATAAAATATATTATAATATATAATTTACCGTAAAATTAATGTTTACCATTGGAAACTATCAATATTCTTGATACAAGTTATAACAAAATAGTTATTTCATAATTAAAAACAAGAATAAGGAAATATATTTGATTAATTATTTATAATATTTATAATTCTTATTACTAATAATCCGTTATCACATTATAGTATCATATGATATAGTACAGGTTACCTAATTAGTAGTTGATTGTATGTTGTGTGTATGAGTACCCGTCACTTTCACGCGATCATTAGTGTATTATATCCTTGTAGACTTTATTTAATCGGTAGCCTATAGGCTACAAGTATAGGCTACAAGTATACTTGTTATAGATTATTTATTTATTATGATTTTTATCATATTTTGTGAATGTTTCGTGCGGTTTTATTTCATTTTATTATAATAAACTTTAATTATATATATATATATATATATATATATCATTTTCATAAACATTTCACATTAACCTACATATCATATAGTATCAAACTAATTATATACATAGCTGCCAACTTTATGAATTGGAAGTAAAGAGATCTAGCATATACAGGTTTAAATAGCCTACCGGTTTAAATAATGTATTTGATACATTGATAGTTATTGAAGTACATAGTTATACGTGCATTGTATGTCGTATATTGTACATAGTTCGTTCGTTATACAATTACCTTTGAATCATATTTACAATTCATATATAAACAATATTAATTTATAAAAATGTAATTAATATATATATATATATATATTTATTTATTAATATAATAATACATTATAATAATAATTTAAATATTAACTCTTTACGTTATGATAATTAAAATAGTTAAAATAAAATTAATTGTAATTTATTATATAATCACTAATAATCACTAGCTTATTAATAATATCATTTTAACACCCTTAAATGGTTAAAAATATATAAGTGAATCAATTATACAAATATTAAGCATACACATATTAGTATAGTGTTTATATTTGTCATATAAAGATAACTAGTTTATTTTGCTTAAATAATAAACTGGAATTTTAGTCAAGTTGCTTTTAAATATAATTTTGTTATATATGTTTTTTTATCAGAAAAATTAAATTTAGATTTGATTTGAAGTTGTGATTGTCCCAAATTTCAATATAATAAATCAGATATTTGTAAAATTATTTAAAATATAATGTTATTAAAGCATATTTATAAACTAAAGGAGATATATATATATATATATAACTGAGCTTTATAATATAAAATACTTATTTTATTTTGAAGCCATGTATATGAAACGAGAAAAAATAACAATATGTTATTAATATTTATATTTATATATATTTATAAAATACAAAAGAAAAGAAAAATAATAATTATTATTATTATATTATATGTATATATATATATATATATATATATATATATATATATATATACTATGAATATGAATGCATGAATATTTATTTTATTTTTTCCTGAATACTTTCTTATAGTAATAGACGAAAGGATATTCAGAAGCAATAAATTAAGAATATCTTTATAATAAAAATATAAAATATTGATGATATAATAATAATAATAATAATAATAATAATAATAATAATAATAATAATAATAATAATAATAATAATAATAATAATAATAATAATATGACCCTTCAAATAGAGAAAACTATAGGCCGATTTCAATTACCTCAATTATGTCTAGAGTATTCTAGCGTATATTAGTTGAGGAAATTAATTTTTATCTAGAACGTAACTCATTAATTTCTGATTCTCAATTTGGATTCCGTCATAAAAAATCTGTTGAACTGCAACTATTAAATTGTTATACTAAATGGATTACTGCAATTGATAAAGGCAGTTTTATTGATATCATATATCTTGACTATGCTAAAGCTTTTGATAAGGTCTCTCATAGTAAATTACTTGTCAAATTAACTAATTTAGGTATATGTGGTAACATACATTCTTGGATAAGTAGTTTTCTATCTGGTAGATCTCAAAGAGTAAGAGTTAACAATCAAATGTCTGATACAGTTAAAATAATATCTGGTGTTCCACAAGGATCTGTAATAGGGCCTTTACTCTTTCTAATATATATCAATGATTTAGTCGAAGTGATTGATAAAGATATATCCATTAATCTTTTCGCGGATGACACTAAATTGAGTTTTATATCTAATGACATAGATCATAGATATAAATTACAACATAATATTGATAAATTTTATGAATGGTCTAATTCTTGGCAATTAGAAAACGCTGCAAAAAAATCAGCTGCTCTTACATTAGGTAATACTAATAAACCATTGTATACTATAAATAATGTTTCAATAGTAAACTGTAGATCGTATCGTGATCTTGGTATCAAATTTGATCCATCATTACATTTCTCTGAACATATTGGTGTGTGTTGTACAAGTGCATATTGTGTTATCAATCGTATATTTCGCTGTTTCATTACTAATAATATGCCAGCTATTAGAAAAGCATATATATCATATGCTAGACTCCACCTTGAATATGCGTCGACAGTCTGGAATCCGGGATTAGATGCCAGGACATTCAAAGGACTGAAGATAAAACTAGAGAAGGTCCAAAAATTCTTTACGAGAAGATTAATCGAGAGATGCGGTTTACCTTATAAACCTTATAATGAAAGATTAATATACATAAATCTAGATTCTTTAGAAATCAGAAGAACTAGATTTGATCTTGTTATGGTATATAAGCTATTTAACGGATTGGTATATATGAATACATCATCTATTATTAATATCAAAAAGACCAACTACAATACCAGAGGCCATTCTCTGCAAATTAGTATGAATACATGTAAACTAAATGTAACAAAAAATCTACTAAATAATCGAATAGCTAAAATTTGGAATGGTCTTGATGAACATATTGTATTAGTAAATAGTTTATATAACTTTAATAATCATATTAAAAAAATTATAACTTAATATTTATTTATACATATATATATATATATGTATATATATATAATTTTATAAATTATTAATTGTTTTTATCACCGGCACATGTGATACGTTTCTAATTTACTATTGTTTTTTTTTATATGTGTACTATCTACGTTTTGTTGTCGTTTTGTGAATTTATCACTACATATTGTTATATATTATTACTAAATCGAACTTGAAAAATTTATAATAAATATTCATTCAATTCAATTCAATTCAATAATAATAATAATAATAATAATAATAATAATAATAATAATAATAATAATAATAATAATAATAATAATAATAATAATAATAATAATAATAATAATAATAATAATAATAATAATAATAATAATAATAATAATAATAATAATAATAATAATAATAATAATAATAATAATAATAATAATAATAATAATAATAATAATAATAATAATAATAATAATAATAATAATAATAATAATAATAATAATAAAATAATAAATATAATAATAATAAATATGTAATACAAGAATATTAATATCTAATAAATTAATAAATATAAAAGTGCGCATAATAATATTTAAGTACAATTTTTCTTTTAGTTATTGGAAAAGATCGTTATAAATATAAAAAGTTATTAAAAACATTGTCATTTTCTTCCCCTATAGGGGGATCGTATACGATGCCAGCGCTTAAGTTACGGGACTAAGTAAGTATAGAATATAAATTCTTTAAAAGTTAAAATATGTTGTTCTTTGTAAATATTATCTACATTTGTTCTATTTTGTTGATGATATAATATTCTTATATATAATTATATATAACACATCTATAGATTTGTTTTAGCTATAGCTTAATACTTAATACTTATGATTCGACATCAAACATTTAAGTATATATACTTAAATGTTTGATGTCGAATCATAGGTATTCCCCCAGATATGAGTATAATAAATAATACGGTAATGAAATACTTATGAGTAATATATTAGCTTTATAATTTGGATATGTAAAAAAAGAATTTTTGACACAAATTGATTTATATTATTAAGAACGGATATTAATAATCTGTAAGTAATACATCTGAAACAATACTTCTCTAACTTTAATACTAATACCAAATTTAAAAACAGAGGATTTAAATGTAATACCACGTGATTAAGGTCGACCAATCGAATAGCTTTTCATCATAAAATGTGTGACAGGTATTATGTTACTTTATTGAATGTTTATAAAGAACGTTAACTATTAGTTTACTATCACACTTACACACGAATACATTAGCATGTATACACTCTGTACCAGTACTGTTATTCTACTTACACTGGGTGTAGTTATAGGTTAGTACATAGTTAACATAGAGGTTTAACTACACCTAACTATGAATACATATATGTATAATACATATTATATTATATTTACTTATTATTATAATTATTTTTTTTAATATTTACCAAATATTAATTGTTATTTTAGTCTTTAAATGTAAAATAAACAAATATGACACATAATAACGATGTTTCATATCATAAAATTGTAACAAAACTACAATATATGTATTATTATAAATTGACATTAATATTACTTCGCAAATTATGTAAGGTGTAATACCTGAGGTTAATGTAAGTTTGAGCATTTACAATGTGTGATTCATTGTAAAGAACTACCTAGCTAATATAAAGCAATGGTATTACTACGTGGTAGTAGAACCCTTGGGTATTAGTATGTATTTGCGTATAGCATATCAACATATAAGATATGATATAACTATCTATATGTGTGTATTTATCTGATGTATATCTGATACATTATTACAAGTTACACTCCCAATTAGTTAACCAATTTAACAGTGAATTCACATTTCCAACAATACAATACACTTAGATACACTTCGTATAGTGTATATACTTCTATATATAGATACATAATATATACAAGTATATACGATACATAGGTACATACGATATATACATTTACTTTGTAATAATAATAACTTGGAAATATACGTATACATACCGATGTAAATACTAATAATTAATAATAATAATACAATTAGTTCATCGTAATACATGAAAGTGAACCCAGAAAGATATAGAAATTCACTGAACTTATCCTTGATATGTATACCTGTGAGCATTATTATTATGACGTTATTTTAAAATGTTAACATTAGAATATAAATGTTAGTTTAAAAATTAAAAATATTGATGTATCGATGTTGATTGTGTACAATTGTTGTAGGCCTACCCTATATATAGATAATAATATTTATTTATTGAAATCGCAAATATATATATATATATATATATATTTGTTTACAATATATATATATATATATTTCAATATACTATATATATATATATATATATATATATATATATATATATATATATATATATATACATATTTCAATACACTATATATAACCTAGCTATAGGTATATAGTATACTATTATTGTAACAATACTTAACAGTCGAGATGGTATCATATAAATAAAGATAACTATATATTATTAATAATGCTATACATTACAAGTTACACAAACTATGTAATTACTTGTAACTCGATAGCTATTCAAAACAATACAACTAGGGCAGGCAAATGCATCCATAAATAAGCTTTAATAAATATATACAACATAATAAGAGGTATGAGGACTATATAATACAAGTTATACACATATTTATCTTTTGTTTTTAAAATACCTTTATATAGAAGTATAAATACATTAATACAATTACCGAGAAATATATAAAGAAGTATAATTTTAACGATTAGTATTATGCTTACATCAATTTGTCATCGATTATAATCGAATACATATTTATTTAAAAATGAAAACCTCTGTTTTACACTGTAACATATATATGCTTATTTAATTTAATTTATTTTAATGACTCTTTATTCCATAGAAATCAAGCGTAAAAAGTAAAAATAAAATAACTAATAATAACTAACAATAGGAATACAGAAAGTGTTTTGGGTTAACATCAATATAAGATATACATATTATTAACATATTATTAACAGTATTGATACCAATTGTGATCAAGCAAATGTTGTACAGCTACATAGTACATACATAAGATGTTAATAGAAATTTAAATATGGAGACATTTGTATTCGAGAGAAACAATCAATTTTAAAAAGTGATCTTACTAACGCATTCTGTAGTATTTGTATTTTTTAAATTGTAATGTCAAGTAGGGGAAAGTAACCTAATACGGACACGTTAACAATAAATGGTCTTAACATTTTATGACTAATTATTTTTATACAAAAATACAATATATTAATATTATATGATATTAGATATTATTGTGATTTTAAATTTTATTTAATCTTTTAATTCCATTGATAACGGGGGTGTCCGTATTCGGTAACCATGTCCGAATACGGTACCCTGTGTTATAATACGGACACTCTATACACCACTAGATAAACTATATATTATTGATGAATCAATCAGGCAAATTACAACTACATTATTTATAATTAATTTTATGAACAATTTATTCTAATTTAATTAATTAATAATGTAATTAATAATACAATTTAAGTATCTAAATAATAAAAAATTTAGATTTAGTTTCGTGGGTGGTATTAATATTATAATGCACGCGATTTTTATGACAATCAGAATAGTTCATACGCTGCGCGCTGATTGGTTATAGGGTATCCATATTAAGACATCTAGAGTTTCCGTATTAGGGACTTATATGACCTCTAGATATATGCTTATAACTTAATGAATATTTTATAACACACATATAATTTATATATATAATTTTAGAATGCTTTATTTTTTAATAATATAGTGTTATATTTTATATCGATACATTTGTATATTCTTGAGAAGGTTTTAAGTTGAATTTTTTTCTTCATATATATAAAAACGTAATAAACAAATCAGTGTATTGGATATATCAGCAATATTTTTAATAATTAAAAAATAAAAAATACCTTTTTAGACTATTTATATAATTATGAATATTTTATCCATTACCATTTTTTTGGTAGTATTTATGGTTTCTGAGATACCGAGAGTGTCCGTATTCGATTACTTTCCCTGACAGAGAAAAGGAGAATATTGTAGTAATCAAATAGAGGCAATTTAAAATATTAGGCAGGAGTTAGTATATATTTAAGGATATAGATTTATGGATTTGACGGAAGGAGTGAAAATAATAGTTTATAGAGCGAAGAAGATTTTAGATTTGGCGATTAAAAGATAGATAACTATTGAAACAAATACCAAGATACTTGACATTATCAGAATATAATATATTATGATTCTTTACTATGTTAAAGGAGGCACAATGAAGTGAATAAATATATAAGGTGTCCCGCATTTAAGATTAAAACGATACAAATAAAATGAAAAACAACATAAATTAATTATAATAATAATAATAAAATTATATAAATTTAAAAAAAGTAAAAAATATAAAAAAATATAAAATACAATTAATAAATATAATATTATTATACTTTAGAATCTAAGGTTTAGATGAAATACTAATTATTGATATAGCATCTTTAAGGTTAGGGTAGTAAAGTTAAATTATACGTAATAATAATACCTAACAATATTGCATATCGTACGTTTCAGCCCAGAGATCAGATGACGGTCCATACCCCCCATTGTTCGGAGGTGACGCGCACCCACCCATGTTCTACGAACGCTTGAATCGTTAGTGACATCTAATCATTTAAATATAAATACGCACATCTAAATATGCACATTTAACGCAAGAATAAGGGACTTTATTTTATAAATTTAAATAATTAATAATATTTATAATATGTTGTTATCATAATTATTTCTCATATTAGTATTGTTTTAATACTCTATTGTAGTCACAATTTGTGACTCACAAATACATACATATATATATATAATATACAACTAATTATGTATACAGCTGATGCGATTAATATTGAGAACATAGGAGAACAGAAATGTCCAGGTTTAAATTATGTATTTTACTATTTATACTATATACTTCATATATGATAACTGTTGAAGAAATAACTTATCCTAAAAATACCATATAATCGTATTCAGAATTCATATATTTAACATTATTATTTATACATTTAATTATATTATATATATATATATATATATATATATATATATATATATTTGTATAATACTAAGTCTTTATTATAATTCATATATTTACTGTTGTAATAATATTAAAATAAAATTAATTTTAATTTATCACTACACTTATTTATAATATTATTTATTAATTTTACATATATATATAAATATATAAACACATAATATTATATATATTTAAATTAATTAACTTAATAGTAAGAATTAGGAAGTATTAGTTGAATAATCAACATAAAATAAAATTAACGAAGAATAAATAAATAATTATAATGAACATATTACCAAATAATAATAAAATATGATTACAAGTTTAAATATTTGTACAACTTAAATATAAAATGTAAATATTTAAATAAATATTAAATTACATTTTTTAGAGATAATATTTAAAATTGAATATAAATAACGATACAAATATATTTTTAAAATCTCAAATGAAATAAATAAATTGATAAATATAGAATGAATTTAAAAATTGTATATTATTATTATAAAAGAAAATGACTAATTTATGTAATTATTACAAATTAAAAATAAGATTGTTTTTGAAAAATTAAGAATGCTTATCAATTAATATATTTTTCTTAGAACTATATTAACATATTGATTATATTGAAGAATTAAAAGTGATATTTATTTATTAATCTATAAATATATATATTTGAAATGTGTGTAATCTAACCTGTTTATCCCATATGTTTATATATAAGTATACTTTATATATAACTATAATGAGAATAAACGAAATATTAGTTTATATGTAAAATGTGTATACAGTTATATTAATCAAAATATAATACTTTGATAACATTAATTTGATTTTTTTGTTTGAATATTGATTAACATTACATGATAAAGTATTTATATAATACAATAATGATATTTACCCTATATGAAAATACTGATATTGTTATAAACAATATCATAACATATATGAACTGTTGTATAACTTAATTTTAGTACAACTATTTATTGGGATAATATATTATATATGCTTACCTATGATTATTGTTTATTTTGCTGCAATGAATATATTCTTTGCAGCTCTACTCTATAGAGACAATTGATTATAATATAATTATATTTGATTTATATGTATTTTATAAATGAATGTATCATCATTAGGGGCGCTGGAACGATTTTGTATCCAGGGGGACCAACTAATCAAAATAAAGGTTGTGGTAAAAGTGGAGGGGGGAGGACCAATACATAGGAGGTCCCCCTAGATTTTAAAGTGGGGGGGGGACAATATCCCCCGTCCCCCCTATTGCAGCGCCCCTAATTATCATTGATAAATTTCCAATGATAGTTCGTTATTAAACATATAGTATGTAAGGTTGATATTTATTAAATATTAATATACTATTATTTTGAAAGTACTATAACTGGATTGTTAGTAGTTTATAGAATATATAATTAATGGATTTTAATAATTTATTGTACATTGTGTATAGGTTTTATATTTATTAAATTATTACATTATTTTTAATATCAAATATACTTTGTTTTCCTATATTTTTTTATTCAACTTCTTTTTAATTCAAGAATTGAATAATTTTATTTTACTTTCATATTATTAAATCCTCGATTCAATGATTTACGTATACTTTTAACATTTTATTTTAGACAAAATATAATAGTTATCTTAATCACAAAATTATTAAATAATTCCAAGAAAACAATATGTTGTATATAATATACTATAGTATAATCTCCAATATATATATATACTTAGAAATATTGTAATATTTCAATTGTTATATTTGTATTGAAATTGCTTATTACGAATATCAAGATTAGTTTAATTTTTTCCCAATTTTAATATGTATATTTAATTTTACAAATATGGGAAAATATTAAAAATATCATTCCCGGATTTACATTTTCAAAAGTAGTATCATAGAACAATAATTGTAGCATTAGATTTATCAATTCTGAAAGACGTATTATTCAGATTAAATAGATTGATATAATTTACTGAACTAATAAATTCTTGTGTTTAATAAATATATTTGTATCTAAAGATTTATATATAATATCAATCTAATATAAATAATTTGTTTTTAATTTTAAATAATGTTAATATAAATTATCATTTAAATATAACTACTATTTAATAAATTATTATATCTTATATTAATTAGATTATAAATTATATTAATAAGAGAGTTAATTTGGAATATAACTTATATATAGTGATATTGTGTTTAAGGTATTACATAGGTACTTACTGCTAGTTATGAATCATAATATATAATGTATACAACTATCTATATATTTAAATCAACAACTTTAAAATTACTTTTGACTATATTATATTCGCATGATATATTATAAACTTACTTCATACTATATATATATATATATATATATATATATATATATATATATATATATATATATATATATATATATATATATATATATATATATATAATATATATATGTAATATTACTGACTAAATAGTTAAATGTTATATACACAAACAATCGATATTAGATATACTAAATATTGATGAATACATACAGGTGATATACTCGATGCCTCCCTGAGTTGCGTAGAATCATGCGATGGGGTTTCCGACGGGGATTACATGTCATGTTTGGGGTGTAATGTGTACTTGACATGTACCAATGAGATCATGATCGATAACAGAACTTGTCCGTCACAATTAATATGGAACGATGTTCGTAAGCGATGCGATTATAAACGTAACGGAGGATGCCCGTGTTAGTGTGATAATATATATATATATATATATATATATATATATATATATATATGTAAATTTATATATATATATATATAATTTCTATATATATATATATTTTATATTTTATTTATTTTAGTTGAGTCCTTTCATCCTAACCAGGAACTTATATGTAGTTTTCTCTTATAACCAAATTTCTTTAATGTTAATCCGACAGTATCGATACAGTATCAATCTTATTTTCATAAGTATTTATTTAGTCTTATTTTTAAAAGCCACCTTTTTATTTTAAAATGCATACATGCAATCTCATATCTAATAGCAGCTTTTATTTTCGGTTTATGTATACATAGAAAGTTTATTAATTAATTATCAATTATTATTTTAATTTATATTTAAGTTATTTATATTATGTATTTAATAAATAAAGTTACTATTTTAATAATAAATTATTTAAGTATCTATGGGTTTTTTAAAATCATCATAATATGTTCATCCACCCTTAAAGTGTCAACTTAAAACAACAATTATAATCATAATTATATTGATAATTAAGATATTAACATTTTAAATAATGTTATAATGATTACTCATTATTGAACATTGAAACATTGTATTTAATATTCAAAATATTATTATTAAATACTATTTATATTTAATGGTTTTACTAATTTAATAATGTATAGTACCATTTTTATTTAATGGTTCTAATAATTTAATAATGTAAAATACCATTTTTATTTAATGGTAATATTAATTTAATAATTTGTAATACCATTTATATGTAATGGTTCTAATAATTTAATAATGTCTAATAATGTAATAATGTGTAATACCATTTATATTTAATGGTTCTACTAATTAATAATGTGTAGTACCATTCAAACACATCTTCAGTTTTAATGGTAGTACAGAAACTGTTGTACATGTTAACATTATAATGGTTACATTCTAGAGACATGTGTATTACCATTAATCACTTGTGTTAAATACCATTACTTCTAACAGTGCATAAAGGGGAAATATGGTTCAGTTAAACGATAACATATTAATGTGTCCAAATGCATCGAATTAGCCTTGAAACCAAAAATATATATCTAGTAATAGGCTGATCTTATCATCATGAATATTTGTTTTGTATTAATATATATATATATATATATATATATATATATGTTCTGACTTAGATCGGACAATACTAAATTTAATAGTTTTAATTGCAATTAAATATCAATAATAATATATGCCGGTTTTCTATTCAGTATTAAATTCTATTTACCTAAATTACCTACTATTAAATTCAGTGATAATATTACATAATTAATTAATCACATATTATACGAAAATATATTATATATTATTTATTGAGTTATATTATTTAATTTATAATATTAAAGAAGTAATAATATAAATTGTAATATATAGAACAGTATAACAACATGAAAAATACATGTATACTATAAACGATAATAATATATCAACGTGTAAAATAACAAAACTTAAGTATGTATACATCACATTCATCAGTGAGCGGCAGATTTTCTGTGGATCTAGAAAATGGAAACATTGGACAATCGGACTTTTACGAAGGGAACTTTACCACTGATCATAGGGTTTCGTGCTTATTATTCTTAATCGATAATTAGTGTTAATATAAACTCCACCTCTCTCTATGTAAGAAATAATTCTCATTATTAGCTTAATTATTGATTCCGCGATACTATTTATAAAACAAAAATATATATATTGATTATTAAATTTAGTCAAATATCAAAATATTAATATAATATATATATAATTATATATTTTATGATATTGATTTGATAAATGATGATACTAAAATAGTTTTGAAACACATGAAAAACATAAATGTGTAGTTATATTATACGATAAAAAGTATGACATTATTATATATTATTAATTATTTTATATGATATCTATTTATTATTTATTACTAATAAAATACATAAATAAACATATTATTATGCATATAATGTATGATCTATTATAATAAATGCTATTATATCCTATTAATATGAACACATGATGAGAGAACGATAATACATTTAAAATTAAAATATTATGCGATAAGACGTATACATTCACTTTTCATTTTAGTCAAATAATATATATATATATATATATATATATATATATATATATATATATATATATATATATATATGTATATGTATATTGGTGATAATAATATAAAATATATATGTCGTATTAGAATACCCGTATAATAAGTACGAATTTACTATTATAGAATTAATACGATAGAGTGTATATTTATTTATATTTATTGTATTATAAATAATTATTATAATTATAAATATATATATATATATATTATATATATATAAATGCACGTTAAAACAGAGATGGAAAATTCAATACGCAACGGAAGGCCCACACGAGTCCGTTAATTGCAGTTCACAGATAGTTTACCATTTCTCTCCCCCGAAATGCCTCAAAAAGATAACATTCAAATTTGAAGGCAGCAATCCATCTTCTCCGATTAACATTGCCGTAACCGATACTGAAAACTTAATAGATGGAGGAGGTTTCTATAAATATATATATATATATAAAATAGTATATATATATACTAAATAGTATTATATTTATATATTTGTTTTTATCGTTAACGGAGGATTTATAAGATAATGATCTATCGAATTCGATACTTATTGAAAAATAACAATATTAATTTTTCGAACTCTTACTTTTGAAGTATTTTAATATATATATATATATATATTAAATCATAACTTATTTTAAATTTTAAATTACTTTATTAAGAAATAGTTTTAACATTTGTATATTTTAGATTTGTAAGATACAGTATTTCTTTTTGTAGTTTTTGTTAGAAATGAATATACTAGTTTTATATAAGAGGTCTATTGATGAGCGTATTTTGATTATAGTTCAAAATTGTTCGATAGATACCTGGTTATAACGTAGGGGAAAGTAACCTAATACGGGCACTTTAACAATAAATGGTCTTAACATTTTATAACTCATTATTTGTATTCAAAAATTACAATATATTAATATTATATGATTTAAGATATTATTGTGATTTTAAAATGTTATTTAATCTTTTAATTCGATTTAATCCATTAATGGATCCATAGATAAAGGTGGTGTCCGTATTCGATACCCATGTCCGAATACAGACACCCTGTGTTATAATACGGACACCCTATATATCACTAGATAAACTATATATATTATTGATGAATCAATCAGACAAATCACAATTACATTATTTATAATTAATTTTATGAATAATTTATTATAATTTAATTAGTTAATAATTTATTTATTTTTATCATTTTTTAATTAATAATACAATTTAAGTATCTAAATAATAAAAATGTTAGATTTATCTTTATTGGTGGTATTAATATTATAACGCACACGATTTTTATGAAAATAAAAATAGTTCATACGCTGCGCGCTGATTGGTTATAGGATGTCAGTATTGAGACATCTAGAGTGTCCGTATTAGGGACTTATATGACCCCTAGATATATGCTCATAATTTAATGAATAGTTTATAACAAATATAGAAATTATATATATAATTTTAGAATGCTTTATTTTTTAATAATTTAAATTTATATTTTATATCGATATATTTGTATATGAGAATGTTTTATATTGACATTTTTTTCATAAATTTAATAACGTGATAAAAAAACCAGTTTATTGGATATATTAGCAATCTTTTGAATAATTAAAATATAAAAAATACTTTTTTTAGACTATTTATATAATTATGAATATATTATTCATTAAACATTTTTTTGTAGGATGTATGGTTTCTGAGATTCCTTATTCGGGCACTGTCCGTATATAATGTCCAATATATATAAATTTATTTGAAGAGTATATAATATTATTTTATAGGTGGACACAAATAAATAATATTAATTATAAATATATAATTAATACATAACACCAAAATTCTTATAAATATATAAAAAAAAAATATGTAAATTATAATATTTGTTGTTATTGCTGATTTATGATTTTATGGCTGTTAATCGGTAAAAACCCCTCAAATCTAATGGCAAAATCCTCTTCATTGGTATACATATAGTAATGTGTTTATATCTAACTACTTTATGTTTTTTATAATAACATATCAATATATGTTAGGTAATATATTATCATTTATAGAAATATATAAAATTAAACGCTTATAATTATCAGTAATTTATTATTTGTAGTTTATAAAAATAAAAAAGATTATTTTTTTATTTTGCTAATTATTATTATATAACATACTTATCTATTATTAATAATAATTGAAACATTTGTTATATGTATTTTGTAAACGATATTTTCTTTAGGTAACGTTGAATTAATAATAAATTTAAAATCGATAATATCTCAATAATAATGTACCTAGTTGACGCGTATTCGTGATGACGTCACTCATTATCGAACACGCCCCCTTTTCGCAGGACACATACACGGCAACTACTACTTCACGGATTCATCGATAGGCGAAAGTTTCCTCGTCAATGATAAGCGAATACAATATATGTCTATGATACCGGGCACCACTATCTGCGGAGAGGTTATTGCCCTGTATGCCCTGTCCTTCCCCCACATACTCACATAATGGTAACTCAGATAACATCTATAATTAACTAGTTAAATGGTTCCCTAGGTGGAACATGATATGGCGTCTTGCACAACTTCTTCTATCTATAACGGTATTTCATTACATCAAGTAAAGATCAGGTTGACATACCGGTAGATATATTGTAAGGGGTCATCAATGACGCCAGAATAACACAATTTATCTAGTCGTCTCGTTCATGCACATCTTTTATTAAACAATTAACATCCTTCTTTGTCTATTTAACAATGTTATCTATCCATTTTTGTTTTGGGCGACCTCGATTTCTTTAACCTTCAACCGCTCCTTGCATGATTGTTTTACACAAATTATCATGTCAGGATATATATCAAAATCACTTTAATTTGCCTTGTATTATTGTTTGCAGATGCGGTTCGTATACTATAGTTACATATTATTTCGATCATTCTGTTACAGATGAACAGGTTTGTTTTCCTCTCTTGATAATATCAAGTAATTTACTATGTGATTTTCCTATTTTCAAAAGCTTGAATTTTCTTTTACATGGCTGCATTTATCGTTCATGTCTCGCATCCATAATTCAGGTTGATAATACAAGAGAACGATATAGATTGTGCTTTAATTTAAAGTTTATTTGTTTGCTATCCATATAGTATATAACCGTACCATCGCGGATGTAGCAAGAGATAATCTAATTATGATATCCATTTCATATTATCCGTCTCTTGTAAGGGTTGTACCCATATAGCAACACTTGTCAACTTCTTCAAGCTTTTCTCCATAGAAGATGATATTTCCATGTATAGAATTGTCGTTAGTGTTTACCATCACTTTACTCTTTTCTGTGATTATTTCCCTTCCATACCTAGTTGCATTTCTTGATAATTGGTCTGTGAGTTCTTGTAGCCCCTCATTGATTCCGCAAGTAAGTCGATGTCATCAGCGAACATTATTTTCTAAAGTGGTCTTCCACCTACTGAAATAGATGAATATTAGTTTCTCTGAGTTTCACTCATAATTTCTTCAAGAAATAAGTTGAATAGTGTTGGTGAAAGCAGATATCCTTGACGTACATCAACTGAAGTTTTTTTAAATTCGCCTTCAGCATTATTTAGTAGCATTGCGTTAGTAGAGTTTGCATATGGTAATTTGATCATCATTATTATATCGTTCTGAATTCCAAACTTATATAACGCTGACCATAATACGTCATGGTATATTCGGTCAAATGCTTTTTTTAAATCTGAAATTGTGGAACATGATTTTTTGGCTGTCTAGATGTTTTTAAATAATATTTCTGCCATTAAACACTTGTTGTACAGTGCTCCTTAATTTTCAGATTCTGTCATGTTCCTCCGATAATATTTCTTCTACCTGGGGTTAGTCGTTTAAGGATTATTTAAGGATTATGGATAGTAGTATTTTGCTGGAATGGCAGATTAAAGTTAGTGTTCTGTAGTTTTGCATTTCTTGAGATCAGCTTTCTTTGATATTAATATTATCAGTGACTTGGTCCACTGAGATGGCCATAATTTACTCGACCATGATTTCTGAAATTAAGTTGTAAGTATTATTACCATAGCATTTCCCCCATGTTTATCTAGTTCATTTGGTATGTTATCAATAACGGTTGATTTGCCTTCTTACGGCGTTTAATCGCTTCATTAACTTCATACTCGAGTACAAGCAATTATTCCTCCATCTCTGTGTTAAAGTTTGCGTTACTATTTAAAATACTAATATCTGGGTTCATCTGGTGATTGTAAAGATCATTGCTATCTTCCTAAAGATATAGTGGTACACTTTATACTTGCTATATTCAATTATTGAGGTGATTATGGGTGTCGTCTTTGTAAGCGTTCTAAGTGTTTCATAAAACCCCAGCGTATAATATATTTTAGTATATATTGCATTATATTCTCCAAAAATATATTAAATAGCACAGGAGATAACAAGTAACCTTGACGAACACCTACTGTGCTTGAAAATGAATCTACTATTTGATTATTATCTAGTATTGAGCTTCCTGATGAGGCATACAGAATTGATAGAATATCAATTAATTCTTTACTTATTCCATAGGTTGTCATGGTATGTCATAACTCCTCATGCCATATTCGATCAACGTCTTTTTTAAAGTCTATGAGGTTATGATATAAAGGTTGTCACTGTTGGTTTATATATTTTTCCATCAGAAATCTACAATGTAATATCTATTCAACAGTGCTTCTTTTTTTCTTGAAGCCGGCTTGTTTATCTGCAAGGATTGTATCGGCATGTGGTGTTAGTCTGTTCGGTATAATTCTGAGTAGTATCTTGCTTGGGTGGACTTATCTGACTAAGTGTTCTATAGTTGAAGCATATCTTTAGATTTACTTTCTTTCGTATTGGTATTACTAGCGTTGTAGTCTATGATTTTGGTATACTTCAGGTTTATATATTTGTTGACACAATTATCTGACGATTCTGGTAATTATGGGTCCACCGGATTTAATTAATTTACCAGGAATATTATGAATACCTGCAGGTGTTTTCCCAATCCTTGGGCTTTTTATCGCTAATTCAACCTCAGAGTTTAGAATCGGTAGTCCGTAATCATTATCAACCGTTAATGAATCATTAAGTATTCCTAAGTCAGGTTCAATAGGGTGGTTGTAGAGCTCTTTGCAGTATTCAGTCCATCTGCGTAGTCGTGATAAATCATTAGCGAGAGGTGCACCATCATTAGAAACCTAATTATATATATATATATATATATATATATATATATATATATATATATATATGCATGTGAATATATATATATAAATACATATTGTTATTGTTATTTTTATTTGGTGAAGTCCTTTCATCCCATCCAGGAACTTAGATGAAGTTTTCACTTATAAACATATATGACTTTAATGTCCCTTCGAAGCCGCTCTCATGTTAAGGCATCCATGGTTTTAACTAAAGCCGATCATTTATGTATACACAATTATATAAGATCACTTCTAAATAATATTTTAAGACCCATTTTATATAATTAATTAATGGTCCGGACGAGGCTCGAACCCGTCTCCTACTGCTTGTGTGTCTGACGCCTTAGCCACTGAGCCACACAGGCAGTTAATGAATGACATTATGTCATTTATAGATAACGTCTCATTATCATATGTGTTAGATACAATATTGGTTAAATGTATCATTTTAATATTGCATACGTATAATATCATGTAATCATTCAGCATCTGCATTTGGATAAAAATAGTATTTTAATTTATATATATATTATCACAGATAAGAAATAATTATTTTTCTGTCGGTGGACAAAATCTCACAGAATCCATGGATACACTTCACACCTCACCTAAGATATTCACGAATATCGGAGATAAGAAATTCTCTTTCGTCATGAATATTAATTTTAACCTATTTAAATACGACGCTACCTCGGAAGTCTGTAAATTAGACGTACGCTGGACCTGCTAAATAAGAGCCTTACTCCTACGTGATGTTGTCTAGCATTGTTATCTAGCATTATAATAAAAGTAGAATATGAGCTAGCATTATTAATTCATCCTATATACATATGCACTATATACTATATACTATATATAGTATATCGACATTATTAAGTATACTTGTGTAATGGGGTAAACGGCGAGTTAGTCTATACTATAGACTCTATAGCATATGTGCTGCTATCAATATTGTATTTAGATCAGTTTCTATACCAGTGTATGTATATGATAGCTGATATATATCGTTGAATATGATAGCTGATATAGCGTATATACGTTGAAGTGATCAAGTAGGATATAGACATGTTGAATAGTACATAGGGTTATAGATAGTATTAATATACTGTTAAATATTAGGGTAGAGTATACCATTACTATAGGTTACAGTTCAGACAAATTTAGTAAGTAATAATTATGTATCCTAATTATGGTACACGATACAAATACATTAGAGTTCACTGGTATCACATTAAGGGTATTATGGTATCACATGTATCTATTTTCTTGGGGTTAAGATCAATACATTTTATTATTTTTCTACGTGTAAAATACAGAGTGTATGTATATATAAATAGAATACGTATACTTATAATGTGAACTATATTTAGGAAGCGATCATTTAAATATATTACAGTGACTAACGTAGATTCTATGGCTAATCAGATAATACTGCTTGAGGACTAATACAAATCGTAAATTTAAACATATGATGACTAGTTTCATACGTTGATATTATAGCCAACAGAATTATTTCTGATTTAACTCTTTCTCATAAATGTATATATAATAAATAATAATCTATTTATACAGCGAACCGTATACCACTATATAATATTATATATTGTAGTATGTTATTCATTATTATACAATAACTTTTTGATGTATTCACATCTTCTATATTCTCTTATAATTGTATATATATATATATATAATTAATTTTTTTGGTTTTATATGAAAAAAACTATTTTATTCGAAGATTTTATCAAATTAATTCTATCTAGTATATACAGAGGTGTTTAAAATAAATTATTTATTAAATTACAAAATTATAATTAATGAAACTCCACATTTTTAAAATAAATGTTTTAGAAATATATCTAGAATATCTATACACTTATTTCCTTTAATTAATACTGATGTGAATACTGTGTGTGTGTTACTAAAGAAATTAGCTAATTGTGATTTTAATTAAAAATAGGTAATTTTCGATTTTAAATAATAAGAAATACAGAATTCTACTAACAACACTTAGAACTACTAACAACAGATATAAACGTTACCTATAGTATATATATCAACACACACCATAGTGATAGCTAATGCATTACACTCACATTAATAGAATACATACATTCACCTAATAATTGTATAAGCGAACGACCACATCATTTATATATCAATGCCACACCGGTTATTATTAACATTTTAACTAATACTACCAAATATGGGCATCTCCCAGATATAACAGGAGAAGATAATAATGCCGACCATGATTTAGTATTCGGTAACCTAATACCGAAACTGTGCATAAGCAAGAAGGCGTACATAAAAACCTCATATAGTATACTATAGTATACTATATATATATATATAGTATACCAAATATATATATATATATATAGTTATATAACCTACTACGTTTTAATCCGAGAAAACCCAGTAAATAATATTATCAAAATATATGTTTTGAAAACATACATGGATACGTTCCATCTATCAATGAAACAATATCGAAACATTTTTCAATAAGTATGGATTATTCAATATTTCTCAACAGGTATATAATACTATACGTGTAACGATACCTGATGTATTTATAATAAAAAACCTTCTCGATACATATTACACATATATACTTTTAGTTGTGAAAATATATATGAATATGAACTTTGTAATATATTAGATTAAAAAATACAGTAAAAAACGGATAATTATTTTTTTAAATACGTAAATTATAATCTATATAATGTAATACCAAATGTTTATGATATTATTAGCTGACCACGGCTATAATGGCTGTCCACGGCTGACCTCTTGAATGAGTGTTTTATGATTAAATCCATACGAATATTTAATTTAAAATAGTAAATTTATTTATTAAATTCATAATATTAACTTAACACATTAACCGCTGGAGCAGCGGGCAGCTGTCTGCCCCAAACTTATAATTAAAATATTTATTAAATTATATTACATATTATAGAAGGTAATATAATCGAATTATCTGTATTAACATCATTTAATTAAGCTCTATTACTATTTGTTAATATATTAGTAATCAATATTTAGTAGATTTTTTCAACCTAGTGGGTATATACAATATATATATATATATATATATATATATATATATATTAATTATACGGAGTAAACCTAGTTGTGATCAAATATGATTCAAATTAGAAGTATAAGAATTAAAAATATCTAAAAAGTCAATAAAATCCCCATAAATAAAAATATCTGTATTTATATATTTAAAAAAATAATAATTAAAAAGTATTAAAATGTTTATATCGGAATTAAGTAATATATATATATATATATATAATCCAGTAAATAATAGTGGTTTAGACTTGTTTTTTAATTTTAATTAAATACTGATTATTTAATTATTTAAGTATACGTATAGGCTATGTCGTTTTACTATCAGAGTTAGAGAGAGATAGAGAGAGATAGAGAGAGATAGATAGTGGCATATAAATACATTACATTTTAAATTTTTCGGTAATAAAGCAATATAGATATCAACCGTCCATATATATAAGTTAAGATTAAACAAATGAGATTTCATTAGTTTCTTAAATTTTGGAGTTGATGGTAAAGGGGAAATTTAAATGTTAAAGAGTATTGGTCCAAGGATAAATTACTGATCCATATACGTACACTTTCCAAATTAATTAAATTATAAAATACGCTCTCCCCGTAATTACATTGATTTAGAAAGTTAACGTATGTGAGTGAGTGTTATTGTGTGAATGATATTAAGATCTGGTATAGTGATTGATATAACAAATAGTATAGAACTTACAAATTATAGTATGAGTGATTTTTATCGTATATAAAATTAGAGAAGTTTGATGGGAGTACGGTTGTTGTAAGATGGTTGAATGAGTTAGAGGAATGTATTAAGTTAAATGGAATGAAAGACAATGGTGCAGCATCATTTGCATGCTATCATGTTAAGGGGGCAGCGAAACTATACCAGTATATGTATATGATAGCTGATATACGTTGAAGTGATCAAGTAGGATATAGACGTGTTGAATAATCCATAGGGTTGTAGATATTATTAATATACGATATATTTTTTAGTAAATTTAATATACTATCATATTGAATATCATATTAAATATAATATTAAAATGCGTAAAAATCTAATATACTATATTATACATTTAAAATTATTACGATTATAGCAAAATATTACACAATATTATAGATACTATAATAGTACTTATTAGGTAATAGTACTTACTATTTATACGTGAGTAATAAAAATATACTATTAATAGTTGCCCTTTTATGGTGCTATATATACTATATAAATTTTGGCCTTTATGGTGATAGAATTTTACTAATCATTTAATTAAATGATAAAAGCTTTAAATCTCTAATAATTATCTTAGTCTTAAGACATTGAGGATATATAGAGACCCAGCAAAAATTGTTTATCCTATAATAATTATTTAAAAAAATAAAATATTAGTAAAAACATGGTAATACACTATAGTTTTATAATTTTAAATTATTAACTATAGTTAAAATTTTAAAATATCGTTAAAAAATATGTATTATTCAAAATGGGCTTTTACAAAAAATATAGGGTTACAATTTCATATATATATATATATATATATATATATATATAGATTATTTATGACACGTTGATATAATTGAAATATAATCTCCGTAAACTATATTTTTTATACTATAGTGATATATCACATATATAGTGTAGACAAACAGATGTTAATAATATATATATATATATATATATATATGTATTATATAATTTAATTCGAATTATATTTGTAATATAAATAATGATAAAAGTACATAATGCAATGATGATTTATAATATGCGCGTATTAGTTACGTGCAGTTGAATGCTTACAAACAACACATTATACAACACCTACATTATTAAAAAGTAAATTATGTTCACATCTTATAATCAATTATGACGAAAATATGATACCTATATAGGTGTACATATCAATGATTAATACAGTGTTTCCTAGAAATCAAACCATCTAAAATGTTATATATCATTTATATATATATATATATATACTCCTTCTTGCTTATGTACAGTTTCCGTATTAGGTTACCGAATACTAAATCATGGCGCCATTGATATTTTCACCTGTTATACCCGGTATTAAGGAAATAAGTTTATAGATATCCTAGATATATTTCTAAAAAAATTATTTTAGTAAATCGAAGTTTCATTCATTCTAATTTTGTAACTTAATTAATGAGTAATTTATTATAAACACCATTATGTATATATTAGATAGAATTAATTTGATAAAATCTTCGAATAAAATAGTGTTTTTCATATAAAACCATACAAATTAATTATATATATATATTATATATATAATATATATAAATATATATTTATAAGAGAATATAGAAGATGTGAATACATAAAAAATGTATTGTATAATAATGAATAATATACTACAATATAGAATATTATATAGTTGTGGGGGAAAGTAACCTAATACGGACACTTTAACAATAAATGGTCTTAATATTTTATGACTCATTATGTTTATTCAAAAATTACAATATATCAATATTATATGATTATAGATATTATTGTTATTTTAAAATTGTATTTAATCTTTTAATTCCATAATTAACGGGGGTGTCCGTATTCGGAACCCATGTCCGAATACGGACACCATATATACCACTAGATAAACTATATATTATTGATGAATCAATCAGACAAATATAATTACATTATTTTTAATTAATTTTATGAACAATTTATTCTAATTTAATTAGTTAATAATATATTTATTTTTATTATTTTTTTAATTAATAATACAATTTAAATATACTTAAATCAGTATAATCTGTACTAGATTTACTTTTAGAATTTCTAACTTCATTCAAAATTTCATAAATTGAAATGTGTGTACAAAATAATGAATTTGTATTATTACCTTGCATAGTTTTATAAATATTATTATCAAGAGATGGTACAAATATTTTATATATTATATATATATTATATATATATATATATATATTTTATATATATAAGTTAATACCTATATTACTAAAGAATGTGTTAAATTCATTAGAATTCGGAGAATTAGAATTATTATCTGTTTTACCTAAATTAGGATTAATTAAATTATTGACCATGTACTTTATATTATTTTTATTATTTATTTTATTTGAATAATATAATTTTTCAGATAAACGTAATAATGATATAAGTATATTTTTATATCTTTTATAATAATTTATTTTTGTAAATGTTTATTTTTAATCATTTTTTTATACATTTTATGTTTTTTATTTATTCATTTAATCAGACTATTGTATAACCATGGTTTATTATTTTAAATTTTGTCTTTAACTTTTATAATAGGACAATTTAAATTAAATAATTCTACTAAATCATTAATTAATTTATCATATAATAATTCTAAGTCCATTTCAGAATAGATATATTTCCAATCAAAACATTAATGCTACATTTGAATTTATGTATTGTATGATTATTTAATTTTCTGATATATTTATATGTATGGGTTTTTATTACTTTTATGTGATATGTCATATATATATATATATATATATATATATATATATATATATATATATATATATATATATATATATAATAGTTAATATTATTAACTATTCGAAAATCTCGAGATCTTAAACGAGATTCTTAAACAATTCGAAAGTATGGAGATCATACATAATTCTGGAATTTTCATCACTAATTATAATACGATTATTAATCTGTTATTTTCAAATAGTTTAAATTATCGGTTATTATAATTTTATAATTAGATATCACTAAATATTAATGATAAAAATGTATTCGATATCAGATATTAAGGGAAAGTAACCGAATAAGGACACTCTCGGTATCTCAGAAACCATAAATCCTACAAAAAATGTTTGATGAATAAAATATTCATAAATATATAAATAGTCAAAATAAATATTTTTTATTTTTTAATTATTCAAAAAAGGGCTTATATATCCAATAAACTGATTTTTTTTATTGCGTTTTTAAATTTATCAAACAAATTTCAACTTATAACCTTCTCTAGAATATACATATGAATCGATATAAAACATATCAATATATTATGATAAACTAAAATATTTTAAACATTACATACATAATTTCTATATTTGTTATCAAATATATATTTGATAATTATACATGAATATTCATTAAGTTATAAGCATGTATCTAGAGGTCATATAAGTCCTTAATACGGACACTGTAGATGTCTTAATACGTACATCCTATAACCAATCAGCGCGCAGTGTGTCAAAGTGTTAAAGTGTCCGTATTAGGTTACTTTCCCCTATAATTCAAACCATGTTAAACTTGGAGTAAATTATTTAAAATATAATTAATTTACTATTCTAACTTAATTCGTATATAAAATATTTCTATAAATTTGCATACTGAAGATAATACTGAAGATAAAACCGTAGTTAGGGGAGAGTATTCGAATACCGACACCCTAACAATAAATCAGCATAACTTTATTATTTCTCAATTAAATATTACCAAATTTTATTTATAAGTATTAAGTAGGTATATACATATAATAGCTATTTTAAAATTTAATTTATTTTGTTTAACTCTGAGATAACAGGGGTATCGATATTACAGGCACTGCCTCGAATACCGACACCTTGGCACATAATATCGACACCTTAAATATATCGATATTGAGATATACCATATATTATTTAACATTCACTATCTAATCAGAATTGAATGCGCGTTACTTTTCGTTAACACACGCAATTCATAGGTGTTTTCCCAACATTAATTTTTCATAACAAATGCACATTATAAACAAATAAAGCTGATTGGTTAAAGGGTGTCGATATTACGTGCAATTAGGGTGTCGGTATTATGAAAATGTATGTTGCTTAGGTAAACGTCAATAACTTTGTAACAAATTATGAAAAGTACAGAATCTTTTCGGCACATTGTAAAATATAATTAGATATATACGATGTATTTAAAATATTTAAAATATATACATTTTCAAATGATTGAGAATCGATATTGTACTTCAACAATTTTATAAATTTAGAGTTGTAACGAAAAAATCAGTTTTTTGTTTATAATTAAAAAATATAAATATTAAAAAAAAAAATGATACTTATATGAATTTGAATTATATTGATTATATTTCATACATTAATTATTTTTTGATTGGAATTATATTTTAGGAGATCTCTAGGGTGTCGATATTACGTGCATGTCGATATTATAGCACTCTCCCCTAACTTCAATTTTTACTAGGTTTGGTAACATTATTTTATAATATTATATGATATATCACGTATATATGATATACCTATAGGTGTACTTATTTATATAATCTTAATCATTTGGCTTATTTTAATAATGATTTATCATACTTATTAGTAAAAGCAATTGCGAGTCATTGTAGTAATGTAAATGAGTTTGAATTTTTATTGAAAATATGATGTACAAATACAAACATTACAAACACAATGGCGGATTGTCATTAACATTGGTGAACAAACTGTATCTCCAATAACAGTCTACCTAATTGTATGTTCATGGTATTCATACATTGGAGATGTAGCAATTACAATAAGGCGTTCATAGGTATTGTCTCTGTAGTACATGTGACGTGGCTGTAGTGGCTAGTACGTATACCACTACAATAGTAAATGGCCGTAACGATACTCCAATGACCTGCTTTATCTACTTAATGCTTTATCTACTTGTTAACAATTACAACCGTTAAACAATGCTAGCTATCGAATTCCATAATCGAGTTCACGCATGTCTTTATTATTATATATCTATTGTTATATATGTATTGTTCAATATATCTATTGTTCAATATGTATATATATTATTTAATAATGATTTAATATAATGCCTACACTATTGGAGTAGATGGTATTATCATTATATATTATTTTACATATACGCGTATAATATACGCCGTGATATATGTATTAGCGTATAAAACAAATCTTGCGTAGTTTTAATAATCGATGAAAAATGTATGTAATTATAATCATAATCATTAAAATTAAAAGTATTTATATGTTGGTAATTTAATTAATATATTTATATTTCTATATAAATAAATTAAAAAAAATTATCAACAAATATTTATTTTACATTTTTAAATAATAAACATATGAATTCAAATTTAAAACATGTTACTACTGCATACTTACATGTCATTTAACTAAACAAACTTAAATTAAAATATCCTATTTAATTACATACAAAACGACTTTAAACTATTGAATAACATAATTGACACATACGAAGTAATCATCACATAACGTGTTAACATGTAAACTGCAGTTCATAATCTTGTTAATTGATTAAAAACAACATTTAAAAAACATGCTTATATACATAATATACACAGATATTAATCACATATATTATTAATAGGGTTATCATTTTTATGTATTTAATAATATGTATCATTGTTATGTATATCTATCGCTTGTTTGTTAAACAATCTATTTAATCTTATATTATTAACATTTTATAAATATCTCTAATTGTAATTTATTATATATTTTTTATTTTTTATTTTATTTTTATAATATCTCTTCTTAATATTGTTGGTGTTTGTACAATGTATTATTCTTTAAACTATTACAATTATAATGATAAATATTTAAACATATTAATTCTATTCAACTATTTATTTTTAGTATTTAAATAATTTTATATGTACATACTTTTTAATTTTTTTTAAATATTATACATGCCATGGCATGTTCTGTTCTGCTATGTTCTATTTTTTTTTACAAGGTATGCATACTTCCTATTCTTAACTATATTATATTTAAGGAAGATATTAAAAATATAGTTTATATTCTATTATAATAAATAATTATTTATTTATAAATGTATCCATGATATTTTATATAATTTTGATTGTTCCTACAATGTAAGTATTATAATTTAAAAAATATATAAAAAAATAATTATTATATTTTCGTAAATTTATTTTTGTTTTTTGATGTATTTATATTTACATATAAATACTACTATTATTTTCTGTTCGGTATTCAGGTATAACTCCATTATTATTTATAATTATTTATTTGAATGTATCATTTATCTATATTTTAAGTGTAATTTTTAATACCTATATTTATTATATATATTTTATTTATTTTGTTCAAAATTATATTAAGAGAATTTAGACTATACAAAATATGTTGTAGATGATTGGGGAAATGCAGGAAAAAACATTATATTGTTTATTAATTTCCATTACTTGCCTGTTTGTGAGGAATGATAAATCTGCTTTATATATATATATATATATATATATATATATATATATATATATATATGATAATACTTTCAGTGTTGGCTGAAATACTAGATGAATGATAAAGTAACATCTTGTCGATTCATATATATATATATATATAGTTATCTCTATAGAGATACATGTAATAGGTAATATAATAACCTTTACATATATAACTATATATGTAGATAAGCATATTTATTAACCATAATAAATAGCGAATACATAATTATTAAAATGTGTAGTAAACAGAACAGTAAACTACGGACGATAGTGTATGTGTGTAATACGAGATATAGAGAGTTAGCGTGTATCATGAGGCTAGTATTATACACACGACGTATAATGAACGGTGATCATTCATTATATAATTCGTATTATTAAATATAATGCTCTGCATTACCCCCACGTAACGTAGGTGTACAGTTACCTAGCCGTACGAGATGAATAGCTTTATTGAATACGTGTATAATATAGAAATGTAAGTCTACGAAAAGTACATGGCTATAGCTACGATATGATAGACAGTCTATAGACTATAGTCTAGAATACAGTCTATAGACTATATTAACAGTGTGCACTAAAACGTTATTGCATTACTAACTTGTATGTGTGTAGATTATGTTTACTAAGTTAAGTAAGCGTACATGTAATGTAGTAGGCTAGCATGTAATGTAGTAGGCTAGCATGTAATGTAGTAGGCTAGCATGTAATGTAGTAGGCGTACATGTAATGTAGTAGGCTAGCCTGTAATGTAGTAGGCTAGCATGTAATGTAGTAGGCTAGCATGTAATGTAGTAGGCGTACATGTAATGTAGTAGGCTAGCCTGTAATGTAGTAGGCTAGCATGTAATGTAGTAGGCTAGCATGTAATGTAGTAGGCTAGCATGTAATGTAGTAGGCTAGCATGTAATGTAGTAGGCTAGCATGTAATGTAGTAGGCTAGCCTGTAAGATGACATGTTTTAATTGTGATTTTTATTATTTTTATAATTTTGTATAATATACTTGTATAATTTTAAATGTTACTAGAAATGTTACATGGCATGTCATGTTTGTGGCACGTGGCATGTCACATGTCATGTCACGCGGGTGACACGTGGGTGTAATAATCGCAATATCCTTGATACTTCACACATATATTGTTATATGTATATAGTACGGTGTATGTACATTGTATTACTACATGTGTATTTGCATTCTACAATAATCATCACATTCGTATATTATAATATGTATATTTAAAAGCAATCATAGTTGCTCACCTATTGGTATATATATAAATATATATATATATATATATATATATATATATATATATAGGGGCGTCGGAACAGGGGGGGCGGGGGGTATCGGACCCCCCCATTCAAAAATATGGGGGGGGGGCTAAGTATGTTTTGCCCCCCCCCCCATGAAATGTGTATTAATAAATTGTATATATATTAAATCTAGTATATTGTCTTTGTTAATAAAAAATTTTTCTAAAGAATTTGACCAAACATATGGGGGGGGCTAAGTATTCGCCCCCCCCCCTCCCACCCATGAAATATGATAATATTCATGAGAGAATCTCTGAGAGATACTTGTTATCTGGCGATATTAAGAATGAAATTATTCAACTATATTAATCTGAATTATTAAATATTTGATTATAAGGATCATAAGATATTAATGGAACTTTCTCAATTCAATGTTATGGAATTCAAGATATATCCGGAAGTGAGCAGGACATTTTGGTGGTTCGTTATTTGACATAAAAACTTGAAATGAAAAAAATATGCAAATGAATATGCAATATGCAAATTACTGAGGAATCAACTTAGAAAATATAGCACATTTAATATTATCTGAACTTTAACATTTTAACTTGCCTATTTCTAAATTAAGAGGACGTCATATAACGGTGCAGCTAATATGTCTGGTCAATATAATGGTGTAAAGTCTATAATAATGAATATACAGCCATTAACTTTTTATACACAATGTGGAGCTCATCGCACAAACTTAATAGCATAATCATTAGATAATAATATAGGAAAAGAAAAGCCTTGAGAGTGGTTCATGATTTGGGATTATTATATGAACAAACGATCAAATTCCAGATTGTATATAATACTAATAATAACAAAGCAAAGACTTTGAAACCATTATGCCCAACAAGATGGACTGCGAAAATCATGTATTAAAACAAAATTAGATCAATATAGTGGTATAATCGATGCACTGAAATAATATAAAGAATTAGAATATATTACCAATGACCACAAATATATTGCAAATTTATTATTAAAAAATATGAATAAGTCAAATATTTTTTCTATGAATATTTTAAGTTTTATATTTGAAATCTTGGATATGAAGGTGAAATCTTTCATGATACCAACAAATACTATTGGTAACATTTATAAAAAATATACTTGAAAGCATATATAATTATAATTATGTATAATCATAATACAAATCAATAATAAATAAACATAAAGTATCAGATAATAGTAAATATCCTAATTAAAAGGGTAAAGATGATTCTAATTAAATTGAATAATGATAGAAATAATTTGCACACATTCATTGAAGATATAGAAACAAAAATATTTTATATTTTATATATATAAATTTGTATATTGATTCAAGGTTAATAACCTACTTTTATAAACATATTATATAAAACATTTTATAAAATACAAAATAGCGTATAATAAATGTTTATAATAAAATATTATAATAATTTATTTTTATTTTAAATATATCTAATTTAATTTTCTAAGTATATCTAATTCAGAGAATAATAATAAGAAATATAATATAAATTATTATAAATATGTATGAGATGAATAGTAATGAAAGTTCAAAAGACTATGTAAGGTACATCATCTATTTAAAATAATATATGTATATAATATCATTGTTAATGTTATGTTAATATAAGAATGTGATTAGATATGATCAGTTAATATGTTAATATACTTTATCATTAATATTTACAGAATACAATATACTGAGTTGTTTGATAATATAATGATGAAAATTAAAACCAAATTGTATACTAAGGAAACATTATTTATATATTCTTATAAATTAAAGGAATCATTATTACAAATATTATAATTCATGAAAAAAAGGTTTGTTTTTTTTAGATTAATCTTATTAATCCTATTAATTTACTACACTAAACGGATGTTATTAAAAAATGTATGAAGAATTAACGATTGAAAGATCGAATTTCCATATGTTCAGATCAATCAATACGTTCAATACCATCTGATGAGGATAAACATATACATTATTTAACAATCTCTTTAAATTCAAAAATATATTTTCCGGCATAATAGATTTAATCAAATTGTATTGGTTTGCCCCTCAAGTTCTGTCTCATGTTAGCGTGGATTTAGTAAGCTACGAATAATAAAGACGTTGTTACGATCTACTATGCTAGATAGTAGATTCAATGCATTAGTATTGGCAATTGTCAATCAAAAAATAATTTACACAATTGAGATGGGTATATTTATAAATAAAAATCTATATTTATATAATAATAAATTATGTAATATTTATTATTTATTTTCTAATATAATCCTACTTATTGTTATAAAAATTAAATATTATTAATTGCATATTAAAGGGTTAATATAGACTAAAGAGGTATACGATATTAATACGATATAGTTAGTAATTATATTAGTAATAAATAATAGGATATATAATATAAAATAGAAATAAATAGCCCCCCCCATAAACAATCGTTCCGACGCCCCTATATATATATATATATATATATATATATATATATATATATATATACTCAAAAACATATGAATAAATACATATGCGTGTATATATAAAATAAAATCTTGTATTTTAAATTAATATATCACGTGATTCAAATGAACCAATCAGATACCAAACCATATCATCGTAAAAGTGCGTGTTATATATATCGTGTTATGTCATTTAAAAGTTAGTTGTACGTTTACTTTACTAGTATACTTACATACGAACAGATCATCATGAGATTAGTCATCATTTATAGTATTCTTTTAATACTGAGTTTATCTGAAGGTAAGTTACTATAAATTACACATTATATCTAAATTTACATAACTTATAAGTTATATATATATATATATATATATATTAAGACTTATTTATGAATATACGTATAACTTTACCTGCGTTGATTGTTTTATCAATATAGATATCGAGTTACAACTTATAACTCTATATCTATATTGATAAAACAATTAGTCATGTAAAGGTACGCATAAATAAGTCTTAATACATTTATACACTTAATACTTAATACATTTTATACACGATAAAATAGCTTCGAGCACTATATAATACAAGTTATCAATATTGTTATCTATTTATAAGTGATTACGTCATTGACAACATCGCGATAAACAACGAGAACCGCCTGGTGATGAACCCTGCATACTGAACTCTCTATAGAGATATACGTTGTACGGTGTACATTGTACGCTAAGCTGAGCCATTACGATATATTTTTTTGAATAGAAAGCTGGTACACAACATATATATCTACCTATATATTCAATAAAGTTATATTAAACATTTTTTTAAATTGTTAGTTGCTTCCCAGGAAGATTAAATTTAAAATTACATAGTTATATATTTAACACAGGCTATTAATAGAATGTACGCCGTATAAATAGCCTGTTAAATTTTTTACAGATATTGATCATCAATATATATATATGAATCAGATAGAGTGTAAACACTCAGGAAAATACAAAAGCAAAGCTTGACTAGGTATTTTCCCACTTAACTTGAAAATATTAGTAAATTATAAAATGACAATAACTTATTTTAAAATTTCAATTTTGTATATCATTAGAACTATAATTTTGTATATATATATACTATTGTATATATTATTAAACTTATTTGATTTGTAAATGTGATTCGTGTAAATGAAAATCGTGCTGAATAAATAAGTAAGAATATACTTGAATATTGTTATCAAGGAGAGGTCATCATTTTCAGTTAAATACAAAATAAAATATAATAAATAATAAAAGTATATATAAATAAAATAAATGTATATTAAAAGAAGAAAAATATATAACACAAATGAAATAAATGCATAAAATATGTAAAAAATATAAAAATGAAAGAGAAAAAGATAAAGAAACTAAACACAATAACAAATATAAAAAGTTAACTAATACGAAGAGGTAATAAAGAATTTAATATTTGTTTTAATTTAGTTTTTTTATTCATTAATTTGTGAAAAGAAGCTGGTAATGCATTCCATATCTCAGGAGCTTTGTTAGTAAGGCAAAACGATTTTCTATGTGTTCTAATTTTGGGTAAAACCAATTTTTTAGATAAAGGCTTATATATATTTGAATTTTGTGTAAAAATATATTGTAAAATTATAGGCAAAGATTTAGTCATATATCTATTTATATATTTTAAGATATTAATCTTTATAATATCTTGAAATTTTAAAAGATTGAATTTTTTATAAATTGTATCTATATCTACATTAAAAGAAAAAAACAAATTTTGTATTACCCTATTTTGCAATATAATAATTGGTTGAATATTAGACAAAAATGTACTACCCCAAATAGATGAACAATAATTTAGATGACTTTCAAAAATACTATGATATATTTGTATACGATTTTGTAAAGGTAGTTTATGTTTTATTTTATTTATAATAGCAATGGATCTACTTAGTTTTGATCTGATATAATTTATATGATAATTCCAGTTACATTTATCATCAATTATTATACCAAGGAACGATAAATGATTCACCTGCTCTATAATTTCATTATAAACTTTTAATTCTAGTTTCTTTTTTGATTTAGAATTTCGGATATTATAGAGCATAACTTTGGTTTTTTTTACATTTAATGTTAATTTATTACTAAATAGCCAGTGAGTTAAATTATAAAGGTCATCTTGTATATTAGTTTGCATAATATCAAAAGATTTACTACTGAAAATTAAATTGGTATCATCTGCAAAAATTATAGGTGTAGAATATTTCAATATATTAGGCATATCATTAATATATATTAGAAAAAGTAATGGCCCTAAAACTGAACCAATATATATATATATATATATATATATATTGTGTAACTTACCACTACATACATTATATTATATAATTATATACATTATATTATATAATTTATATATATATATATATAATATATAATATATATATTGTTATTTTTTTGATTTTTATTTGGTGGAATCCTTTATCCCATCCAGGAACTTAGATGAAGTTTTCACTTATAACCATATATGGTTCTAATGTCCCTTCGAAGCCGCTCTCATGTTAAGGCATCCATGGTTTTAACGAGATAATTAATAATATTTTAAGACCCATTTTATAAAATTAATTAATGGTCCGGACGAGGGTCGAACCCATTTCCTACTGCTTGTGTGTCTGACGCCTTAGCCACTGAGCCACACAGGCAGTTTTATTTTGTAACGTACCACTATATACATTATATTATATAATTTATATATATATATATATATATATATATTGATGATCAATATCTGTAAAAATTGAACACTTTAAATACTTTAAAGTAAATATAATGAATGCTACATTTATTATCCAAAGCTTACATTTCTATTCATAATAACTTATTAATATCATCTATCTATCTATCTATATATCTATATATATATATATATATATTTAGATTTTAAATATCAAGCTTATTGATTTAGTTATGTAAACATGAAATACATTTTTTACTATTTACTTGAATATATACGAACCGACATGTTGACGGTAATATATATATACATGGCATATGCCTTCCAATAGAGACGAAATAGCTCTATTTGATGTTTCTAAACCTATAGTACTAATACACCTATGACTATATTACCTTAGCGCATTCCATTGATTACTAGGGTTACTAGGGTTACTACTTACTTAAGGTTACCTAGGTAACAGCTATTTCATGAATCGCTTAAGTTAGTTTTATGTTTATTTTTCTAAATGTTCATCTTAACTCTAATATATATTTACTATACATCTACCAATAATTTAATAAGATGTATAATTGTAGATGTATCAGTGATTTTAATGTTCAAGTTAATATCGATTAATTATCTTCAATATATTTTAAATTGGCTAAAATGTATATAATCAACTTATTTATTTTCTAATACATAGGATTCTATTACATACCTACTATTGACTACTTGGTTATTATTCTATAGAATAATAACCAAGTAGTCAATCTATATATAGATGTACCCCATATTTGATGTTGTTCTCCTTATCTTCTGATAATCACTGATCTTATTTTAATGTAACCACTCGGTACGTGATCCTTTCTCTGAGGATTGAAATCCACTGCTCTAATCACTTTACTTATTAATCATTTTCTCATTAATCATCATTTACATATTTGTATATTGGTTATAAATGATAATAATTTGTATATTGTAAACAAACTAAATTATAAAATATATAAACTAATATCTATATTATTAATTTACAACTATAATACATAAGCGTATAGTAATAAGTGGAATATTAATAAGCACGACTCTCTCCACTCGCGTCTATCAACAACTCTCCCGTAGACTTTCAACATTAATCATGTAGGTTATCCAACTATTTATTCTTAGGTGTTCTTTTTTTACAACTTCCTTAAAATATCCTTGTTAAATATCTAAGTTGCCATAACTTAGAACGTAACACAATCAAATACATGTCATCCAACCTTATACCATACCTGTACCTTTACTGTACCTGTACATTATTTTCCTTTTTTAACTTATCATCGATGGATCGGTATTTAGCTTTTGAACTTTTATTCACTCCACTTTTACCTATCTCTTATTTGTCTATTATTGTTTATATCCTATATTTTTCCATATTTTCATCACTTTTTCTTTTATCGCCAACTTCGAATATCTCATTTGTTATCCAGAGACATTTCTTACAAATATACCTATATATAAATACTTAAAACTACTTAACTATCTAATATAATACCTATACTATAGTATTATAATAATAATAATATATTTCATGTTTCAGTTGAGTTTCGAGAGGAAGTTCCGTTTTTTGCACCTATTTGGATAGACCATCTCGTATTCTATCCAGGATACTATGATGGAACTTTCCCTTGTTAGTTAAAATATATATATATATTAATATAGTAAAATATTATATAACTTTATTAACAAAATTAACATTGACGCACGTATCTTCATACATTATAACTTGTATTGCATAATACGTCCGTTAATTTAGTAAGTATACTTATAAATTACTATTAATATGTGTATGCTGTATATACATTATAAATACAAAATTGTAGATTATTTTCAAATAAGATCAAATTTTAATTTTATTAATTTAAATTTATTTAAATTAAATTGAATCTATTAATAACCTACAAATTAAATTGATTAATTCTAATAATTATATTTCATTATTATTATTATTATTATTATTTATAAATGTAACTATATATTATAATATAACAAAATATAATATCATAATTTATATATGTAAATAATATAATTTAAAACTAATTATTTATAAAGCTGATACTCTAAATGTTGTGCCGACAGAACAAACATGTCCAGGTTTAAATAATAAATCTATATATTTATATATAAATATATATATATATATATATATATATATATATATATATATATATATATATATGTGTGTGGACGATAATATATATATATATATATATATATATATATATATATATTGTAAACCTAATAATAATGGATAACATGTACACATGTTGTACAATAAAGTAGTAAGCGATATTAGATAAGTTATTATATTATTTATTTAAAAATTCGTCTATTGTAAAATCTCAAAAGTTTTGAGGATATATAAATATTTAATTTAATTTTTAACAAATAAAGTTATAATATATTCTTAAATGTATGGTTAAACTAATTAATTAGTAATTAGTAAATTACGAATTAATTAGTAAACCAATACAACATTATAAGCTAGCGAACTAAATATGTGGAACTATAGTTCAATAGTTGATGTAGTACTATAGTACTATTCTATAGAATACTTTCTTATTTTGCATATATTAAATATACTAAAATTAACAGTCCTACATTGAGAAGTGACGAATTGAGTAAAGTGTAATTTATAATTTAATATCACTCCAAAAAAGTATAGAATAATTACTTGTAATGATATCAGTAGAATACAAGCTAATAGTAGGAAATATACAAGGTTTAAGATTAATATTAAGTAGTTTAGTTTTAGAATAATTAGGATTTTTTGTTGATAATAAGCAGTTTCTTACGAGAACAAGTAGTTAGTTTATTAAATACATTCATTCTGGCATTTTAGGAACAATGTATGTTAAATTAGTAGATATAGATATATACTATATATATATACTATATATACTATAGATATATAATATATATATATTGATGAATAATCGAAGCGTACATATATGTATACAGGTGACATACTCGATGCCTCCTTGAGTTGCGTAGAATCATGCGTTGGGGTTGCCGACGGGGATTACATGTCATGTTTGGGGTGTAATGTGTACTTGACATGTACCAATGAGATCATGATCGATAACAGAACTTGTCCGTCACAATTAATATGGAACGATTCTCGTAAGCGGTGCGATTATAAACGTAACGGAGGATGCCCATGTTAGTGTGATAATAATACATACACACACACACACACACACACACACACACACACACACACATATATATATATATATATATATATATATATATATATAATAGAAAATAATATGGATATAAATTTAAAATGATAGTTGGGATAGTATAATTAAATAACATATTATATAAATCTAAATAATACGGATTATATATTAAAAAACAACCGATTCGATTATATACATTACATACTACTTATTACAATAATATATGAAATGTATTAATATAATAATAATATATTAATCTTAGTTTACTAACATATTTTAGAGTTAAATACAAATCTAAATATAAATATTATAAATAAAAGTTTAATTTGAATTGTTATTATAATTAATTAATAATTATATATTAACAGATACTTATAAGGTATATCTACACCTCGATGGAATTATAACTAAATATAACTAAATATAATTTTATGATAAAAGTTACCATTGAAATATGTTTCTTTATAAAATTTAAATGAATTTAATTTTTTTTTAAATCCGGATAAATCCAAAAGAAAAAACAATAATTATCTGTATTTGTAAACGACACATTTATGTTTATTCGCATACGTTTTCCAATATGTATACAACTAGGCTACATGCTTATGATAAATTCATTAATACATGGATGTGTTTTACTGGTAGTAATTTAACATGATTATATTTCAATAGAGTTTACAAAGAAAATGATATTTTAGTTAAATAAATATTTGTTTGATATATAGATATATGTATTATTCTATCATATATTGTAAATTATATTATTATTATATAACCTATTCTATTATTATAATATACCTGTAATATTATTAATATTATGGATTAAATTATATAAATTCAATATTGAGCATATATATAGTATTCACTATTTGTATTGACTATTTTATGATTAATTAACAATATAATTATTACTGACATAAATAATATAATACATATTTATATTGAAAAATTAAATATATTTAATGATATATATCATTATATATCATGATAATTGTTTTCTCCATCCGTATATTGACATTATTTTTATTTATAACACGTTTATTTATAATGCGATAATAATATCGTTGCATTATTTGTATATTTTAAATTATACATTATTAATTTTATACATTTTAATATTTAATATATTATTATAATTAAATATTATATTTGTTACATTTTAATTGGATATAAACAATATATCACTCTGATATTATATAAATTAGTACTCTAATATTATTTAAATACTATATTTATTTTGCATTCATCAGTGAGCGGCAGATTTTCTGTGGATCTAGAAAGTGGAAACATCGGGCAATCTGACTTTTACGAAGGGAACTTTATCACTGATCATAGGGTTTCCTGCTTATTATTCTTAATCGATAATTAGTGTTAATATAAACTCCACTTCTATTTATATATTAAGTAATTATCATTATTATAATAATACCCTATAGGGTAACTCAACGATAATATTTCTAAAATAAATATATATATATATATATATGCATTTTACATGGGGTATACTTAAAATAAATATATTAATTAACCATGTTGGCAACATGTTAACTAGAAATAATTTGATAACGTTAACTATTAAATTTAGTATTACCTTTAAAATATATAAATTTATTAAATTAATTTGTATAGTTAGTATTAATATAAAATACATTATTGGTTCTAAATGTGTTATTTGTGTTCTATTTATTATTTTATTTTATGCTATATTACAGTGAATATATATATATATATATATATTAAGAATATCATAAATCCAGCTTCACCTTCTATAGATTCATTCACTAAAAAATATACGATATATAAGTTATCATTTTTCCTATGACAAACCTAGCTAATATGATTATGAAGTTTATATCCGAGCTTGCTTCTGATAACTAAGGACTTTATAGGCTGACTAATAAGTTGTTATGCCCCCCCCAATCTGCAATACTACTATCTATGACTAATATGACCAACATGTATTCATTACAATCACGTAGTATATTTCCAAACGATTGGCTAATAAAATGTATTCTATCGTATATAGATCAATATTTTCAACTTAAATTGTTTGTAAGTAGAACTTAAGTTTATATGTAATATAATAATAAAGATTTAAAATAGATCTAACCACAATTTTTTAAATTTCAAATAATTATACAGATATAAATATATCTGATATCCTTAACATTTTGAATAATTGTAGAACTAGAGGTAATTGTAAAAAATTAAATGTAATACTTATTATGATAATAAAATTAATAATATAATTAATAATAGATCAGTTAATAATAGGAATTCGTTAAATAATGATATAATAAAATCTGTATCTGTTTCATCTTTTAAAATTAAAACAAACAAAAATATATTTGACAAATAACTTTTTTTTAACAGAAATTTATAATTTTATATTTATTTATGTTTCATTTTGTATCATAATTATTGTATTATCTATTCTGGGTTTTTTTTTAAATTTGTTTTTGTTGTAGAAAATTTGGGTTTTTATATTTCAAATATACTATAATATAAAATTAATAATTCATTATTATTACAGATTTCAAAGTGAGTATTATTTAATTTTTTCTGTATTATATTTTTGTTGTATATTTTGTATATATGTTTCAAATGTATTATATTATTAAAATACAATATTAATAATTTACTATTATTTCAAATTATAATGATTGGTATTATATTGTTTGTTTAGTAATATTATTGGTTTGTTTTGTTATTAACGTGTTCTGTCTGTGTATAGGTATATTGGTTTATTTTATTTTAAAGTTTTCTGTTTGTATATATATATGTTTCAAATTTATTATATAATTAAAATATAAAATTAATAATATACTATTATTACATATTTTTATAAGTATTACATTATTTGTTTGTTTCATTCTCGTATTGGTTTATTTGATTTTTAACATATTCTGTTTATAATATATTTAAAATGTATCATTTAAATATTAAACTATATAACTAATAATATATTACTAATACATGGTACAAAGATGAATATTTCGATGCCACTTACAAAATAATGTATTTTATTTCTATTTTCGATTATTTTTACGCTATCTCTTATTTCTATTTCGATCATTTTTCGTTTATTTTTACAGTAACTGTTAAACGTTTTAATTTCTTTAATTTTTTAATTTCGTATTATTCTTTGTTTATTTCTATAACGTATGTTATAGTTATCAAATATTTATACTTTATACTTTCGATTATATTTTCTATTACATATATGATTACATATATGATTATAATCATCATAATTATATACATACGATAACAAATATATGTATTATTAGTAAAATAATTAAAATAAAGTTTAAATATACATTATTATAACTTTTTTTAAATATAATTTTGTAATGTATTAAAATAAATACAACATTATAATAATATTAAATACTTATATAATAATTACCGAATACAATGTATAATTAAAATAGATAGAGAAAATGATATCAACATTTCACATTATATATATATATATTATTTAAATATAGTAATATATATATATATATATATATAAATTTACGTTAAAACAGAGATGGAAAATTCAATACGCAACGGAAGGCCCACACGAGTCCGTTAATCGCAGTTCACAAATAGTTTACCATTTCTCTCCCCCGAAATGCCTCAAAAAGATTACATTCAAATTTGAAGGCAGCAACCCATCTTCTCCGATTAACATTGCCGTTACCAATACTAAAAATATATTAGATAGTTACGGTTAACTAAATATATATATATATATATATATATATATATATATAATCCATAGATACATTAACGTCTATTCCTTAAACATTCTTAACTCTACCTATGCATAAATCAGATTTACAACATGAAATAATAAATCTGATTTATACGTGATGCACCTCCATGAACCGCCATGAACCGCCATGAACCGCCATGAACCGCCATACATATTTAGCGACACATAGCCACAATATTCTCAATAACGAGCAAACCTGTACGACATGAACTACCTATAGGTGAACTTCACGGTGTCTATTACTTCACGGATTTCTCAACGGATCAGGCGAGTCTGTGCCACGGTAACCGAATCCTGCATACCACTTCTCACCCCGGTTCCGTTATCTGCGGAGAGGTTACCCCCACCCACCCCGCCCCCACCCCCCTCCACACTAGACATAGTACATTAGTAGACATACGACTGTAGTACATTAGTACATCGGATATCATCATGCATTATATACGTATATGTGTACGAATAGTTTATATATAAATGTTTAGTAGCGCATCATTATACAAGAAACATATTAGATTTTTTTTATATTATCTAATTCTAGAAAATTTCCAATTTACCACATTTCATCATCTTCATTTGGATAATAAAATGTATTATAATATATATATATATTATCACAGATAAGAAATGATTATTTTGCTGTCGGTGGAAGCAGCCTGACAGAAGCCCTCGATTCGTTTAAGAGTTCGCCTAAGATATTCCAGAACATTGGAGATTCTATGTTCTCATTCGTAATGAATATTAATTATAACCAATTTAATTGGAGCCTAGATCCAACGGAAGCTAGTAAACTAGACGTACATTGGAACTGTTAATGCTGCTAACGATGTTGTATGTAGATCTATACAAGTCGTTATATAGTTATAATGTAAAGCATTATTAATATGTGTACATATTGAGATAAAAGGGTAATTAAATTAGTATTGTATGTATGTATACCTGTATAATTTGTATGCCTAATTACATAATACATTTTTTACATAGAGTTCACTGATTTAAATCAAAGTAGTGTTCTCCTATATTCTAGAATATTGTATGCATAATCAATAAATTTACAATAACCTATGTTTGTAATATATTATCTATTTAGCTAACTATATCGTATTGGTTGTTATATGTTATAAGCATACATATGTGTATTACTAATTGGTTGATATTTTATTTAAGCAAATATATAGTCGAAAGTATGAAGTACAAATATTTTGTAATGAAAACATACGCTATAAAACTAAAACTACTACTAGAGACAGTATATTATATTACCATATATATATATATATATATATATATATATATATATATATATATATATATATATATAAATAAATGTTATCCCTCTCAATAAAAATAAATAGAAATTTATAAATATATAGAAAATGGGTAATAATTTGTACAGAATTTCATTAATATTATTATTATTTAAAAAAAACTATAAATCATAATACTTTTATTCGGATAATAAGTGTGTATAAACATATAATATGCATATGTTATATACATATATATATATATACATATATATATATATATATATATATATATATATATACACATCAGAACAACTTGAATAAACTCTACATTATGAGAAGCTAAACATATTTTAAAAAACATATACGTATATCCCCTATAGTGGAAATTACCGAATACGGACACTCTCGGTATCTCGGAAACAATAAATCCTAAAAAAAAATGTTAATGAATAAATTATTTATAATCATATAAATAGGTTAAATACATTTTTTTAATTATTTAAAATAGTGTTGATATATTCATTAAACTGATTTTTTTATTACGTTTTTAAATTTATGTAAAAAAATGTCAACTTAAAATCTTCTCAAGAAAATACAAACGTATGGATATAAAATATAAAAATATATTATTAAAAACTAAAGCATTCTAAATATTATATATATATAATTTCTATATTTGTTATCAAATATTAATTAAGTTATAAGCATATATCTAAATATAGGTCATATAAATCCCTAATACCGACATTCTAGATGTCTTAATACGGACACCCTATAACCAATCAGCGCGCAGTGTATAAAATATTCTGCTTTTCATAAAAATCGAGTACGTTATAATTTGTATACCACCAATAAAGATAAATCTAATTTTTTGATTATTTAGATACGTATCTTATATTATTAATTAATGAAATAATAAAAATTAATAAATTAATTACTAATTAAATTATAATAAAGTATTCATAACATTAATTATAAATAATGTAATTGGTATTTATCTGATTGGTTCATCAATTATATATAATTTATCTAGTGGTATCCGTATTCGTATATGGGTACCGAATACGGACACCACCGTTATATATTGTATAAAAAGATTGAATAAACATTTTAAAATCACAATAATGTCTATAATCATATAATATTAATATATTTTAATTTTTGAATACAAATATTGAGACATAAAATATTAAGGAAATGTATTGTTAAAATATCCGTATTAGGTCTATTGAAATTTACCATAATATAGGAACTATAGTTATATATATATACAACATTCATCTTATTTTAAGTATATGTTATATTATTACCTTTATTACTTGTGCTAATTAAATATAATTTATTTTTCTCAAATCTACAAAATTGGTGTATATTCCTATTCCATCTAAGCTCGTATGCTAACAGATGTATATTAACATCTTATATGCTACAATTATAGTTAATTCACCTAATAATTGTCATACTAAGTCAATACATATAGAGGAGAGTGCTCTAATATCAACATGCACATAATATCGACACCCTAGAGATCTTCTAAAATATAATTCCAATCAAAAAATAATTAATGTATGAAATGTTTATCAATATAATTCTAATTTATATAAGTATAATTTTTTTTTTAATATTTATATTTTTTTAATTATAAACAAAAAACTGATTTTTTCGTTACAACTCTAAAACTATAAAATTTGTGAAGTACAATATCGATTCTGAATCTTAAAAATTTAGAATTTTAAATATTTAAAATACATCTAATAGATCTAATTATATTTTATAATGTGCCGAAAATATTTTGCATTTTTGATAATTTTTTACAAAGTTATTGACGTTTACCTAAGCAACATACATTTTCATAATACCGACACCCTAATTGCACGTAATATCGACACCCTTTAACCAATCAGCGTTATTTGTTGATAATGTGCGTGCGTTATGATAACATTAATTTTAGGAAAACAACGGGTTACCAGTGAGTATAGCCGGCGAATTCACAAGGGGTGGGACTATAGGCGTGGCTATATCAAAAATACTATACACGCTAATTCGATTATATAATATTGTAGATAGTTTTTTTAAAGATTTATTTAATTTAATTTGAATCTTTACTTATATTATATGGTATGGTATCAGATTCGGGTAAACCCCAGGAAAGATAAAGAAGCCTTTGCGGCTTTTCTAGTTATCAACCCATTTTAATTTTAAACAGTTCATAAATACAATAATAAGTTTTGACTTCCTGTTTACAATAATAAAATAATAAAATTTGAACTGTTTAAAAAATCATCATATTACCGTTAACGAATACACCATTTCAATTATTTAAAACAATTAAACAAAAAAGGATAAATAAATAAATAAAGTATATTGATAATTGAATGTAAAATAAAAATAAAACTAAATGAATAACAACTAATAAAATAAGAAACTAAGAAGATTAAGAAATAAAAGATTTGGAAATTAAAAGCAATGTACATTAAAATATGTTATTGTGTAAAATTTTAAATAAATAAGTTTTACAAATATATAAAAACTAAAATACTAAAATAAAATAATTTTGAACAAAATAAATAAACACTAATACTGAAGAAATATGGAAAAAATACGTATAAACTCTATAATTGATATATACTAGACCAATAATACCGAAAAAATATAGATAAAAAGTCATATATAATAGTAATAAAAGAGAAGAAATTGTAATGAAATTGAAAAATAAGTAGGTTATAAAATAAAAATAAAACTAAAGAATAAAAACTAATAGAATAAGAAACTAAGCATATTAAGAACTAAAAGACTTGGAAATTTAAAAACAATTGACATTAAAATATGTTATTGTGTAAAATTTATAATAAATATGTTTTTCTAATATATAAAAACTAAAAGAATTATGAAAATAAATGATTAATAATACTGAAGAAATGTGGATAAAAAGTCATGTACATTAAAATATGTTATTGTGTAAAATTTATAATAAATATCTTTTTCTAATATATAAAAACTAAAAGAATTATGAACATTATGAAAAAAAAAGACCAATAATACTGAAGAAATGTAGATAAAAAAGTCATATAAACCTTATAAGTGATATATACTAGACCATTAATACTGAAAAAATATAGATAAAAATATTAAAATATACTAGTATAAGATGAGATAGTTTTTTAATTTATTTTTAAACTTATTGAGTGATTTAATTTCCTTTAGCTCATCATTAAGTTCATTCCATATAGTAGGGCCTTTATTTTAACATTAGTGTATATAAGCATTTATTTTTTGAGGTAAAATGAGTGTATAGTTCATATTTCTTTCGTGTATTGTATGGTATGATTTTCTTATTGAATAAACTAGAGTTTGGACTAACATTATTATGGTATATATTATGCATAAAATTACATGTTTGATATTTAATTAAGTCAGGTAATTTTAGTATATTTGCTTGTATAAAAAGAGTATCCGTGTTTGTAAGTTTTGGTTTGTTATATATTATTCTAATAATTTTTTTTTGAATTATATATACATCATTAATATTAGAATTATAGTTATTTCCCCATATAATGTTACAATAGTTTAGATGTTATTGTTATTGTTATTGTTATTTGGTGGAGTCCTTTCATCCCATCCAGGAACTTAGATGAAGTTTTCACTTATAACCATATATGGCTCTAATGTCCCTTCGAAGCCGCTCTCATGTTAAGGCATCCATGGTTTTAACGAGAGCCGATCATTTATTTATACACAATTATATAAGATCACTTCTAAATAATATTTTAAGACCCATTTTATAAAATTAATTAATGTTCCGGACGAGGGTCGAACCCGTGTCCTACTGCTTGTGTGTCTGACGCCTTAGCCACTGAGCCACACAGGCAGATGTGGTAAAATTAATGAATTATATAATAATATTAACGTTTTAAAATCAAAGAATTCTTTTACATTTTTAAAAATCCATATTATTTTATATAGTTTTGTTTTAATTGCTGCTATTTCTAATTTCCAGTTTAGCTTCTGATCTATTATTACACCTAGAAATTTTGTATTTTTCACACAATTAATATTAATACCAGCTATATTTAGATCTAAAATATTGGATGAGTTGAAAATCATATAATATGTTTTCTTCAAATTTATAGATAGTCTATTTGATATCAACCAGTTATTTATTTTTAAAAGTTCATTATTTACATTTTCCTGAAGTCTAAGTATGTTGTTGTCTTCTAAAAATAAAGTAGTGTCGTCAGCGAACATTGTTAATTTTAGAAGTTTAGAACTATTTATAATACCATTTATATATATTAAAAAAAGTATTGGTCCTAATACAGTTCCTTGAGGTACACCACAGTTTGAGAAATATTCATTTGATATTTCATCTTTAAATTGGAGAAATTGAGGTATTTTTATTAAATAATTCTTTAACCAAAGTAATGGTAAGCCACGTATACCGTAGTGGTGAAGTTTTTTAATTAATATGTCGTGATTCACAGTATCGAATGCTTTTTTAAAATCTATAAATATAGCTGTACATATTTTATTGGAATTTATACTTTTCGAAATCATAGTTTCTAAATTAACAATTGCATTGAGAGTACTTAATTTTTTTCTAAATCCAAATTGGGAATCACATATGATGTTATATTTATCTAAAAAAATGACTAGTCTATTATAAAATAATTTTTCAAGTATTTTTGAAAATATACAAGTCAATGAAATAGGCCTATAATTTTCAAACAGATTTTTATTTCCGGATTTATATAAGGGAATAATACGTGACGCTTTTAGAAGAGTGGGTATCTCTCCAGTTGAAAATGTAGAGTTAAAAATGTTTAAAAGTGTAGAAATAAAAGATGGGTAAATTAACTTGATTAAAAACATTGATAATTTATTTATATCTAAAGATTTCTTAGGTTTAAAGTTTTCAATTACTCTAATGAGTTCGTTTTCTTTAATTGGTTCTAAAAAAAAAGATTTTAAATTTGGTTGTTTTAAAAATTGATTAAAAGAATATTGACTAGTGGGTGGTATTTCTGCATCTAGAGTTTCTCCAACTTTGCTAAAATAATTATTGAAATTATTTGCAATGTATGTATTATTTATATATTTTATATTATCTTTTACAATAAAGTCTGGTAATATAGCGTCTTTTGTACTTTTCAATATATTATTTATTACATTCCATTTGCTTTTACTATCATTACAATTATGTAAAAGATTGTGATAATATTCTTTTTTATATTTTTTAATATATAATTGGAATTCTCTTTTCACATTTTTATAATTTGATAGATTTTCGGGAGTTTTATTTTTTATATATTTGATATATAATTTTTGTTTTAATTTACTGTGTTTTTTAAGGTCGTCGTTAAACCATAGGTTATCAGATTTCTTATTTTTTTTTACAATTATAAGAGGGACAACATTTTTTATATTTATCTTTAATTGTATTTATAAATATGACACATGTTTCATTTAAGGTCTTTGCTTTTTCAAATAGTATATTAAAATTTGTTTGTTTTAATTCTTCCCTTAAACATCCAATTGTATATGTATTTATCTTATTTCTAAATGAAATGTTATTCTTTTGATTTGATTTATTGTAAATGTTTTTTATTATAATGAATATAGGATAATGATCCGATATGTCATTTAAAATTATTCCAGTTTTAATATTATTAAATAATCCATTATAAAATATATTATCAATTAGAGTTGATGAATGTATAGTTACTTACACCAGGTTCATTTTAGATTTTTTAATAATAAGAATAAATTAGAGCTATATGTTGTGAATATATAATACTAAAAAATAATTAAAAATATTCAATATTCAGTGACCAGTAACTTTTTTAAAAGACCACCTATTTCCACCTATCTATTTACATATAACATTTAAATAAACACGTTTCATGCATGCAAATACAATAAATAACATCAATTAAATAACTTTAACATTTTAACTATTATATATTAACCAATTATAACCATTATTTTACCAATAGGTCATATAATAGAGGAGGAGGTGTTTTAATTTATGTCAAATGTAATTTTAAAATAAAAATGTTGAATAAATTATCTTTTTCTAACAATATTTTAGATTGTATTACGCTAGAATGTATAGAAAAAAATACAAATATTATTAGTACTATATATAGAGCAACTAGGTATACAAATGAAGCTATTTCTGAATTCAATAACATCATTTTAAACAATTTTAATACATTTAATAATAAAAAATTAATTATATGAGGTGATTTCAATTTAGATATTCTTAAAACTGATAACCTAAACGTGAATAACTTTATAAATACTATTAATGAAATTGGATGCTTTAAAACAATCAACAAACCAACAAGAGTAACTATACATTCATCAACTCTAATTGATAATATATTTTATAATGGATTATTTAATAATATTAAAACTGGAATAATTTTAAATGACATATCGGATCATTATCCTATATTCATTATAATAAAAAACATTTACAATAAATCAAATCAAAAGAATAACATTTCATTTAGAAATAAGATAAATACATATACAATTGGATGTTTAAGGGAAGAATTAAAACAAACAAATTTTAATATACTATTTGAAAAAGCAAAGACCTTAAATGAAACATGTATCATATTTATAAATACAATTAAAGATAAATATAAAAAATGTTGTCCCTCTTATAATTGTAAAAAAAAATAAGAAATCTGATAACCTATGGTTTAACGACGACCTTAAAAAACACAGTAAATTAAAACAAAAATTATATATCAAATATATAAAAAATAAAACTCCCGAAAATCTATCAAATTATAAAAATGTGAAAAGAGAATTCCAATTATATATTAAAAAATATAAAAAAGAATATTATCACAATCTTTTACATAATTGTAATGATAGTAAAAGCAAATGGAATGTAATAAATAATATATTGAAAAGTACAAAAGACGCTATATTACCAGACTTTATTGTAAAAGATAATATAAAATATATAAATAATACATACATTGCAAATAATTTCAATAATTATTTTAGCAAAGTTGGAGAAACTCTAGATGCAGAAATACCACCCACTAGTCAATATTCTTTTAATCAATTTTTAAAACAACCAAATTTAAAATCTTTTTTTTTAGAACCAATTAAAGAAAACGAACTCATTAGAGTAATTGAAAACTTTAAACCTAAGAAATCTTTAGATATAAATAAATTATCAATGTTTTTAATCAAGTTAATTTACCCATCTTTTATTTCTACACTTTTAAACATTTTTAACTCTACATTTTCAACTGGAGAGATACCCACTCTTCTAAAAGCGTCACGTATTATTCCCTTATATAAATCCGGAAATAAAAATCTGTTTGAAAATTATAGGCCTATTTCATTGACTTGTATATTTTCAAAAATACTTGAAAAATTATTTTATAATAGACTAGTCATTTTTTTAGATAAATATAACATCATATGTGATTCCCAATTTGGATTTAGAAAAAAATTAAGTACTCTCAATGCAATTGTTAATTTAGAAACTATGATTTCGAAAAGTATAAATTCCAATAAAATATGTACAGCTATATTTATAGATTTTAAAAAAGCATTCGATACTGTGAATCACGACATATTAATTAAAAAACTTCACCACTACGGTATACGTGGCTTACCATTACTTTGGTTAAAGAATTATTTAATAAAAATACCTCAATTTCTCCAATTTAAAGATGAAATATCAAATGAATATTTCTCAAACTGTGGTGTACCTCAAGGAACTGTATTAGGACCAATACTTTTTTTAATATATATAAATGGTATTATAAATAGTTCTAAACTTCTAAAATTAACAATGTTCGCTGACGACACTACTTTATTTTTAGAAGACAACAACATACTTAGACTTCAGGAAAATGTAAATAATGAACTTTTAAAAATAAATAACTGGTTGATATCAAATAGACTATCTATAAATTTGAAGAAAACATATTATATGATTTTCAACTCATCCAATATTTTAGATCTAAATATAGCTGGTATTAATATTAATTGTGTGAAAAATACAAAATTTCTAGGTGTAATAATAGATCAGAAGCTAAACTGGAAATTAGAAATAGCAGCAATTAAAACAAAACTATATAAAATAATATGGATTTTTAAAAATGTAAAAGAATTCTTTGATTTTAAAACGTTAATATTATTATATAATTCATTAATTTTACCACATCTGCCTGTGTGGCTCAGTGGCTAAGGCGTCAGACACACAAGCAGTAGGACACGGGTTCGACCCTCGTCCGGAACATTAATTAATTTTATAAAATGGGTCTTAAAATATTATTTAGAAGTGATCTTATATAATTGTGTATAAATAAATGATCGGCTCTCGTTAAAACCATGGATGCCTTAACATGAGAGCGGCTTCGAAGGGACATTAGAGCCATATATGGTTATAAGTGAAAACTTCATCTAAGTTCCTGGATGGGATGAAAGGACTCCACCAAATAACAATAACAATAACAATAACATCTAAACTATTGTAACATTATATGGGGAAATAACTATAATTCTAATATTAATGATGTATATATAATTCAAAAAAAAATTATTAGAATAATATATAACAAACCAAAACTTACAAACACGGATACTCTTTTTATACAAGCAAATATACTAAAATTACCTGACTTAATTAAATATCAAACATGTAATTTTATGCATAATATATACCATAATAATGTTAGTCCAAACTCTAGTTTATTCAATAAGAAAATCATACCATACAATACACGAAAGAAATATGAACTATACACTCATTTTACCTCAAAAAATAAATGCTTATATACACTAATGTTAAAATAAAGGCCCTACTATATGGAATGAACTTAATGATGAGCTAAAGGAAATTAAATCACTCAATAAGTTTAAAAATAAATTAAAAAACTATCTCATCTTATACTAGTATATTTTAATATTTTTATCTATATTTTTTCAGTATTAATGGTCTAGTATATATCACTTATAAGGTTTATATGACTTTTTTATCTACATTTCTTCAGTATTATTGGTCTTTTTTTTTCATAATGTTCATAATTCTTTTAGTTTTTATATATTAGAAAAAGATATTTATTATAAATTTTACACAATAACATATTTTAATGTACATGACTTTTTATCCACATTTCTTCAGTATTATTAATCATTTATTTTCATAATTCTTTTAGTTTTTATATATTAGAAAAACATATTTATTATAAATTTTACACAATAACATATTTTAATGTCAATTGTTTTTAAATTTCCAAGTCTTTTAGTTCTTAATATGCTTAGTTTCTTATTCTATTAGTTTTTATTCTTTAGTTTTATTTTTATTTTATAACCTACTTATTTTTCAATTTCATTACAATTTCTTCTCTTTTATTACTATTATATATGACTTTTTATCTATATTTTTTCGGTATTATTGGTCTAGTATATATCAATTATAGAGTTTATACGTATTTTTTCCATATTTCTTCAGTATTAGTGTTTATTTATTTTGTTCAAAATTATTTTATTTTAGTATTTTAGTTTTTATATATTTGTAAAACTTATTTATTTAAAATTTTACACAATAACATATTTTAATGTACATTGCTTTTAATTTCCAAATCTTTTATTTCTTAATCTTCTTAGTTTCTTATTTTATTAGTTGTTATTCATTTAGTTTTATTTTTATTTTACATTCAATTATCAATATACTTTATTTATTTATTTATCCTTTTTTGTTTAATTGTTTTAAATAATTGAAATGGTGTATTCGTTAACGGTAATATGATGATTTTTTAAACAGTTCAAATTTTATTATTTTATTATTGTAAACAGGAAGTCAAAACTTATTATTGTATTTATGAACTGTTTAAAATTAAAATGGGTTGATAACTAGAAAAGCCGCAAAGGCTTCTTTATCTTTCCTGGGGTTTACCCGAATCTGATACCATACCATATAATATAAGTAAAGATTCAAATTAAATTAAATAAATCTTTAAAAAAACTATCTACAATATTATATAATCGAATTAGCGTGTATAGTATTTTTGATATAGCCACGCCTATAGTCCCACCCCTTGTGAATTCGCCGGCTATACTCACTGGTAACCCGTTGTTTTCCTAAAATTAATGTTATCATAACGCACGCACATTATCAACAAATAACGCTGATTGGTTAAAGGGTGTCGATATTACGTGCAATTAAGGTGTCGGTATTATGAAAATGTATGTTGCTTAGGTAAACGTCAATAACTTTGTAAAAAATTATCAAAAATGCAAAATATTTTCGGCACATTATAAAATATAATTAGATCTATTAGATGTATTTTAAATATTTAAAATTCTAAATTTTTAAGATTCAGAATCGATATTGTACTTCACAAATTTTATAGTTTTAGAGTTGTAACGAAAAAATCAGTTTTTTGTTTATAATTAAAAAAATATAAATATTAAAAAAAAAATTATACTTATATAAATTAGAATTATATTGATAAACATTTCATACATTAATTATTTTTTGATTGGAATTATATTTTAGAAGATCTCTAGGGTGTCGATATTACGTGCATGTTGATATTAGAGCACTCTCCTCTATATGTATTGACTTAGTATGACAATTATTAGGTGAATTAACTATAATTGTAGCATATAAGATGTTAACATACATCTGTTAGCATACGAGCTTAGATGGAATAGGAATATACACCAATTTTGTAGATTTGAGAAAAATAAATTATATTTAATTAGCACAAGTAATAAAGGTAATAATATAACATATACTTAAAATAAGATGAATGTTGTATATATATATAACTATAGTTCCTATATTATGGTAAATTTCAATAGACCTAATACGGATATTTTAACAATACATTTCCTTAATATTTTATGTCTCAATATTTGTATTCAAAAATTAAAATATATTAATATTATATGATTATAGATATTATTGTGATTTTAAAATGTTTATTCAATCTTTTCAATTCAATATACGTATATGTTTTTTAAAATATGTTTAGCTTCTCATAATGTAGAGTTTATTCAAGTTGTTCTGATGTGTATATATATATATATATATATATATATATATATATATATGTATATATATATATGTATATAACATATGCATATTATATGTTTATACACACTTATTATCCGAATAAAAGTATTATGATTTATAGTTTTTTTTAAATAATAATAATATTAATGAAATTCTGTACAAATTATTACCCATTTTCTATATATTTATAAATTTCTATTTATTTTTATTGAGAGGGATAACATTTATTTATATATATATATATATATATATATATATATATATATATATATATATATATATATATATATATATATATATATATATATATATATATATATATATATATATGGTAATATAATATACTGTCTCTAGTAGTAGTTTTAGTTTTATAGCGTATGTTTTCATTACAAAATATTTGTACTTCATACTTTCGACTATATATTTGCTTAAATAAAATATCAACCAATTAGTAATACACATATGTATGCTTATAAAATATAACAACCAATACGATATAGTTAGCTAAATAGATAATATATTACAAACATAGGTTATTGTAAATTTATTGATTATGCATACAATATTCTAGAATATAGGAGAACACTACTTTGATTTAAATCAGTGAACTCTATGTAAAAAATGTATTATGTAATTAGGCATACAAATTATACAGGTATACATACATACAATACTAATTTAATTACCCTTTTATCTCAATATGTACACATATTAATAATGCTTTACATTATAACTATATAACGACTTGTATAGATCTACATACAACATCGTTAGCAGCATTAACAGTTCCAATGTACGTCTAGTTTACTAGCTTCCGTTGGATCTAGGCTCCAATTAAATTGGTTATAATTAATATTCATTACGAATGAGAACATAGAATCTCCAATGTTCTGGAATATCTTAGGCGAACTCTTAAACGAATCGAGGGCTTCTGTCAGGCTGCTTCCACCGACAGCAAAATAATCATTTCTTATCTGTGATAATATATATATATATTATAATACATTTTATTATCCAAATGAAGATGATGAAATGTGGTAAATTGGAAATTTTCTAGAATTAGATAATATAAAAAAAATCTAATATGTTTCTTGTATAATGATGCGCTACTAAACATTTATATATAAAATATTCGTACACATATACGTATATAATGCATGATGATATCCGATGTACTAATGTACTACAGTCGTATGTCTACTAATGTACTATGTCTAGTGTGGAGGGGGGTGGGGGCGGGGTGGGTGGGGGTAACCTCTCCGCAGATAACGGAACCGGGGTGAGAAGTGGTATGCAGGATTCGGTTACCGTGGCACAGACTCGCCGATGTGTTCAATCATAATAAAAAAAAACTACTAACGCGTTCAATAAGGTTATAGATGTTAGACGCATTGCGAATACTACACAATGTTCACTATAGTTCCATAATTGTTCATATACATCGTAGTCTATTATGTACACACTGTTGACGTAAGCACACACTAACGCGCACACACATGCACACACACAGCTATTACATCTGCGAGAAGGTGCGCGGTGCGTGCAGAGCTACGTTGACCTACTGCCCCGGTTACACGTACTGGTCACAGGTTACGTAACACCTAGAACTAGGTCATCGCACTTATACGTATTCGTAATGGGGTCATTTAACGCGCACGGGTTATGAAATGGGTCAACTGACCTATGTGAGCTATTAAAAGTGGGTACTATTTTAAAGAATATATTGAACAACTCATTATTTATATAAATTTATATTTAATTATATTCAACATTAATGTAGGTTAAAATGGAAACTCTTAAGTTTAAACTCTAAATATTAGACAATGAATCTATTATAATAAAAATACTATATTTTTAATAATATTGTATTCGATAGTTTCATCATATTCATATATAATTACTAGTATATATATATATATATATATATATATATCTATATATATATATATATATCTATATATATATGACAAAGGTATCAGTGAAAGTCTACTCGAGTAATACAATCAGACCACAGTATACACTATAATACTGACCCCCACCACTACAGGAGCTCAGTACTTGCATAATAGGTCCTGTGCCGGCCACCGGATGTAACGTTCACACCCTTCCGGTCAATCATAAACCTATCCCAGTAGCACGTTAGATATAAAATATATAGTATACTAAATAGTATAATATATATATATATATATATATAAATATACATGTACATACATATACAAATGTAATTATATATATTTAATATTTTTAAATATACATATGTAAATAACAACATTGAAAATATCATCTTCATAATAAAGTTTCTATATCGGTTCTTCTCGCGAGATCACAAACCCTGATCACGATGCGTCACGATGCGTCACGCTTACATACCCCACAACACCCCTCACGTACACAGCAATCACCGAGTGCACCATGGAAACTATCGCCTCGGACCCCCGCCTGTACAAATACCGCGTCGACCCTACGATCTTCAGCTGCGCTAATAACTTCTACTTCGACGACTCTTACGGCATCTGTACGTGTATCTTCGTAGGTTATCACACGCGAGGGGGCGTGGCGGGGCGGGGAAAGGGGAGGAGTTTGCCGGGCGGTAGTTGTAGTGCAATGTCGACTACATCGTAGCCGTATTTAAATTTCTGTAAAGTAGATAATTACATGAAAACAAATGTGAAATATAGGACGGTGACCAGTTACTATTAGTGTTAAGATGTTACAACCCATTATAAAGTTGTGTAAATAATTTCTACTGTATTAGATTTCTTCATATATTCTAACCAATTACCAATGTGGTCGTATATATGTCGTAATGACGTCGTATACATGGGTTACAACCCAATACCTATACATGTTAATCGAGTTGTTACGTAATCCGAATAATGCGTTATCTATTACGCAATAGGATCTTACGAATGCGAGAACGAGATGTTACTGCACTTGCCGTTCGACACTCACTTCGACGACGTCACCTGCACGAAAGCTTCGGGTATCAAGGTGGGCAACGGAAACGTAACTCTGGTCACGGACCAGCAGAGGGGTCAAGTGGCCCACTTCTCTAACGCCTACGTAGAGGTCAGTAACTAGTAGCATATCGATATCATTAGGACATAAGGAGGACATTGATTATTATCATAATCAATATTCGTATATCGAGAGATAATACTGATAGCACATTGTACGGTAATCGTAAAACGTCTGTATATGTTTAACTTATTAATTTCGCATTATTATTTGTTTATTTCAATAAAGTTTGTTAACCCATACTTAGTATACTTAAGATATACACATATCTCGACATATATGTATATATCGACATATATGTATATCGAAATATAGTCGATCGACTAAATATTTGAGTAAATAAATTATCAATTAAAAAAAGATAATATTGTTAACAGTAATAACTTAGAATACTATAGTAACACAAAGTAACTTTAACTTAGCCACTATAACAATAATATTCACGTGTGACTATTACATCATAGTTACTTGCTACGATTCGTTACGTCATTAATAATAATCACGTGATTCAGGTTCCATTCTTAACGAACTACTTCGGAGGCGGCTTCTTGAAAGCATTCTCAATTTGTCTCTACTACAAGTATACTATGGTAAACGGTTAGTTAATACACACACTTACTACTACTAACACTACTACTACTACTACTACTACTACTACTACTACTACTACTACTACTACTACTACTAACACTACTACTACTACTACTACTACTACTACTACTACTACTGCTACTAATACTACTACTACTACTACTACTACTACTACTACTACTACTACTACTACTACAACTACTACACCAGTTAATACCCTCCACTTTACCAGGAAACAATCAGATATTAATAACCAACGGAGATTGCTATGACCCTTCCGGATTCGAGTTAGAGTTCAAGGCCGATGACTCTAGTCACGTGACCTCTTACGCCGATATCCTAACCGCTTCAGAACAACAAGCCCGATTAACTACCACTACTGTTAGTACACATCACAGTGAACACGTGATCAGAGAACATGTGATCAGAGGACACGTGATCAGAAGACACGTGATCAGAGAACACGTGATATGAGGACACGTGACTCGAATAAATAACAAATGACGTAACAACAAATGACGTAACACTGGTTATTTGTCAATGATTCACTTTCTATTCTATGTAAACATTACAACTGTTTATTAAAACTCTTTATTACAACTGTTTATTAAAACTCTTTATTACAACTATTTATTAAAACTGTTTATTAAAACTGTTTATTAAAACTGTTTATTAAAACTGTTTATTAAAACTGTTTATTAAAATTATTTATTAAAACTATTTATTACAAGTGTTTATTACAACTGTTTATTACAACTGTTTATTACAAGTGTTTATTACAACTGTTTATTACAACTGTTTATTACAAGTGTGTATTACAACTGTTTAATACAACTGTTTAATACAACTGTTTATTACAACTGTTTATTAAAACTGTTTATTTCAACTGTTTATTACAAGTGTTTATTACAACTGTTTATTACAATTGTTTATTACAACTGTTTATTAAAACTCTTTTTACAACTGTTTATTACAACTGTTTATTTTCTCAATAAAATTTTGATATTTTGTATGCGTCATAAATGAATCGAAAAGTAAATAAAGAAAAAAGAAGCGAATAAAATAATAATACAATGACGTAGGACTATGTATCGTTTATAAGCGTTTAAAAGTGTTTGTAAGTGATTATAAGTGCTCATAAGTGTTTATAAGTGCTTATAAGTGCTTAATACCACGTAACAATTCATCATACATAAGCGATTATAATAATGAGAATAGTTTTTGTAGTAGTATTGTTTAATAATAATATTATTTTTGAAATTATATTTATTAAGATTTTAAATTTATTTTATTTAATATTAAATAAACATTACTCTGTTATATTGTACATTGTAGTACACATATATTTGTATTTTTGTAATTAGATAATTAAGTAAATACAAATTTTGATTTTTCACATTTTAATAATTAAAAAATACATAATTGGTTTTTATTAATAAATCTATTAATTATTTAGTTAAATAATGCATTATTAATAATTCACACATTTTAATTAATAGAATGAATAAAAATGATAAGTATAATCAATATTTTATTTGAAAATTACTTACGTAAATACATTGTTATCTTTATTATATTATTACTTATGTTTCGCACGATTATAGGCGCCAAACTCCAATCTTGTTGAGATATAACCGCGATTACGAGATGTTTTAATGATTCACCTCTCTACTATCGTTGTTATATCGTTAATATATTTACATTTATATTCACTAATAACAATACAAATTATAATCATATTATGTATACGATAATTACTATCAATTGTTAATTTATAATGTTTGTAATGGGAAAATACAAAATATGAAATAAACTTAAAATGATAATTATTCATTAATTATTGACACCAACATTACTATTAAGTGCTTTATAATGCAGTAAATAGAAATGTAAAATAAGTTAGCGATAATATGGATCTGTGTTTAATCGATATCCGATTTCAATATCGGTAATAAATCAATACGACATCAGCCATATTTTAATGCTAATAAAATATACTAATAGAATTTAAAAACAAACTGATTATAAAGAATCAGTATTACATTTGACGATTTAATACCTTAATAATTAAAATCTACAATTTATAACAAATTATTAAATTATTGTATAATAATAGAAAACGCAAGTCACGGTATTCACATTTTATTATTATAATAATGTATATATTAAGCATATGATTATTTGAAATGAGCAGACTGAATAGTATAATGATACATATCTCGTATATTTCGTACTCGACATTTTGATAAGTGTATAGGGTATTAGGATATTTTACATTTATATATATTTTATTAATATATATTTTTACTACTACTACTACTACTACTACTCAGGCCCGTAGCCAGAAATTTATACCAGGGGGGCAAGGCCCCACAAAATGTTAAGACTAAAATATAATGAAAATAAACTAGTATACTAGTAATAATATCACTACTCGTAATTTATAAATAGAGTATAGGCATACTAGGCCTACTAATATACTCTATTACTTATATTGACGCACAGTGAAAATTACACAGTTTATAAATAAATAATAAATAAAAATACACTGTGTGTTTATATTATACACTATACAAACATAACTTTATATGCATATAATAAAATAAAAAATAATAAAATATAGTTTATTATGACTTCAAAAACACATAGTGATTGTAGACGTCATTAGATAATGCAAAAAAAAACAAACAAAAATTATAACAAAATAGAGGAATTACAATGAATTAAAATTGACATACAGTTAACATTTAAACAATGAAAGCGATGTTGTACAATGAATATTATATGGCAGTGGTATGTGGTAGGTGAGAGGTTATAGTGAATTCATTTAAACCAAAGATAGTTATAGATTGAGAAGTTGGAAGATATAGTAGAAAAGGATGAGTGATTCATAGAGTAGAACTGTGTTTTGAGAATATGATAGTGTTAGTTTTAGTCATATTTAAGGAAATGGAGTTATGAATTAACCAATGAGCGAGATTAGTAATACAATTAAACATATAAATTTGAATCATACCAGAATCACTAGAACTAGAAAATGGCTATATATAAAAAGTTCATCGGCATAAAGATGATAGTTAATATTAGGATATTTGTAAAAAATTGATTGTATAGGAAGAATATTAATAATGAATAATATATATATTGGGGAGCGAATAATATATAAGAACAGAGCCTTGTGGAACACCATCGATATTAAAATAAGGAGGAGACAACGAGGAATTAATCTTCACCGAATATGTTCTAGATGAAAAAATATACATAAACCAACTGTAGACTTTACTGTGTATACCAATTTAATTAAGTCCAATAGAAAGAATATTGTGATCGAGAGTATCAAAAGTAATAGATAAGTATAGTAGTACGAGATAGCATATGGATTTATTATCAAGAGATATGAGAATACCATTAATGATTAAAGTAAGGGCAGTTTCGGTACTACGACGAGGAAGATACGCACTTTGATATTTATCAACAATAGCATTGGACATACTGTAATTAATAAGTTGAGTGGACACAACTCGTTCTGAGGTCTTAGATAAGGATGATAACGGGGATATTGGACGATAACTTGATAAATTAGATTGGTCAATGTTATTTTTTTTTAAATCGGATTAATCTATGAATATTTTTTTGAGTGTGGAACAATAGATGATATAATATATCTATGAATGATTTCAGTGATGATTCCAATAACATATGGTGATAATGAACGAATTAGATTGAGTGGAATAGGATCAAAGGGGAATTAGTTTTTAAGGATGTCATCAAAGAGAGTACAATGTCATGTGTGGGAAGCGAAAAATATGAACATTGATTCTGAGTGGATGTTAAATTGAGAGTTTTTCGTGCCGAGTTGATGTTTGGAAGTACATTGATAATGCTTGACAATTTTTTTTGGAAGAAATTTACTAACAATGGACAAAGAACTAAATCATGTTGGTCAGGAAGATGCTTGATCTGGGTTTTACCTACTAAGGTGAAAGATAATTTATAAGCTTATATTCCATAACTACCGAGCATATCAGTGAAGTATAACGATTGGGTAGACATTTTTTCTTGTAAAGCGATTGACAATTTTTTAAGGAAATAAGATCAGATTTAAGTTTAGAGGATGCATATTTACGTTGTAGTCTACGAAGTAGTTGCCTCAGATTAACAAGCTCAATATTAGACCAAAAGAAACTTATAATAAGTTCGGTTGATAGAGTAATGGAGGGTATACAAATATCAAGCGGATTAGATACTGCAAAATTAGAATAATCAAAAAGTGTAGAAAAATAAGAAGATATAGTTTGTTGTTACGTTGATGGAATACAGAATTAACACACATTGGTTTATCATTAGAGGAGCTTTTCCGAAACGATCTAGAAAGTCGATTAATTTGTATCACCGGCAATTTCAAATAAAATAATATGGCAAAGTGATCAGATATTAGAGAACTTTGAGTGGGATATGAAATTAATAGTAGTAGTAGTAGTAGTAGTAGTAGTAGTAGTAGTAGTAGTAGTAGTAGTAGTAGTAGTAGTAGTAGTAGTAGTAGTAGTAGTAGTAGTAGTATTAGTAGTAGTAGTAGTAGTAGTAGTAGTAGTAGTAGTAGTAGTAGTAGTAGTAGTAGTAGTAGTAGTAGTAATAGTAGTAGTAGTAGTAGTAGTAGTAGTAGTAGTAGTAGTAGTAGTAGTAGTAGTAGTAGTAGTAGTAGTAGTAGTAGTAGTAGTAGTAGTAGTAGTAGTAGTAGTAGTAGTAGTAGTAGTAGTAGTAGTAGTAGTAGTAGTAGTAGTAGTAGTAGTAGTAGTAGTAGTAGTAGTAGTAGTAGTAGTAGTAGTAGTAGTAGTAGTAGTAGTAGTAGTAGTAGTAGTAGTAGTAGTAGTAGTAGTAGTAGTAGTAGTAGTAGTAGTAGTAGTAGTAGTAGTAGTAGTAGTAGTAGTAGTAGTAGTAGTAGTAGTAGTAGTAGTAGTAGTAGTAGTAGTAGTAGTAGTAGTAGTAGTAGTAGTAGTAGTAGTAGTAGTAGTAGTAGTAGTAGTAGTAGTAGTAGTAGTAGTAGTAGTAGTAGTAGTAGTAGTAGTAGTAGTAGTAGTAGTAGTAGTAGTAGTAGTAGTAGTAGTAGTAGTAGTAGTAGTAGTAGTAGTAGTAGTAGTAGTAGTAGTAGTAGTAGTAGTAGTAGTAGTAGTAGTAGTAGTAGTAGTAGTAGTAGTAGTAGTAGTAGTAGTAGTAGTAGTAGTAGTAGTAGTAGTAGTAGTAGTAGTAGTAGTAGTAGTAGTAGTAGTAGTAGTAGTAGTAGTAGTAGTAGTAGTAGTAGTAGTAGTAGTAGTAGTAGTAGTAGTAGTAGTAGTAGTAGTAGTATTATAGTATAGTAATATATATAAAATACCTTGATTGAATTTTAATAATAATAACAATTAGATATAACTATTATATATAATAGTCTTTCATTCATAACAAATACACTAACACACATATATATATATGCATATACATACATATATGTATATATATTTAATGTAAATATATATATATATTTATATAAGCTATATTAATAAACTACCTGGCTCGGTTGTCTAATGCATCAAAAATACAAGCAGTCGGACCATTATAAAATGGGTCTTAACATAATATTTAGATGTGATCTTATATAATTGTGTATAAAAAAATGGTCGACTCTCGTTAAAACCATGCATGCCTTAACATGAGAGCGGCTTCGAAGGGACATTGGAGCTATATGGTTATAAGTGAAAACTTCATCTAAGTTCTTGGATGTGATAAAAGGACTCCACCATATTTATTTTGTAACATATGTTATCAAATAAAAATAACAAGAATAACAATATATATATATATATATATATATATATATATATAATGGATACATTTATTGCAATAAGTAGTCATATCTACATATATTTAATTATTTCTAAGTTTATGTATTATTATATTTAATATAAATATAAATATTATGTATTTATAAATATATGTATACTGACAAATGACTAGTTTTTATTTCTAATGAATACATAATAAGTACTTATACTTAATCGAAACATAGTGTGTGGGTACACACATATGTGTATGGGTGTGTGTGTGGGTGTGTGTATCATATCGTATCACTTAATAACTTTTATTAATATTAAATACAATATTTTATTTAGTTTTTTTATATTAGAGATAATTTATTGAATTCACACCTGTGTTATTTATATAGAATACCAATGTTCATATAAGTACGCAATCGTGTATATATATGCTTACATACACTATTCAATACTAACTATATTGAGTACATATATTTATAAATATTTGTTGAAAAGCTTTATTCATTATAATAAGTACTATTTATTCTAGAACCTACCAAGTACCTTATGTACACACAATGTAGTCTGTATACAATTGTATGCATCTCGGTGTATTTAATTAATGAATAATATATAGTTACTATAGTAGATCCAAAAGATTAACATTTCACTGTCAATTTCATAATACATGTAACATAAATTGACAAATTCGTATTTGTTCAAGTATATATATATATATATATATATATATATATATATATATATATATATATACTTGAACAAATACGAATTTGTCAATTTATGTTACATGTATTATGAAATTGACAGTGAAATGTTAATCTTTTGGATCTACTATTCTATACTATATACTCTATATATACTCTATATTAGCTAATATATACTAGTATATACTAATATACTAGTGCTATAAAATTTCAAATACTTAGTGTTCTCGAGAACTTAAAATCTTAAAAATTTTGTTCTCAAGAACTTCAAATCCTTAAAAAAATATCAAGTATTCGAGAACTTAAAATCTAAAATATTCATGTATGTTCTCGAGAACTTAAAATCTTTTAATAATATTTTTAAATAATTGAACGAAGAAAAAAATGAGATATTAATTAATTAAATATTATTAATAATAAATAAATTAATAAATAATACTTATTAATTAATAATAATAATAATTAATTTATAAATCATTTTTAATTAATAAATTAGAATAATTTCTAATTATTAAAATAATATATAATTAATAATATATAATTAATTATTATTAACTAATAATAATAATTTATTTATAGATAATTATTATTAATTAATAATACTAATAATTAATTTATAAATAATTATTAATTAATAAATTAGAATAGAATAATTATTAAAATAATATATAATTAGTAATATATAATACATATTATTAATTAATAATAATAATTGATTTATAAATAGAATCAACAATTAATAATTATTAATTATAATTAATTATTAAATAATTATTTATTGAATACTTTACTATTCAAATAATCCTATATCTTAGTATATGCACCATGGTGTAAATATCTTAGTATATACACTATGCATAGCATATCAAACATATAACTAATATACTTAGCACACACACACATAAATATATATATATATATATATATATATATATATATACAGTCAACTCCCGATAAGTCGGACTCGCAAGTAGCCGGGAACAGTGTCCGACTTATCCGAGATTCTTATTCACGCTTATTTAGTAATTAATTACAATTCTTAAAATAATGGCCGCAATTAAATTCAAGATTACATTATTTGTTGCTATATAAATATATAATAACAGGAACTTATCCGTAGTATGTTATAGGTATATTCATATGTTATAATGTATATTTTTATGAAAGTTTCCTGATAATAGAATATTGTTTCCTCGATTATGCTTGAACCATGCAGCAGCCCTCTATATTTCTGTATCAATGTCAACATTTACTACCTTTCTTATATTCTTTCGTGTATTTTCGTGAATATTAATGTGCCTGCAGGTACATATATATATACATGTATAACTCATCTTTAGTTTTTATCCATCCATATAACATCGAACGTTCAATATTATATTAATTCACAATACTTTGTTTCTATTCTCCATTTTCAATTATTTTTATAGCTACATATTTTTCATTAATAAAAATAAAAGTATTTTTTCTTTTATACATTTATTTATACTCGTGTTTATTATTTTATAAAATGAATGATTATAAAATTAATAGCGATTGTAGATTTGTAAAATAAATCGTATTTCATTGGTTTACAATTTCGTTAGAAACTTGATTGCAATTCAACTCAATGGTGCCTAATACGCGCATTTACTTCATATGAATAGATATCTTAATTAGACACATTTCAGAATACTGCACAATGTGAAGCCTAATATATTCACTATTTGTATAAATAGGTATTTTAATTATACGCATTACAATTTGATACTACCTATTGTATAACATTGTAATGCTATTCATAACTATTTTGAACATTATTCAATTGAATTCAACTTTTCTTTTTGTCGGACATATATTATAGTTAATTTTATGATTTTTACAGCGCACTGAAAAAAAATCCTACTTAACCATGGTTAAGTAGGATTTTTTTATAAATTGTCATAAATGTTTACTTTAAAGTAAACTTACTTTAAATTGTTATTATTCTAATTAGACACGCTTGAGTGATTTATAAACTAAAGCATTACACATAAATATATACATTTACTTTGATATACATGATGTATCACATTTTATGATATATACATCTAAAAATAATCATAACAATAATAGTAATAATAATAATAATAATAATAATAATAATAATAATAATAATGATTATAATAACAATAATAATCACATATATTAAATCATTATCATAAATATAAAAATTATAGTATTCTTATTATTTATTTTAAAATAAAATAATAAATATTGATATTTCAATGATCATTCAAACATGACATGTCTAAAAATGAAATATAAAATCAACATTTTTATTATTTAACACAATGTGAACACTATATTGAAAATATATTTTAATTAATATAATTGTTAAGTTGTTAAGTATAGGATAATAGTTTAAGTTATTAATTTCGTAGCTTGTATATACATGTATTTAATAAGTATACATATAAACATATTACATATATTATAATATCTATAGATGAGTTTTAGTTTTATTTATGAATGTTGTCAAATTAAATAAAAAATATAACTACAATTGAATAGTTGAATACTATTTACTAAATAGTTGAATTCCTACAGTAACGTGTATTATTGTAGACTAGTTATTAAACGTAACATTCCTTGTATAAACTACACTACTATTAAACATATACTTTATATAGTATACTATAGTATACTTATAAGTTAGTACACGTAAACTTCCCGTAACTTACATTGTTATTGTTATTATCTCTTAAAATTGTTGTTGTATTAAAGTCGCTTAATTAGGAAATAACTGTATTTATGGAATACCATTGAGCGTCACTTATTTATGAATGTCACCATGCAAATCATCGATACAGCGATACGGCATGGGGTATTACTATATACAAGGTTATCTAAACGTACATATATATCTAGGTTGTCTGTAGGAGATATATAGTCTACCTATAGGTAAGTAGGCGTGGTCTATTACGATGTAGATACGCCCACATTTAGTTATATTCAGTCTGGGATTTAAACGCTTTTGTTGTTGTTTACGTAATAAGGTATTGATTATGTTGGTTTTCGCGTAAGCGCGCGTGTGGGTGTGTACGTCATTGATATAAATACACGTTTCTCTATATCGATGGTGTACGTGTGTGCGTATGAGTGTGGGTATGGGTGTGGGTGTGCGTGTTCTGGTGTGTTCAATTGATTATCGAGCGGGTTTTTCTTTAACCGCGCGACGAGCTCTAACGTACTGATCACATGATATGATAAGAGAGCGTGGTCATGTGACGTTATACTTGTCCCGTGACTCGATATTAGTGAGTATAAATACGGCAGCGATGTCTTACCGTAATCATATTATCAGAGTTGAAGGTTCGTAATACAACTAACGTATATGTAACCCGCATTGTGTATACATATAACGTAGGTGAATTCACTTGTAAACATGTATATATATATATATATATATATATATATATATATATATATACATATACGTATATATATATATATAAAGTTTATATATAAATAATATATGTAAACTTTTATATTATATATATAATATATACAAATAAAACTGTATACATTTAATAATAACATTATTACGTGATATGTTGTTCTACAGTAATAGTGCTTATACAGTAATAGTGATTATAAATAAATACACATTACTAGGTTACAATCATGAAGTTTCTCTCAGTGTTTCTTTTAGGTTAGTAATTTAACTTATTATTAATTTACGGTGATTTAAAGCTCTTTACTAGTGATAGTGACTTCTTATTATATTATACTATATACATTTGTGTTATTGGTATAAATATGTAAAATTAAATTACTTTAAAAAAAAAAAATATAGAGTAATATCAATTTAAATATAATATAATCAAAACTAAATATAATCATAATACATTATTAATATTTATGTAATACAACATATATAATGTATATATAAAATAGTATATATTTTAATTGTAATGTATATATTTATATTTATGTTATTATATTTGATTTATGATAATTAATTTTATAATAATTGTTGATAACTAAAATATATTTCATAAAATAATTAAATGAATGTGTGTATAATTAATAATATCGCATACTATATATATATATATATATATATATATATATATATATATTATTACTGTATGGAATTATAATTACATACATCTTTACAGTGGGTCTGGTGAATTCGTTTAGTTTTCCAGGTAAGTCACACCCCGCACACTCACACGCACACCCCGCACACACTCACACACACACTCACACATCCTTACGTCCCCCACACTCACACACGCGCTAATAACTGCATCTGCAATCCAGCATCCCCACTAGTAGTGGTAGTACACATAGTCAGTGCACGCATCACGAGTACGCCTGCACATACCTACTAGTGTGCAGGCGGTGTGCACTGTAGTCGGCACTAGATATGCTATAACTTGTGTTGAACACGTGTTAAACTTGTCTTGAACTTATGTTGAACTTTTGTTGAACTTGTGTTGAACTTGTGTTGAACGTTTTTTTGAACTTATGTTGAACATATGTAAAATGTTAAACCATATCGCAACTTATCCATTATGCACGTATTTAACAATCAAAACGATTACATTAATAACATACACACACGCACAAGTATGAAACAATACCCCGAGCGCATGCGTAGAGTGTACTGGTTACGTCATCGTTTGATGGTGGCGACATCAAAGAGAAGTAACCCCTTGATGTCGTAATAAGTATACCAATGTACACATATCGCATTGTAGTAAACATATATTATGTACGAAAAAAATACATATATACAGCTATAAAGTTGTATATTAGGGGTCTAAAATCGTGAATAATAAATCATGCCTGACACGAGTAGTAATATCGGTAGACAAACGATATAAAACCCCGACTAACTCCCCACCCCCTCCTGCCTCATCCTCATCCTATATTACCCCGCTGACTTGCAGTGATGGAATCGTGGAATGACTGGACGGAATGCAGCGCCTCTTGCAGCGGAGGAACACAGTACCGCGTTAAAACCTGTAACAGCGGAAACGGCCCCTACGAATGTGACAGGGTCGTGAACCCGTGTAACAAGATACATTGTCTAGGTTAGCACGTGATAGCGCATGAGGTGGTGCTGGAACATACACACGCATTTAGATATTTTAATACTAGTACCTCATCCTAGTACATCATATTTATGATAAATAACAATACTTGTTAATAATGGTAATAGTACAGTGTAATACATAATAATAATTATAATAATTAAAATAATTATAATACATTATAATAGGTTGTATTGCTATTAATATCGACAGTAATACTATTAATTACAATAATTATAATAATAGGTTGTAAATAATAATGTAATCATTGCATTATAATAATGTAATATATATACACGCACGTTAATGATCACCTGCTTACCCTACTACTACCTTCAGATGTAGTTTACACGGGTATGAAATGGTCAGACTGCACGGCAACGTGCGGGGGTGGCATTAGGGTAAGGACATACAACAACTCGGCGGACACGGACATGATCACGTGCAATAATCAACCCTGCGTACCACGTTAGTACCCCACTCCGTACCCGCCCCTTAGTTATACATCTATAGGCAACAGTATGTCACTATGTCCTTATATGTCATCAACAAATGTCGATTATTGATTTTGAGACAGTATCTTTGTGTTTTAAAAGTAAAAATTTATTTGTTTTTCGTATATTAATATTAAAAAAAATGTTACATTTAAATTATATATATATGAAACGACTTAAACACACCTTTAATACACCCCCTTAATACACCCCCTTAATATACCCCCTTAATACACCCCCTTAATACACCCCCTTAATACACATCCTTAAGACACACCCTTAATACACCCCCTTGAGACACCCCCTTAAGACACCCCTTTAATACACACCCTTAATACACCCCCTTAAGACACCCCCTTAAGACACCCCCTTAATATACCCCCTTAATACACCCCCTTAATATACCCCCTTAATACACACCCTTAATACACACCCTTAATACACACCCTTAAGAGCGCTTGCAAGATTTCGAGATTAGATCTGTGCTTGTAATTTTGTAATTTTTTTAGAATTATTTGGCGCAGGCAAACTATTGTTAACAAACATTTGTGTTGAACGTTCATCATATCACCTAAGCCTTGGGTAAAATATTTTAATTTGTAAAATGACATCATCAATACATGATATCACTTAACGCACACTGCTATGTGCAGTGACACTAAGCGTATTACTAGTAGTACGCACATACACACGTACACACACACGTACACACACACGTACACACACATACGCAGTGCACGAGTGCAAGAATGACTTCTTCATCGTGATGGACTCGTCGGGTAGTATAGGAGATCTGAACTGGTGGAAACAGAAGCAATTCGTCATAGACTTCCTTCAGTCGTTCCGCATCGGTTAGTAAGTCACGTGGTCAACGTCACGTGGTCTACGTCACGTGATGCATATGTCACGTGACTCTCTAACATATCGGTACCTACATCTACTTAAACTACTATGTAATATATTCGTGATTGTACGCTATAGTGTAATGTATGGTATACACATACGTATACACATAAGCATACACACACGCGTAAATACACATATACAAATATACACATATATATATGTATATATATATATATATATATATACACATATTCCCACCTATATACATACTAATACAATAACCTATTGTTTTCTAAAGTGTCACGTTACACTATCGTGACCCTGCCGACATCACGTAACCACATATATTAGAGGTCAGCCACCTCGTGACCTTTACCCGTAACCACGTGATCATCAGGTAAGGACAAGATACGAGTGGGCTGCGTAACGTTCTCGCTGAGGGCGTTGTTGAACTTTGAACTTACGACCTACGACTACATCGAAGACGTCATCGATCACGTGTGGAGGATAGACTACATGCAGTCGGTAACGAACACCGCGGAGGGGATCGACGTTAGTCATCAACTTATGTATATCAGTAACAACTCATTATTTAATATTCTGTTATACATATATCATAAATTATACATATATATATATATAGTTGTTGACATATTATGCGTTATATATTGTTGTAACGAATCTTTCCTCCTCCTCCTGCTCCTCCTCCTCCTCCTCCTCCTCATCCTCCTCCTCCTACAGCTTATCCTGCTGGTCACCTATTGTACTATTATGTAACCGTATCTACTACCCGAACAGACAATGAGAGAATCCATAGAGTTGACGAAGAGATTGACCGTTCCTCAAGTGGCGATAATAATCACTGACGGAAAGGCGAACAAACGTAAACTAGATACGATACCTTCCGCCACTCAGGCTAAAGACGACGGAATCATGATGATCGCTCTAGGTAGGCATGTCTACGCGTATATAGGAGAGAATAGGGCGTTAATTAACTTGAGATGATTTCATCGGAACTAGATTACTAACAATATCGAATAAATTTCAAGTAATGATAAATATTCGAATAATGTATTATAGTCTAATATTATTTACTATATATTTACTATAGATAGATAACAATCTATTTTTATAAATAAAATGAATGTTATGCATACATCATGCTATAAATCATATATATTCTACGAATTTATAAAAATAGGATTTCAGAAAATAGTTTCAATAACTTTCAAACTGCAAACCTTTTATAAAACAGGAGTATTGTAAAGTATTGTAAAGTATATAGTTACCATAGTAACGCCGCGTTGTAGGTATCAACAATTACAACCTCGAGGAGCTGACGGCTATCTCTTCGGGAGTAGAATACGTCACAACGGTGGACAATTTCGACAGTTTGTCTACCGTAGCTGAAAGTATCGTGGACCTCACGTGCGAAGCAGCCAGTTAGTATGACGTGATTACATCGACATTTTAAGGGGTTTTTCTATAAACCGCCCCACTATTATTGTTTTCCCCACAATTTTTGAATTTATTCTTACAAAAACTCAGATTTTTCCATACTCAGTTATATCATAGTTCTTTATATTTAGTATAAATCAGTAGCAGATGTATATTGTTAGATAGTTACGATATATAATGTTGTTAAATAACTATTAATGGAGTTAAGTCCACACTTTCATATCCGTAATCAAAAAGAGCGGCGCATCACTCCTAGAGTGCACGTGACTAACTGTTATCTCTTCTCTCTTATGTAATCAGCTGCTCTAGTGGACTGTTCCAAGTGCGACTGGAGCGCTTATCTTAACTGGAGACCCGACCCAATGAACTGCCACAAGTTAGTGCTAATTAGTCGAGTTAGTTAAGTTAGCTTAATTCCGTTCTAATAGCCGAATAGCTAACGTATGTATACGTAAGGTATATATACCATACATGGTTTGTATATACACGCGTGGTATATATTTAAAGATTACAAAATATTAGATTTGTTATCAATAATAAAGTATTCCAGCTGGCTCCGTACCAATACTGTAACGTACAGTAAAGTACAGTAAGGTACATGTATAGGCCGAACAAGGTTACACTTTTTATTTTAACTTTACTATGAATATAAAATGTATCTTTATAGGTACACTTTTTAATTTATTGTTTTTTAGTGGTTGTATACAATTATACATTTTCATTTTAAATATATATATATATATATATATATATATATATATATATATATATATATAAAATAAAAACAGTTTGAATGGTATGAAAAAAACATACAATTTACAGAAAATTATATGTTTTATAAAAAATGTAACCTTCAATGTTCTACCATATATGGTAGAACTTCTATACCTTCTATAGAAGATACAATGGGGATGACAAACATTAAACCTTTAATTAGTGTAACGATGTATTACACCTTAACTTCTAGAAGAGTATTCACTATAGTGAGTTCAGACATAAACACACTAACTCTAGAAGGGACACGACGGCATTAAATGATCTTTTAATATAGAATTTTATACAATTCTATACTATAAAATACACATTAATGTGTTCAATCATAATAAAAAAAAACTACTAACGCGTTCAATAAGGTTATAGATGTTAGACGCATTGCGAATACTACACAATGTTCACTATAGTTCCATAATTGTTCATATACATCGTAGTCTATTATGTACACACTGTTGACGTAAGCACACACTAACGCGCACACACATGCACACACACAGCTATTACATCTGCGAGAAGGTGCGCGGTGCGTACAGAGCTACGTTGACCTACTGCCCCGGTTACACGTACTGGTCACAGGTTACGTAACACCTAGAACTAGGTCATCGCACTTATACGTATTCGTAATGGGGTCATTTAACGCGCACGGGTTATGAAATGGGTCAACTGACCTATGTGAGCTATTAAAAGTGGGTACTATTTTAAAGAATATATTGAACAACTCATTATTTATATAAATTTATATTTAATTATATTCAACATTAATGTAGGTTAAAATGGAAACTCTTAAGTTTAAACTCTAAATATTAGACAATGAATCTATTATAATAAAAATACTATATTTTTAATAATATTGTATTCGATAGTTTCATCATATTCATATATAATTACTAGTATATATATATATATATATATATATATATATATATATATATATATATATATATATATATATATATATATATATATCTATATATATATATGACAAAGGTATCAGTGAAAGTCTACTCGAGTAATACAATCAGACCACAGTATACACTATAATACTGACCCCCACCACTACAGGAGCTCAGTACTTGCATAATAGGTCCTGTGCCGGCCACCGGATGTAACGTTCACACCCTTCCGGTCAATCATAAACCTATCCCAGTAGCACGTTAGATATAAAATATATAGTATACTAAATAGTATAATATATATATATATATAAATATATATGTACATACATATACAAATGTAATTATATATATTTAATATTTTTAAATATACATATGTAAATAACAACATTGAAAATATCATCTTCATAATAAAGTTTCTATATCGGTTCTTCTCGCGAGATCACAAACCCTGATCACGATGCGTCACGATGCGTCACGCTTACATACCCCACAACACCCCTCACGTACACAGCAATCACCGAGTGCACCATGGAAACTATCGCCTCGGACCCCCGCCTGTACAAATACCGCGTCGACCCTACGATCTTCAGCTGCGCTAATAACTTCTACTTCGACGACTCTGACGGCATCTGTACGTGTATCTTCGTAGGTTATCACACGCGAGGGGGCGTGGCGGGGCGGGGAAAGGGGAGGAGTTTGCCGGGCGGTAGTTGTAGTGCAATGTCGACTACATCGTAGCCGTATTTAAATGTCTGTAAAGTAGATAATTACATGAAAACAAATGTGAAATATAGGACGGTGACCAGTTACTATTAGTGTTAAGATGTTACAACCCATTATAAAGTTGTGTAAATAATTTCTACTGTATTAGATTTCTTCATATATTCTAACCAATTACCAATGTGGTCGTATATATGTCGTAATGACGTCGTATACATGGGTTACAACCCAATACCTATACATGTTAATCGAGTTGTTACGTAATCCGAATAATGCGTTATCTATTACGCAATAGGATCTTACGAATGCGAGAACGAGATGTTACTGCACTTGCCGTTCGACACTCACTTCGACGACGTCACCTGCACGAAAGCTTCGGGTATCAAGGTGGGCAACGGAAACGTAACTCTGGTCACGGACCAGCAGAGGGGTCAAGTGGCCCACTTCTCTAACGCCTACGTAGAGGTCAGTAACTAGTAGCATATCGATATCATTAGGACATAAGGAGGACATTGATTATTATCATAATCAATATTCGTATATCGAGAGATAATACTGATAGCACATTGTACGGTAATCGTAAAACGTCTGTATATGTTTAACTTATTAATTTCGCATTATTATTTGTTTATTTCAATAAAGTTTGTTAACCCGTACTTAGTATACTTAAGATATACACATATCTCGACATATATGTATATATCGACATATATGTATATCGAAATATAGTCGATCGACTAAATATTTGAGTAAATAAATTATCAATTAAAAAAAGATAATATTGTTAACAGTAATAACTTAGAATACTATAGTAACACAAAGTAACTTTAACTTAGCCACTATAACAATAATATTCACGTGTGACTATTACATCATAGTTACTTGCTACGATTCGTTACGTCATTAATAATAATCACGTGATTCAGGTTCCATTCTTAACGAACTACTTCGGAGGCGGCTTCTTGAAAGCATTCTCAATTTGTCTCTACTACAAGTATACTATGGTAAACGGTTAGTTAATACACACACTTACTACTACTACTACTACTACTACTACTACTACAACTACTACACCAGTTAATACCCTCCACTTTACCAGGAAACAATCAGATATTAATAACCAACGGAGATTGCTATGACCCTTCCGGATTCGAGTTAGGGTTCAAGGCCGATGACTCTAGTCACGTGACCTCTTACGCCGATATCCTAACCGCTTCAGAACAACAAGCCCGATTAACTACCACTACTGTTAGTACACATCACAGTGAACACGTGATCAGAGAACATGTGATCAGAGGACACGTGATCAGAAGACACGTGATCAGAGAACACGTGATCTGAGGACACGTGACTCGAATAAATAACAAATGACGTAACAACAAATGACGTAACACTGGTTATTTGTCAATGATTCACTTTCTATTCTATGTAAACATATCGCATTCGGTTATAATAATGAACCTGGTTGTTTACTAGAGCGATATAGCAAGAGAACCGATCACTGAGGTCCGATCAGTATTAGTGTATCGCTATATCACCTGTGTTAACATTATCTTATCAGTAAGTATAATAATCACATTGTTAATTATTATAATAACACTATTAATAAAAATAATAATAATAGCATTTTATATAAAATATATATTATACAATATACCTTAATTCTCACTTCAATGCTTAAATACAGACACTGGCTGTTGACGAATGGCACTTGGCATGCTGGGTATACGGCGGCTCTGATCTCAAGTATTATTTGGATAAAGAATTGAAAGATAGTTCGCCAGCCTCTGGTAACACATTACGTTGTAGTATATTGTTTTTAATATTACCTTTCTGTATTATATATTACAGTGATATGTATTTACGTGTTACTGTACTATAGTATTTATATTAATGAATGCGCTGATATATGCAATCGTTATATGTAACTAAATATTAAAGTAATACATTCTATAATACGTACTATTATATGTAGGCTACATGTCAATATACACCAACTGTGATACACACACACATATATATATACACTATTCAGTATACTTACTTGTTAACTCACTAATAGGTTGGATGTTTAATTCCAAATCTCCGATGTCGATTGGAGGAAAATGCAGGTCGCAACTCTTTAACGGATATATCGACGAGGTTAACGATATAATGAGCGATAATTCATTTATTAAATTAATATTTAATATAATTACAAAGTTAACGGTTACAATTAAATATTAAATACTGCCTCGATATATAATGAACCTCTATTAATTTTTATAGGTCAAAGTTTTCAAACGTGCCTTAAGTCTGAGTGAAATTAACAACTTAAACTAATTGTGTTGAGCAATATTTCATTGTGCGTCTTTACGGATTCGAGTTTTATTTATTTTGTTTACATAAGTATTAATAATGCACTGTATACTGCATATTATATAATGTATTATATATTGTATTATATAATTCATATTATAATGAATTAATAATGCAATTTATAATTGTTGTTAATTTGTATTTATTGTTATCTAACAAATAATAATAATTTCATAATAAAGAATTATATTCCTAAAACTTTTAATTAATATTCAATTATATATTTATAATAATTATATTTTTTAATAAATGTAACTGCCATATTATAATTAATATCTATCTTATTATATGTATATATATAAATCTATTTATATATTTATATCAACCTAAAAACTACATAATATGTTCTACATGTGGTATGGCTAAATGTAGATATTTTAATAATACGTGTTTTAACACAATTATATGTTAATAATACCTACAAATATTTCATTACTTATGAATCAACATATATATATATATATATATATATATATATATATATATATATATATATTGATTGAATGATTTATGTTCATGCAAATAATCACTTTTGCACCTTAATTGTATACATACAATAACCTATACAAGTTTATCAATAATAAACTTACGTAAAGTTAAATAATAAAATAAATCAGTTATCAGATCCCATCTAATATACATTATAAATGAATTACATGAACGATATAGATGATCTTATGGGTTGAGTTGTAATACAAGTAAACGTTACTAATCGATATAATCTATTATAGAAATAGTATCAATAGGCCAATATAAATGAATATATATGTATATATATATATATATATATATATATATATATTTATATATTTTATCTTAGTTGAATTATTTATTTATAGTTGTGTTTGTAGTTTAAGTTTCCTAAGGATATATTCACATTCGTACACGTACACATGTAAAATATAGGCGAAATAGTTGACGTAGGTAGGCATTTCAATAAAGTAGGTGGGGCGTATAATAAAGTAGGTGGGGCGTATAATGTCAAGAGCTCGTATATTAAGGAAGAGAGTGCTTCAATGGTGGTCATTAATAAAGGACAGTTAGGGGATGGGAAAGGATTGATACGAGACATCGAGTATGGTGTGCGATAGAGAGGTAATTAGGACACTAGGTATATATATATTTATGAATTTATAATGAAATATTGATAATAAAGTGTAAATTAAAAGGGAAGCCGTATGATCGTATGGATGGTATAGGTGTTAGAGCTGTATACTGTATAGCTCAGCCACTTATAACGGACACTTTTGTACGGTGATTACACGATTGAGAGGGGTTGAAAGGGGCGTGGCCTACCCGCTAGGTGGAGCTGTTACGATAACGAGGTAGGAGATAGGCGATAGTTAGATAGGCGATAGTTAGATAGGCTGACACAACTAGTGATGTAAATGTTTCAGCTAGCGATTTTAATAATGACTTTCGAATTACGCGGACAACTATATATTTTTCGTAATTATTATAATTGTTATTATGTTATAAGTGTTATGCATTTCTGATACAACACATCCATATTCGCACCATTTATAAATGGAATCGCCTATTTATACATTCGCACCCGATTACCTCTCTGGGACGGTAGGTCGGGTCTCGGTAGGCCGAGTTTATATATAAAGATACGTTTTCTATAGAGAGACAACATAATATTGTCTGGCATTTTAAATAATTATACTAAAGCCTTGGCGTATTATATAAATTTGATATATTAATACATATTATACACATTTATATTTCCTTTTAAATTAGGTATAGAAATAGTATATAGTGAGTATATTTATAGTACATAAATAGTGTAGATATTGTGAAGATAGTTTGCAGTTATGGTAAATACATAATTACTGCAAACAAATAGCATTAATTTCATACAAAGAGTATTTTTAACTAATAATCTGCATAATATATGAATATCATTAAATGAATATAAATAAATTGATACAAAACTCTACTATATTAGGTACCCTATTTTAGTTGTTTGTCTAACAATGTATTTCACTTATGTAATTGTTTATATTGTTTATATGTAACTTAGATTGTATGTAAATTTGTAAATTATTGCAGTCCTATAGGACTGTATACAATTGATTTCATATATTTTATTTTATAATAGTAATACTAATAATGTATTAGAATGTTTTTTATAATGGTATAATACATATATAATAATATAATAACAAAATATATTTATAAATATATATATATATATATATACATATTTATTTCCTCAAAAAATAATAAGATGTTCATTTTTTCTAATATTGTCGCTCAATATCTATTGATTATTGATTTAGGAGGTCATTGTTATCGATTAGTTTAATTATATGATAAACTGTATAAATACTTTAAATAGAATATATCACGATCACTAAAAAAAAATATTCTATATAAAACTAGTTGTGCACTTATATAGAATGTTAAGCGCTTACTATGAAAAGAAAAGTTATATATCATATGTTATTAATTATATAACGCATATGTATAAGTCTATGGGGGTTAAGGATCATATATACATTAGCTATATATCATCGAGGATATTCCTATTATACATTGTCGTCGATGTAATGAATGCATTGTAATGACTATCCAGGCTTTAAACACTACAAGGCGCATATACTACGTGGAATTCAATATAAATAGGTATACGGTATACACATTTGTGCGTAGAGTTGATTAATGTGTACCAGAGGATGTAATATCGGCTATATTTTGTTATAACTTAAATATATATATATATTTATATATATATATATATTTTTTTATATTTATTTATTGAAATCACATATATATATATATATATATATATATATATATATATATATATATATATATATATTGAATACAATACAAATAGCGTATACAAATGGACCCCTCAATAAGTCATAGACTTATACATATTATAAATAACTGTGAGGGGTCCCGGACAATACAATATAAGTAGTAACATTTTTTTCTTGTGTTTTGATTTATTAAGTTATGGTAAATACATAATTACTGCAAACAAATAGCATTAATTTCATACAAAGAGTATTTTTAACTAATAATCTGCATAATATATGAATATCATTAAATGAATATAAATAAATTGATACAAAACTCTACTATATTAGGTACCCTATTTTAGTTGTTTGTCTAACAATGTATTTCACTTATGTAATTGTTTATATTGTTTATATGTAACTTAGATTGTATGTAAATTTGTAAATTATTGCAGTCCTATAGGACTGTATACAATTGATTTCATATATTTTATTTTATAATAGTAATACTAATAATGTATTAGAATGTTTTTTATAATGGTATAATACATATATAATAATATAATAACAAAATATATTTATAAATATATATATATATATATACATATTTATTTCCTCAAAAAATAATAAGATGTTCATTTTTTCTAATATTGTCGCTCAATATCTATTGATTATTGATTTAGGAGGTCATTGTTATCGATTAGTTTAATTATATGATAAACTGTATAAATACTTTAAATAGAATATATCACGATCACTAAAAAAAAATATTCTATATAAAACTAGTTGTGCACTTATATAGAATGTTAAGCGCTTACTATGAAAAGAAAAGTTATATATCATATGTTATTAATTATATAACGCATATGTATAAGTCTATGGGGGTTAAGGATCATATATACATTAGCTATATATCATCGAGGATATTCCTATTATACATTGTCGTCGATGTAATGAATGCATTGTAATGACTATCCAGGCTTTAAACACTACAAGGCGCATATACTACGTGGAATTCAATATAAATAGGTATACGGTATACACATTTGTGCGTAGAGTTGATTAATGTGTACCAGAGGATGTAATATCGGCTATATTTTGTTATAACTTAAATATATATATATATTTATATATATATATATATTTTTTTATATTTATTTATTGAAATCACATATATATATATTTATATATATATATATATATATATATATATATTGAATACAATACAAATAGCGTATACAAATGGACCCCTCAATAAGTCATAGACTTATACATATTATAAATAACTGTGAGGGGTCCCGGACAATACAATATAAGTAGTAACATTTTTTTCTTGTGTTTTGATTTATTAAGTTCTTGATAAACACAAGAGAAAAACAAGAACTGCCTGGAGTCGAACTCGTGACCTCTGGTATACTATATTTTGGTTGTCGCACTTAGCCATAGACCCTAGACTATATATATATACATGTATATAAAATTATAATATGTGTATTAACGATTATTATAATATCTTATAATATAGTATGAATTATATATTATTGTTATACTATAGTATGGCACACACATTCATTATTAATGGAGATTACAATCCCTTATTTTTATTACTAGATACAATGCATTTGCGGAGCTAATATTACCATATTTAGCTAAACTATGTATTCGATGTACTATTGTATTACTGTAGTACATACATCATCGCTAGGTGGACATCGAATATATCAAATTATTACACGTGATACATTTTAAACATAACATTATATATAATATAAATAATAAAGATACATTTTAAATAAAGTTTAAATAAAATAAATTTTAATAGTTATTTAAATATGTTTCATTTCAGATATGAAGTTTTGTGGAAGAATATATTACTCGGAGATGCATGCCTGATATATATTTTAATTAGTTATTCTTTGTAAAACACAAGATATATGTATTATAATTTCGTAATATTATTCGTCTCTTCTTCATATTAAAAAGTTGATAAATAAGACGGGTTTCAGTATTTATCAATTGATGAAAGATGTTAGTTATATTAATATGATATTATATTACCAGTACGTAAAGAAAAGTCATATATTTAGATATTGAAATTCGGTATAATTGTCATCTATTTATAAAAAAAAAGCAGTCTAGTTGTACATTTTGTAATTCTATTTATTGCATACAGTTGATATTTTGTAGAATTTGTAAGTAGATTCGAGTTTTAGTCTAACCAGGCTAATGTGTACTGCGTTTCCTAGTAAAAAATAATCTTAATTGGTAAACATTTTTTAGTTTTGCATAGTTGAATTAGTTAGGTGTGGCTGTATTAGTAATGCTTTTTATGGGGAGATTACAATAATAAGTATGTATCAATATTAATTTATATATATATGATTTCAAAGCTTCTTATAGTACAGTAGTAATATTTATTTAAATATTAGGAATTACACTGATTGCACTTTTAAGTTTATCAATGATGCATGACGAGGAGGTATATCTTCGCTAGTTTACATATAGAGAGAGATATTCAAATAGAATAATTTTTTCATAATGATAATATATTATTCTAAACCCTATTCTTAATATATATATATATATATATATATATATATATTATAAAAAAAACTCTACATAATATCATTCATCATGTTATTAATACAATGTAATGTAAAATACATATAATAAAATAACTAAAATATCTAAAATAAAATAAAATAATTAAAATAGTAAATAAGTAAATAAATATATAGTATAAAAAAAATATAAATAAAATTAATACATAAATTAATTCTCTATACAATAATGGTTCTCCTAAATCTTTACTAACACATACTGATAAAGATCTCTGCAATCTTTTTTTCTTATTTTTTTATTAATAAGTTATCTGATATCTGCTCCACCATTTTCAATACGTTATTAGTATTAGATACATCATATGATCTAACTTCTAGAATTATTCTTCTGATAACTATTTGAATTATTTTTGTTCTGTTTCAAATGTTGACATATATAATTTAATCAGCACTTTAAAATCTTCATTTCCTCTTGATCCTCTTCCTATTTCCTTATTTCATAATCTGGCTTCTTTTCTAACACCATTTATATCCACGGTTATTAGCAGTTATCTTATAACTGGGAAAATACCTGATATTTTAAAGCATGCAGTAGTTATATAACTACTAAAAAAGCATAATCTTGATAAAGAAATATTATCCAATTATAGACCAATATCACAATTACATTTATTAGTAAAATTATAGAAAAAATGTTGGCCAGGCATTAAATAATTATTTATTACATTTTTATATTCTTTATCCCAAACAGAGTGGATTTAGAAAATTTCATAGTACAGAAACTACTTTAATTTATCTCACTGATGATATTTTATGGACTTTAGATCATAACAATAATATACAATTATTACTTCTCGATTTATCATCAGATTTTGATACAATTAAGCATGATTTACTAATAGATCGCTTAAAAATTAGTTGGTTATCTGATACTGTTTTATTATGGTTTATGTCGTATCTTCAAAATAGGTATTTTTCTATAAAAATTAATAATTAATATTCATCTAACAAATTACTTAGTCATGGTGTACAACAAGATTCTGTACTTGGTCCTATATTGTCCTCAATTTATCTGTTACCTTTGATTGACATTTTCCACCAGTTTCCTGATATTAATTATCATCTTTAAAGATGATAATTATGCCGATGATTTACAAATTTATATCGAACTGCATTTACATGCTCTTCCTTCTGATAATTATTCTTTGTTGAATTGTTTTAATACCTTAAATAATTGGTTTTTACAAAATAATATAATGTTAAATATGTCTAAAACCTCTCTTATTAATTTTTCTCGTGTTAATTCCATTTTTCCAGTAATTTTCCAGTAATTGTTGATGGAATTCTAGGTGGCATTCCGACACCAGGCAGTGTCTGTAATATCGACACCCCTATTATCTCAGAGTTAAATAAACTAAATTAAATTTTAAAATAGCCGTTATATGTATACCTACTTTTATATCCTATACCTACTTAATACTTATAAATAAAATTTGGTAATATTTAATTGAGAAATAATAAAGTTATGATGATGTATTTTTAGGGTGTCGGTATTCGAGTACTATCCCCTATCTTGTAAATAAATGAAATTCTATGTTATATATGATCGCTTTCTCGTGTATACAGTATGGCTATAGCCAAGTCATTACATTTACAGCAATTCTTTACTCTAGTCCCTCATAATATATTATATTAATTAATTGTATTCTATATAGATAATATATATATTATCTATATAGTTATATATAGTTCAATTAATAAACGAACTTGTGCATACGGTTACGGTTAACGTTGCATACGAGTTTATACGAGTGTATACGAGTTTATATCATTTTATTTAAAAACACTTGATTTTTATGCAAAAGGCTATTAGCTATTCAACTGAACATATACATCATCATACTAACTTCAAATTCAATTAATCATAAACAAATTATGTACGTAATAACTATATAATCTTATCTTTTCCTAAATACCATGAAACATGTACTAAATAAATGCTATATACACTGTTCTCTGCTATCAACTATATCTTACTTTGGTCTCTCGTATATCATTATTGCCATAATTATCAACAATTTTTAAAGATTAATTAAAATAAGAATAGGTATATTTATAAATAATATGTAGATACATTTTAGATTAGTATACTAATATATATATATATATATATATATATATATATATATATATATATATATATACTATTAGTATACTATAGTAGCAACTGATTACTCATTAATAGATTAATAGAAACTGTAACGGATTTAAAAAACCTTAAAAACTTAGCGATATATGTTCGCACATATATGTTCTATAGATTTATGAAAAGCTTGTTATACCCTTGATCATAAAACTATTAAAACAATTATATTATTACGGTATAAGAGGAATTGTATATAATCTATTAGGCATCTATTTACTGGATCGTTTTCAATATGTTTATTGTAATTATTTAGAATCCTCTAAATAATCCTCTGTTAAGTATGGTCACCTCAAGGTCAGCACATCTTCTTTGTATTCTATATACCTACCTAATATATATGATAATTTTAAATATATTTTATTTTCATATGCTACAAATTTGATTTTAGCAATACTTATATTAATAAACTTAAAACCGCTATGAGATTAAATATAGATAAACTATATAACTGGTTGAGTATTAATAAAGTATCAATACATTTATAAATAATTAATATAATATTATTTAATATATGAAATAACTATGATTGAACCAATACAAATATAGAAATAAATAACGTGATAATCAAAATGTTAATATAATATAATGTTAGAAATATTTATTAATACTAATTTAAATTTGAAAGCCCAAATAAATATAACATACCATATATATATATATATATATACTTACTTTTACTTTTATCCCATGACTCTTGAATCGTAGGGGGAATGTGAATATTTCACACAACAACGTCGCCATTTGTTTCAATCTTTTGTCATCATCAGTAGGTCGCCGAGATCTTTGGATGTCCATTTGTAAATGTTGTCCATCCATTCCATCTGTGGGCGGCCATGAGGTCTTGCATCTTCGATGTTGTCCTGGGTGAATACTTTAAGCGAAAGTATTGTTAGGTGATACATGGCCAAACCAACACAACTTTCTTTTTTTGATAATTGACAACAGTGGCGTAACTTCCCAACATATGAGTTATTGTTCTCTTTAATGTAGATATTCGTTTTGTGCTCTCTGTAAGTTATACCTAATAGTCTTCTGTGTGATTTATTTTCGAAGGATTTAATTTGTGTCTCTTTCTTTTCAGTAATTGTCCAAGCTTCGCACACATATATATATATTATATATTTAAAGGATATCCTCTAAAGTATCTAGATCAATAGAAATTATTGATAAAACAAGGCACAACATAGGCAAAGATACCTTATTTGTAGTATATAATTCATTATGTCTAACACATAGTCAATATTGTATATATTGGGTAATACATTTAAATTAAACCAAATACAGAAACGTGTTTAAGAGTTAAGTTTCCATAAATACAACTATATTAATATTCTTAACATATACAATAGCTTACCTTGTAAGATAGGTAGATTAAAACGAAATTGTTTAAAATATATGGATAGTTAACTGAATTAAATTTACAAAATAAATTAACTAACAACTTTCAATTATCATTTAATATTACCCAATATAAGACATATATATTTACTAGAATTAAAGTTAGAATTCTAACATATTGTTAACAGATTGGTAATTTTGCTTTCTTTCAAATATTGGACCCATGCTTTGGAACAAATTAAATCTAAATAACATTTTCTTTTGTGTGTATCAAGAACTTAATAAACGATGAATCAAAACACAATAAAAAAAAATGTTACTATTTGTATTGTATTGTATTGTATTGTGGGGTCTTTCACAGTTATTTATAACATGTACAAGTCTATTACTTATTGAAGGATCCATTTATATACGACATTATTATATGTGATTCAATAAATAAATATTATTAAATATAATATACAAACTATTAATAACTTTAAAAGAAAATTAAAATTATCAATTTTAAAACAATATTAGTGAAGTATTTTCATGTCTTAATTTATTTTATATATCAGATATCTATTTTACTTTTTATATTTTTTTTATGAATATTTTTTTATGATTTATTATTTCATTTATTTAAAATTGCACTCCAGACTAGTACAATAAGCTTATTGTAATATAAATAAGTACTTTTTTGTTTTACTTCTTAATTTGTAGCTTTATTTGTTGACATTACAAATACCAATATATTTATACTTTTTATATTCATTACTTAATATAATATTAACAACAAAAACAATACCAATAACAACAAAAATGTGACATTTATAATGATATTAATATAAAATTTAAAAACTTTTGACTTATTATAAAATAATTAAAAATAAATTTAGTTACTAATTAAGACTTATAATGTATAGTATTAAATTACGAAAATACTTGTTTGAACTTATTTACTTATATATGATAGATAGATAGATAGATAGATGATTAATTATACAAAAATATAATAAAGATAGTTCTCATTTATGTTTTAGAAAAATAATAATACATAAATAAATAAACAAAATAGGATTTTTAGATTAATAAACGTGAACAAAATAAAATAATATAAAATAAAAATATACAAATATTAGTAAATTACCAATAATAAAATATTTGACTTTACTTTTGAAACGATCTATGGATGTCACAAGTCTTAGCTCTCGAGGTGACCATTCCATAGTGCAGCTGCCGAATGCCGAAACTAATTTTTACCATATCTTTCCAGCCTGAACTTGTGGTAACGAAGTATTCTGCTGTTAGATGATCTAGATATTCTCGATTCAATCCGGTATGTCAGCAAATCTTTTAAATATTTAGGTGATTTAAGGTATATGCATTTATAAACAATCATAATAATTTTATATATTGATCGCTGTTTAGAGATAACCATTTTATGCCATATAATTTTTCGGATGTATAAGAGTGATCAAATAATTGTATGCGAAATAGTAAGCCTACTGAAGACCGTGTAACTCTGTTTATGCAATTTATAGAATATTAAGGAAGTCCGTAATATAAAATTTTTAATACCATTATTGTATCTAGATCCTCTTCCCCTTTAACTATATCCCATCCTTTTTTACGCTCCCTTCCTATTTCCGAATCAGTGACTACACTAAGTATTACCTTTGATAACAAGTTCAATGTATCGTTGCAAATAACAAATGTAATTCGTATAGCTAACTATTATCTTTACAATATTAGAAAGACACGTAATAAACTTACTTATAACTTAACGAAGTTTTTACTCGACTCCCTTGTATTCAGTAGACTTCGTTATTGTTGCTCATTATATACTACTCTCCCACTTTATTTAATGCACAGATTTGAAAATATTCAACGTCGTGCGGTTAGAATACTGTACAAGCTCAAACGTCGTATGGATGTTTCGATTACATCTCTGATGATTTCTCTTGGTTGGCTTCCGTTTCATTCTCAATGCAAGTTTCGTCTCCTGTGCATAACGCAAAGAGCCATTTACCGATCTATTCCCGAATATCTCGCCACGTTAATATCAATTCGTTCCGACTCCCGACCTCGCCGCTCTGGATCCACAATGGTTCTACACCAACCAATTACTTCTACGATATTTGCTGAAGCAGCATTTGCTGTTGCAGCACCAAAATATTGGAACTTATTATCAACTGATATACGTATAACTAAATCTGAGTCATTATTTAAACGTAAATTATATAAATATTTTCTTTATTTGTAATTCCATTTAATATCATTGTTCTCGTTATTATGTATTGTTCTAGTTTTCGTTCTTTACTATTATTTTTTGTTTATTTTTATTTTATTATATATGACGCCGATAAACATATAATGTTTTGTTAGTCAATAAACTATTTAATAATAATAATAATAATAAAGAATTACAGTACTCAATACGAAATGGGAATGTAGATTCAATAAGGAGCTTACAAATAGGTTATTATCTAGTAACAATTTTCTAATAGTTTTTATTTTGTGTAAATTAAAAAAAGAAGATCGACATACACTTGAGATATGATCGATAAACCTAGCTTACTATAAAAAATAAAATCAAGATTTTTAACAGCATTTGTTGGCGAAATAATTCCATCAATAATTCCATCAACAATTACTGGAAAATTACTGGAAAAATGGAATTAACACGAGAAAAATTAATAAGAGAGGTTTTAGACATATTTAACATTATATTATTTTGTAAAAACCAATTATTTAAGGTATTAAAACAATTCAACAAAGAATAATTATCAGAAGGAAGAGCATGTAAATGCAGTTCGATATAAATTTGTAAATCATCGGCATAATTATCATCTTTAAAGATGATAATTAATATCAGGAAACTGGTGGAAAATGTCAATCAAAGGTAACAGATAAATTGAGGACAATATAGGACCAAGTACAGAATCTTGTTGTACACCATGACTAAGTAATTTGTTAGATGAATATTAATTATTAATTTTTATAGAAAAATACCTATTTTGAAGATACGACATAAACCATAATAAAACAGTATCAGATAACCAACTAATTTTTAAGCGATCTATTAGTAAATCATGCTTAATTGTATCAAAATCTGATGATAAATCGAGAAGTAATAATTGTATATTATTGTTATGATCTAAAGTCCATAAAATATCATCAGTGAGATAAATTAAAGTAGTTTCTGTACTATGAAATTTTCTAAATCCACTCTGTTTGGGATAAAGAATATAAAAATGTAATAAATAATTATTTAATGCCTGGCCAACATTTTTTCTATAATTTTACTAATAAATGTATTTGTGATATTGGTCTATAATTGGATAATATTTCTTTATCAAGATTATGCTTTTTTAGTAGTTATATAACTACTGCATGCTTTAAAATATCAGGTATTTTCCCAGTTATAAGATAACTGCTAATAACCGTGGATATAAATGGTGTTAGAAAAGAAGCCAGATTATGAAATAAGGAAATAGGAAGAGGATCAAGAGGAAATGAAGATTTTAAAGTGCTGATTAAATTATATATGTCAACATTTGAAACAGAACAAAAATAATTCAAATAGTTATCAGAAGAATAATTCTAGAAGTTAGATCATATGATGTATCTAATACTAATAACGTATTGAAAATGGTGGAGCAGATATCAGATAACTTATTAATAAAAAAATAAGAAAAAAAGATTGCAGAGATCTTTATCAGTATGTGTTAGTAAAGATTTAGGAGAACCATTATTGTATAGAGAATTAATTTATGTATTAATTTTATTTATATTTTTTTTATACTATATATTTATTTACTTATTTACTATTTTAATTATTTTATTTTATTTTAGATATTTTAGTTATTTTATTATATGTATTTTACATTACATTGTATTAATAACATGATGAATGATATTATGTAGAGTTTTTTTTATAATATATATATATATATATATATATATATATATATATATATTAAGAATAGGGTTTAGAATAATATATTATCATTATGAAAAAATTATTCTATTTGAATATCTCTCTCTATATGTAAACTAGCGAAGATATACCTCCTCGTCATGCATCATTGATAAACTTAAAAGTGCAATCAGTGTAATTCCTAATATTTAAATAAATATTACTACTGTACTATAAGAAGCTTTGAAATCATATATATATAAATTAATATTGATACATACTTATTATTGTAATCTCCCCATAAAAAGCATTACTAATACAGCCACACCTAACTAATTCAACTATGCAAAACTAAAAAATGTTTACCAATTAAGATTATTTTTTACTAGGAAACGCAGTACACATTAGCCTGGTTAGACTAAAACTCGAATCTACTTACAAATTCTACAAAATATCAACTGTATGCAATAAATAGAATTACAAAATGTACAACTAGACTGCTTTTTTTTTATAAATAGATGACAATTATACCGAATTTCAATATCTAAATATATGACTTTTCTTTACGTACTGGTAATATAATATCATATTAATATAACTAACATCTTTCATCAATTGATAAATACTGAAACCCGTCTTATTTATCAACTTTTTAATATGAAGAAGAGACGAATAATATTACGAAATTATAATACATATATCTTGTGTTTTACAAAGAATAACTAATTAAAATATATATCAGGCATGCATCTCCGAGTAATATATTCTTCCACAAAACTTCATATCTGAAATGAAACATATTTAAATAACTATTAAAATTTATTTTATTTAAACTTTATTTAAAATGTATCTTTATTATTTATATTATATATAATGTTATGTTTAAAATGTATCACGTGTAATAATTTGATATATTCGATGTCCACCTAGCGATGATGTATGTACTACAGTAATACAATAGTACATCGAATACATAGTTTAGCTAAATATGGTAATATTAGCTCCGCAAATGCATTGTATCTAGTAATAAAAATAAGGGATTGTAATCTCCATTAATAATGAATGTGTGTGCCATACTATAGTATAACAATAATATATAATTCATACTATATTATAAGATATTATAATAATCGTTAATACACATATTATAATTTTATATACATGTATATATATATATAGTCTAGGGTCTATGGCTAAGTGCGACAACCAAAATATAGTATACCAGAGGTCACGAGTTCGACTCCAGGCAGTTCTTGTTTTTCTCTTGTGTTTATCAAGAACTTAATAAATCAAAACACAAGAAAAAAATGTTACTACTTATATTGTATTGTCCGGGACCCCTCACAGTTATTTATAATATGTATAAGTCTATGACTTATTGAGGGGTCCATTTGTATACGCTATTTGTATTGTATTCAATATATATATATATATATATATATATATATATATATGTGATTTCAATAAATAAATATAAAAAAATATATATATATATATAAATATATATATATATTTAAGTTATAACAAAATATAGCCGATATTACATCCTCTGGTACACATTAATCAACTCTACGCACAAATGTGTATACCGTATACCTATTTATATTGAATTCCACGTAGTATATGCGCCTTGTAGTGTTTAAAGCCTGGATAGTCATTACAATGCATTCATTACATCGACGACAATGTATAATAGGAATATCCTCGATGATATATAGCTAATGTATATATGATCCTTAACCCCCATAGACTTATACATATGCGTTATATAATTAATAACATATGATATATAACTTTTCTTTTCATAGTAAGCGCTTAACATTCTATATAAGTGCACAACTAGTTTTATATAGAATATTTTTTTTTAGTGATCGTGATATATTCTATTTAAAGTATTTATACAGTTTATCATATAATTAAACTAATCGATAACAATGACCTCCTAAATCAATAATCAATAGATATTGAGCGACAATATTAGAAAAAATGAACATCTTATTATTTTTTGAGGAAATAAATATGTATATATATATATATATATATTTATAAATATATTTTGTTATTATATTATTATATATGTATTATACCATTATAAAAAACATTCTAATACATTATTAGTATTACTATTATAAAATAAAATATATGAAATCAATTGTATACAGTCCTATAGGACTGCAATAATTTACAAATTTACATACAATCTAAGTTACATATAAACAATATAAACAATTACATAAGTGAAATACATTGTTAGACAAACAACTAAAATAGGGTACCTAATATAGTAGAGTTTTGTATCAATTTATTTATATTCATTTAATGATATTCATATATTATGCAGATTATTAGTTAAAAATACTCTTTGTATGAAATTAATGCTATTTGTTTGCAGTAATTATGTATTTACCATAACTGCAAACTATCTTCACAATATCTACACTATTTATGTACTATAAATATACTCACTATATACTATTTCTATACCTAATTTAAAAGGAAATATAAATGTGTATAATATGTATTAATATATCAAATTTATATAATACGCCAAGGCTTTAGTATAATTATTTAAAATGCCAGACAATATTATGTTGTCTCTCTATAGAAAACGTATCTTTATATATAAACTCGGCCTACCGAGACCCGACCTACCGTCCCAGAGAGGTAATCGGGTGCGAATGTATAAATAGGCGATTCCATTTATAAATGGTGCGAATATGGATGTGTTGTATCAGAAATGCATAACACTTATAACATAATAACAATTATAATAATTACGAAAAATATATAGTTGTCCGCGTAATTCGAAAGTCATTATTAAAATCGCTAGCTGAAACATTTACATCACTAGTTGTGTCAGCCTATCTAACTATCGCCTATCTAACTATCGCCTATCTCCTACCTCGTTATCGTAACAGCTCCACCTAGCGGGTAGGCCACGCCCCTTTCAACCCCTCTCAATCGTGTAATCACCGTACAAAAGTGTCCGTTATAAGTGGCTGAGCTATACAGTATACAGCTCTAACACCTATACCATCCATACGATCATACGGCTTCCCTTTTAATTTACACTTTATTATCAATATTTCATTATAAATTCATAAATATATATATACCTAGTGTCCTAATTACCTCTCTATCGCACACCATACTCGATGTCTCGTATCAATCCTTTCCCATCCCCTAACTGTCCTTTATTAATGACCACCATTGAAGCACTCTCTTCCTTAATATACGAGCTCTTGACATTATACGCCCCACCTACTTTATTATACGCCCCACCTACTTTATTGAAATGCCTACCTACGTCAACTATTTCGCCTATATTTTACATGTGTACGTGTACGAATGTGAATATATCCTTAGGAAACTTAAACTACAAACACAACTATAAATAAATAATTCAACTAAGATAAAATATATAAATATATATATATATATATATATATATATATATATACATATATATTCATTTATATTGGCCTATTGATACTATTTCTATAATAGATTATATCGATTAGTAACGTTTACTTGTATTACAACTCAACCCATAAGATCATCTATATCGTTCATGTAATTCATTTATAATTTATATTAGATGGGATCTGATAACTGATTTATTTTATTATTTAACTTTACGTAAGTTTATTATTGATAAACTTGTATAGGTTATTGTATGTATACAATTAAGGTGCAAAAGTGATTATTTGCATGAACATAAATCATTCAATCAATATATATATATATATATATATATATATATATATATATGTTGATTCATAAGTAATGAAATATTTGTAGGTATTATTAACATATAATTGTGTTAAAACACGTATTATTAAAATATCTACATTTAGCCATACCACATGTAGAACATATTATGTAGTTTTTAGGTTGATATAAATATATAAATAGATTTATATATATACATATAATAAGATAGATATTAATTATAATATGGCAGTTACATTTATTAAAAAATATAATTATTATAAATATATAATTGAATATTAATTAAAAGTTTTAGGAATATAATTCTTTATTATGAAATTATTATTATTTGTTAGATAACAATAAATACAAATTAACAACAATTATAAATTGCATTATTAATTCATTATAATATGAATTATATAATACAATATATAATACATTATATAATATGCAGTATACAGTGCATTATTAATACTTATGTAAACAAAATAAATAAAACTCGAATCCGTAAAGACGCACAATGAAATATTGCTCAACACAATTAGTTTAAGTTGTTAATTTCACTCAGACTTAAGGCACGTTTGAAAACTTTGACCTATAAAAATTAATAGAGGTTCATTATATATCGAGGCAGTATTTAATATTTAATTGTAACCGTTAACTTTGTAATTATATTAAATATTAATTTAATAAATGAATTATCGCTCATTATATCGTTAACCTCGTCGATATATCCGTTAAAGAGTTGCGACCTGCATTTTCCTCCAATCGACATCGGAGATTTGGAATTAAACATCCAACCTATTAGTGAGTTAACAAGTAAGTATACTGAATAGTGTATATATATATGTGTGTGTGTATCACAGTTGGTGTATATTGACATGTAGCCTACATATAATAGTACGTATTATAGAATGTATTACTTTAATATTTAGTTACATATAACGATTGCATATATCAGCGCATTCATTAATATAAATACTATAGTACAGTAACACGTAAATACATATCACTGTAATATATAATACAGAAAGGTAATATTAAAAACAATATACTACAACGTAATGTGTTACCAGAGGCTGGCGAACTATCTTTCAATTCTTTATCCAAATAATACTTGAGATCAGAGCCGCCGTATACCCAGCATGCCAAGTGCCATTCGTCAACAGCCAGTGTCTGTATTTAAGCATTGAAGTGAGAATTAAGGTATATTGTATAATATATATTTTATATAAAATGCTATTATTATTATTTTTATTAATAGTGTTATTATAATAATTAACAATGTGATTATTATACTTACTGATAAGATAATGTTAACACAGGTAATATAGCGATACACTAATACTGATCGGACCTCAGTGATCGGTTCTCTTGCTATATCGCTCTAGTAAACAACCAGGTTCATTATTATAACCGAATGCGATATGTTTACATAGAATAGAAAGTGAATCATTGACAAATAACCAGTGTTACGTCATTTGTTGTTACGTCATTTGTTATTTATTCGAGTCACGTGTCCTCAGATCACGTGTTCTCTGATCACGTGTCTTCTGATCACGTGTCCTCTGATCACATGTTCTCTGATCACGTGTTCACTGTGATGTGTACTAACAGTAGTGGTAGTTAATCGGGCTTGTTGTTCTGAAGCGGTTAGGATATCGGCGTAAGAGGTCACGTGACTAGAGTCATCGGCCTTGAACCCTAACTCGAATCCGGAAGGGTCATAGCAATCTCCGTTGGTTATTAATATCTGATTGTTTCCTGGTAAAGTGGAGGGTATTAACTGGTGTAGTAGTTGTAGTAGTAGTAGTAGTAGTAGTAGTAGTAGTAGTAGTATTAGTAGCAGTAGTAGTAGTAGTAGTAGTAGTAGTAGTAGTAGTAGTGTTAGTAGTAGTAGTAGTAGTAGTAGTAGTAGTAGTAGTAGTAGTAGTAGTAGTGTTAGTAGTAGTAAGTGTGTGTATTAACTAACCGTTTACCATAGTATACTTGTAGTAGAGACAAATTGAGAATGCTTTCAAGAAGCCGCCTCCGAAGTAGTTCGTTAAGAATGGAACCTGAATCACGTGATTATTATTAATGACGTAACGAATCGTAGCAAGTAACTATGATGTAATAGTCACACGTGAATATTATTGTTATAGTGGCTAAGTTAAAGTTACTTTGTGTTACTATAGTATTCTAAGTTATTACTGTTAACAATATTATCTTTTTTTAATTGATAATTTATTTACTCAAATATTTAGTCGATCGACTATATTTCGATATACATATATGTCGATATATACATATATGTCGAGATATGTGTATATCTTAAGTATACTAAGTACGGGTTAACAAACTTTATTGAAATAAACAAATAATAATGCGAAATTAATAAGTTAAACATATACAGACGTTTTACGATTACCGTACAATGTGCTATCAGTATTATCTCTCGATATACGAATATTGATTATGATAATAATCAATGTCCTCCTTATGTCCTAATGATATCGATATGCTACTAGTTACTGACCTCTACGTAGGCGTTAGAGAAGTGGGCCACTTGACCCCTCTGCTGGTCCGTGACCAGAGTTACGTTTCCGTTGCCCACCTTGATACCCGAAGCTTTCGTGCAGGTGACGTCGTCGAAGTGAGTGTCGAACGGCAAGTGCAGTAACATCTCGTTCTCGCATTCGTAAGATCCTATTGCGTAATAGATAACGCATTATTCGGATTACGTAACAACTCGATTAACATGTATAGGTATTGGGTTGTAACCCATGTATACGACGTCATTACGACATATATACGACCACATTGGTAATTGGTTAGAATATATGAAGAAATCTAATACAGTAGAAATTATTTACACAACTTTATAATGGGTTGTAACATCTTAACACTAATAGTAACTGGTCACCGTCCTATATTTCACATTTGTTTTCATGTAATTATCTACTTTACAGACATTTAAATACGGCTACGATGTAGTCGACATTGCACTACAACTACCGCCCGGCAAACTCCTCCCCTTTCCCCGCCCCGCCACGCCCCCTCGCGTGTGATAACCTACGAAGATACACGTACAGATGCCGTCAGAGTCGTCGAAGTAGAAGTTATTAGCGCAGCTGAAGATCGTAGGGTCGACGCGGTATTTGTACAGGCGGGGGTCCGAGGCGATAGTTTCCATGGTGCACTCGGTGATTGCTGTGTACGTGAGGGGTGTTGTGGGGTATGTAAGCGTGACGCATCGTGACGCATCGTGATCAGGGTTTGTGATCTCGCGAGAAGAACCGATATAGAAACTTTATTATGAAGATGATATTTTCAATGTTGTTATTTACATATGTATATTTACAAATATTAAATATATATAATTACATTTGTATATGTATGTACATATATATTTATATATATATATATATTATACTATTTAGTATACTATATATTTTATATCTAACGTGCTACTGGGATAGGTTTATGATTGACCGGAAGGGTGTGAACGTTACATCCGGTGGCCGGCACAGGACCTATTATGCAAGTACTGAGCTCCTGTAGTGGTGGGGGTCAGTATTATAGTGTATACTGTGGTCTGATTGTATTACTCGAGTAGACTTTCACTGATACCTTTGTCATATATATATATATAGATATATATATATATATATATATATATATATATATATATATATATATATATATATATATACTAGTAATTATATATGAATATGATGAAACTATCGAATACAATATTATTAAAAATATAGTATTTTTATTATAATAGATTCATTGTCTAATATTTAGAGTTTAAACTTAAGAGTTTCCATTTTAACCTACATTAATGTTGAATATAATTAAATATAAATTTATATAAATAATGAGTTGTTCAATATATTCTTTAAAATAGTACCCACTTTTAATAGCTCACATAGGTCAGTTGACCCATTTCATAACCCGTGCGCGTTAAATGACCCCATTACGAATACGTATAAGTGCGATGACCTAGTTCTAGGTGTTACGTAACCTGTGACCAGTACGTGTAACCGGGGCAGTAGGTCAACGTAGCTCTGTACGCACCGCGCACCTTCTCGCAGATGTAATAGCTGTGTGTGTGCATGTGTGTGCGCGTTAGTGTGTGCTTACGTCAACAGTGTGTACATAATAGACTACGATGTATATGAACAATTATGGAACTATAGTGAACATTGTGTAGTATTCGCAATGCGTCTAACATCTATAACCTTATTGAACGCGTTAGTAGTTTTTTTTTATTATGATTGAACACATTAATGTGTATTTTATAGTATAGAATTGTATAAAATTCTATATTAAAAGATCATTTAATGCCGTCGTGTCCCTTCTAGAGTTAGTGTGTTTATGTCTGAACTCACTATAGTGAATACTCTTCTAGAAGTTAAGGTGTAATACATCGTTACACTAATTAAAGGTTTAATGTTTGTCATCCCCATTGTATCTTCTATAGAAGGTATAGAAGTTCTACCATATATGGTAGAACATTGAAGGTTACATTTTTTATAAAACATATAATTTTCTGTAAATTGTATGTTTTTTTCATACCATTCAAACTGTTTTTATTTTATATATATATATATATATATATATATATATATATATATTTAAAATGAAAATGTATAATTGTATACAACCACTAAAAAACAATAAATTAAAAAGTGTACCTATAAAGATACATTTTATATTCATAGTAAAGTTAAAATAAAAAGTGTAACCTTGTTCGGCCTATACATGTACCTTACTGTACTTTACTGTACGTTACAGTATTGGTACGGAGCCAGCTGGAATACTTTATTATTGATAACAAATCTAATATTTTGTAATCTTTAAATATATACCACGCGTGTATATACAAACCATGTATGGTATATATACCTTACGTATACATACGTTAGCTATTCGGCTATTAGAACGGAATTAAGCTAACTTAACTAACTCGACTAATTAGCACTAACTTGTGGCAGTTCATTGGGTCGGGTCTCCAGTTAAGATAAGCGCTCCAGTCGCACTTGGAACAGTCCACTAGAGCAGCTGATTACATAAGAGAGAAGAGATAACAGTTAGTCACGTGCACTCTAGGAGTGATGCGCCGCTCTTTTTGATTACGGATATGAAAGTGTGGACTTAACTCCATTAATAGTTATTTAACAACATTATATATCGTAACTATCTAACAATATACATCTGCTACTGATTTATACTAAATATAAAGAACTATGATATAACTGAGTATGGAAAAATCTGAGTTTTTGTAAGAATAAATTCAAAAATTGTGGGGAAAACAATAATAGTGGGGCGGTTTATAGAAAAACCCCTTAAAATGTCGATGTAATCACGTCATACTAACTGGCTGCTTCGCACGTGAGGTCCACGATACTTTCAGCTACGGTAGACAAACTGTCGAAATTGTCCACCGTTGTGACGTATTCTACTCCCGAAGAGATAGCCGTCAGCTCCTCGAGGTTGTAATTGTTGATACCTACAACGCGGCGTTACTATGGTAACTATATACTTTACAATACTTTACAATACTCCTGTTTTATAAAAGGTTTGCAGTTTGAAAGTTATTGAAACTATTTTCTGAAATCCTATTTTTATAAATTCGTAGAATATATATGATTTATAGCATGATGTATGCATAACATTCATTTTATTTATAAAAATAGATTGTTATCTATCTATAGTAAATATATAGTAAATAATATTAGACTATAATACATTATTCGAATATTTATCATTACTTGAAATTTATTCGATATTGTTAGTAATCTAGTTCCGATGAAATCATCTCAAGTTAATTAACGCCCTATTCTCTCCTATATACGCGTAGACATGCCTACCTAGAGCGATCATCATGATTCCGTCGTCTTTAGCCTGAGTGGCGGAAGGTATCGTATCTAGTTTACGTTTGTTCGCCTTTCCGTCAGTGATTATTATCGCCACTTGAGGAACGGTCAATCTCTTCGTCAACTCTATGGATTCTCTCATTGTCTGTTCGGGTAGTAGATACGGTTACATAATAGTACAATAGGTGACCAGCAGGATAAGCTGTAGGAGGAGGAGGATGAGGAGGAGGAGGAGGAGGAGGAGCAGGAGGAGGAGGAAAGATTCGTTACAACAATATATAACGCATAATATGTCAACAACTATATATATATATATGTATAATTTATGATATATGTATAACAGAATATTAAATAATGAGTTGTTACTGATATACATAAGTTGATGACTAACGTCGATCCCCTCCGCGGTGTTCGTTACCGACTGCATGTAGTCTATCCTCCACACGTGATCGATGACGTCTTCGATGTAGTCGTAGGTCGTAAGTTCAAAGTTCAACAACGCCCTCAGCGAGAACGTTACGCAGCCCACTCGTATCTTGTCCTTACCTGATGATCACGTGGTTACGGGTAAAGGTCACGAGGTGGCTGACCTCTAATAGATGTGGTTACGTGATGTCGGCAGGGTCACGATAGTGTAACGTGACACTTTAGAAAACAATAGGTTATTGTATTAGTATGTATATAGGTGGGAATATGTGTATATATATATATATATATATATATATATACATATATATATGTGTATATTTGTATATGTGTATTACCGCGTGTGTGTATGCTTATGTGTATACGTATGTGTATACCATACATTACACTATAGCGTACAATCACGAATATATTACATAGTAGTTTAAGTAGATGTAGGTACCGATATGTTAGAGAGTCACGTGACATATGCATCACGTGACGTAGACCACGTGACGTTGACCACGTGACTTACTAACCGATGCGGAACGACTGAAGGAAGTCTATGACGAATTGCTTCTGTTTCCACCAGTTCAGATCTCCTATACTACCCGACGAGTCCATCACGATGAAGAAGTCATTCTTGCACTCGTGCACTGCGTATGTGTGTGTACGTGTGTGTGTACGTGTGTGTGTACGTGTGTATGTGCGTACTACTAGTAATACGCTTAGTGTCACTGCACATAGCAGTGTGCGTTAAGTGATATCATGTATTGATGATGTCATTTTACAAATTAAAATATTTTACCCAAGGCTCAGGTGATATGATCAACGTTCAACACAAATGTTTGTTAACAATAGTTTGCCTGCGCCAAATAATTCTAAAAAAATTACAAAATTACAAGCACAGATCTAATCTCGAAATCTTGCAAGCGCTCTTAAGGGTGTGTATTAATGGTGTGTATTAAGGGTGTGTATTAAGGGGGTATATTAAGGGGGTGTATTAAGGGGGTATATTAAGGGGGTGTATTAAGGGGGTATCTTAAGGGGGTGTATTAAGGGTGTGTATTAAAGGGGTGTCTTAAGGGGGTGTCTCAAGGGGGTGTATTAAGGGTGTGTCTTAAGGATGTGTATTAAGGGGGTGTATTAAGGGGGTGTATTAAGGGGGTATATTAAGGGGGTGTATTAAGGGGGTGTATTAAAGGTGTGTTTAAGTCGTTTCATATATATATAATTTAAATGTAACATATTTTTTAATATTAATATACGAAAAACAAATAAATTTTTACTTTTAAAACACAAAGATACTGTCTCAAAATCAATAATCGACATTTGTTGATGACATATAAGGACATAGTGACATACTGTTGCCTATAGATGTATAACTAAGGGGCGGGTACGGAGTGGGGTACTAACGTGGTACGCAGGGTTGATTATTGCACGTGATCATGTCCGTGTACGCCGAGTTGTTGTATGTCCTTACCCTAATGCCACCCCCGCACGTTGCCGTGCAGTCTGACCATTTCATACCCGTGTAAACTACATCTGAAGGTAGTAGTAGGGTAAGCAGGTGATCATTAACGTGCGTGTATATATATTACATTATTATAATGCAATGATTACATTATTATTTACAACCTATTATTATAATTATTGTAATTAATAGTATTACTGTCGATATTAATAGCAATACAACCTATTATAATGTATTATAATTATTTTAATTATTATAATTATTATTATGTATTACACTGTACTATTACCATTATTAACAAGTATTGTTATTTATCATAAATATGATGTACTAGGATGAGGTACTAGTATTAAAATATCTAAATGCGTGTGTATGTTCCAGCACCACCTCATGCGCTATCACGTGCTAACCTAGACAATGTATCTTGTTACACGGGTTCACGACCCTGTCACATTCGTAGGGGCCGTTTCCGCTGTTACAGGTTTTAACGCGGTACTGTGTTCCTCCGCTGCAAGAGGCGCTGCATTCCGTCCAGTCATTCCACGATTCCATCACTGCAAGTCAGCGGGGTAATATAGGATGAGGATGAGGCAGGAGGGGGTGGGGAGTTAGTCGGGGTTTTATATCGTTTGTCTACCGATATTACTACTCGTGTCATGCATGATTTATTATTCACGATTTTAGACCCCTAATATACAACTTTATAGCTGTATATATGTATTTTTTTCGTACATAATATATGTTTACTACAATGCGATATGTGTACATTATTACGACATCAAGGGGTTATTTCTCTTTGATGTCGCCACCATCAAACGATGACGTAACCAGTACACTCTACGCATGCGCTCGGGGTATTGTTTCATACTTGTGCGTGTGTGTATGTTATTAATGTAATCGTTTTGATTGTTAAATACGTGCATAATGGATAAGTTGCGATATGGTTTAACATTTTACATATGTTCAACATAAGTTCAAAAAAACGTTCAACACAAGTTCAACACAAGTTCAACAAAAGTTCAACATAAGTTCAAGACAAGTTTAACACGTGTTCAACACAAGTTATAGCATATCTAGTGCCGACTACAGTGCACACCGCCTGCACACTAGTAGGTATGTGCAGGCGTACTCGTGATGCGTGCACTGACTATGTGTACTACCACTACTAGTGGGGATGCTGGATTGCAGATGCAGTTATTAGCGCGTGTGTGAGTGTGGGGGACGTAAGGATGTGTGAGTGTGTGTGTGAGTGTGTGCGGGGTGTGCGTGTGAGTGTGCGGGGTGTGACTTACCTGGAAAACTAAACGAATTCACCAGACCCACTGTAAAGATGTATGTAATTATAATTCCATACAGTAATAATATATATATATATATATATATATATATATATATAGTATGCGATATTATTAATTATACACACATTCATTTAATTATTTTATGAAATATATTTTAGTTATCAACAATTATTATAAAATTAATTATCATAAATCAAATATAATAACATAAATATAAATATATACATTACAATTAAAATATATACTATTTTATATATACATTATATATGTTGTATTACATAAATATTAATAATGTATTATGATTATATTTAGTTTTGATTATATTATATTTAAATTGATATTACTCTATATTTTTTTTTTTTTAAAGTAATTTAATTTTACATATTTATACCAATAACACAACTGTATATAGTATAATATAATAAGAAGTCACTATCACTAGTAAAGAGCTTTAAATCACCGTAAATTAATAATAAGTTAAATTACTAACCTAAAAGAAACACTGAGAGAAACTTCATGATTGTAACCTAGTAATGTGTATTTATTTATAATCACTATTACTGTATAAGCACTATTACTGTAGAACAACATATCACGTAATAATGTTATTATTAAATGTATACAGTTTTATTTGTATATATTATATATATAATATAAAAGTTTACATATATTATTTATATATAAACTTTATATATATATATATATACGTATATGTATATATATATATATATATATACATGTTTACAAGTGAATTCACCTACGTTATATGTATACACAATGCGGGTTACATATACGTTAGTTGTATTACGAACCTTCAACTCCGATAATATGATTACGGTAAGACATCGCTGCCGTATTTATACTCACTAATATCGAGTCACGGGACAAGTATAACGTCACATGACCACGCTCTCTTATCATATCATGTGATCAGTACGTTAGAGCTCGTCGCGCGGTTAAAGAAAAACCCGCTCGATAATCAATTGAACACACCAGAACACGCACACCCACACCCATACCCACACTCATACGCACACACGTACACCATCGATATAGAGAAACGTGTATTTATATCAATGACGTACACACCCACACGCGCGCTTACGCGAACACCAACATAATCAATACCTTATTACGTAAACAACAACAAAAGCGTTTAAATCCCAGACTGAATATAACTAAATGTGGGCGTATCTACATCGTAATAGACCACGCCTACTTACCTATAGGTAGACTATATATCTCCTACAGACAACCTAGATATATATGTACGTTTAGATAACCTTGTATATAGTAATACCCCATGCCGTATCGCTGTATCGATGATTTGCATGGTGACGTTCATAAATAAGTGACGCTCAATGGTATTCCATAAAGTACAGTTATTTCCTAATTAAGCGACTTTAATACAACAACAATTTTAAGAGATAATAACAATAACAATGTAAGTTACGGGAAGTTTACGTGTACTAACTTATAAGTATACTATAGTATACTATATAAAGTATATGTTTAATAGTAGTGTAGTTTATACAAGGAATGTTACGTTTAATAACTAGTCTACAATAATACACGTTACTGTAGGAATTCAACTATTTAGTAAATAGTATTCAACTATTCAATTGTAGTTATATTTTTTATTTAATTTGACAACATTCATAAATAAAACTAAAACTCATCTATAGATATTATAATATGTTTATATGTATACTTATTAAATACATGTATATACAAGCTACGAAATTAATAACTTAAACTATTATCCTATACTTAACAACTTAACAATTATATTAATTAAAATATATTTTCAATATAGTGTTCACATTGTGTTAAATAATAAACGTTTTGATTTTATATTTCATTTTTAGACATGTCATGTTTGAATGATCATTGAAATATCAATATTTATTATTTTATTTTAAAATAAATAATAAGAATACTATAATTTTTATATTTATGATAATGATTTAATATATGTGATTATTATTGTTATTATAATCATTATTATTATTATTATTATTATTATTATTATTATTACTATTATTGTTATGATTATTTTTAGATGTATATATCATAAAATGTGATACATCATGTATATCAAAGTAAATGTATATATTTATGTGTAATGCTTTAGTTTATAAATCACTCAAGCGTGTCTAATTAGAATAATAACAATTTAAAGTAAGTTTACTTTAAAGTAAACATTTATGACAATTTATAAAAAAATCCTACTTAACCATGGTTAAGTAGGATTTTTTTTCAGTGCGCTGTAAAAATCATAAAATTAACTATAATATATGTCCGACAAAAAGAAAAGTTGAATTCAATTGAATAATGTTCAAAATAGTTATGAATAGCATTACAATGTTATACAATAGGTAGTATCAAATTGTAATGCGTATAATTAAAATACCTATTTATACAAATAGTGAATGTATTAGGCTTCACATTGTGCAGTATTCTGAAATGTGTCTAATTAAGATATCTATTCATATGAAGTAAATGCGCGTATTAGGCACCATTGAGTTGAATTGCAATCAAGTTTCTAACGAAATTGTAAACCAATGAAATACGATTTATTTTACAAATCTACAATCGCTATTAATTTTATAATCATTCATTTTATAAAATAATAAACACGAGTATAAATAAATGTATAAAAGAAAAAATACTTTTATTTTTATTAATGAAAAATATGTAGCTATAAAAATAATTGAAAATGGAGAATAGAAACAAAGTATTGTGAATTAATATAATATTGAACGTTCGATGTTATATGGATGGATAAAAACTAAAGATGAGTTATACATGTATATATATATGTACCTGCAGGCACATTAATATTCACGAAAATACACGAAAGAATATAAGAAAGGTAGTAAATGTTGACATTGATACAGAAATATAGAGGGCTGCTGCATGGTTCAAGCATAATCGAGGAAACAATATTCTATTATCAGGAAACTTTCATAAAAATATACATTATAACATATGAATATACCTATAACATACTACGGATAAGTTCCTGTTATTATATATTTATATAGCAACAAATAATGTAATCTTGAATTTAATTGCGGCCATTATTTTAAGAATTGTAATTAATTACTAAATAAGCGTGAATAAGAATCTCGGATAAGTCGGACACTGTTCCCGGCTACTTGCGAGTCCGACTTATCGGGAGTTGACTGTATATATATATATATATATATATATATATATATATATATATATTTATGTGTGTGTGTGCTAAGTATATTAGTTATATGTTTGATATGCTATGCATAGTGTATATACTAAGATATTTACACCATGGTGCATATACTAAGATATAGGATTATTTGAATAGTAAAGTATTCAATAAATAATTATTTAATAATTAATTATAATTAATAATTATTAATTGTTGATTCTATTTATAAATCAATTATTATTATTAATTAATAATATGTATTATATATTACTAATTATATATTATTTTAATAATTATTCTATTCTAATTTATTAATTAATAATTATTTATAAATTAATTATTAGTATTATTAATTAATAATAATTATCTATAAATAAATTATTATTATTAGTTAATAATAATTAATTATATATTATTAATTATATATTATTTTAATAATTAGAAATTATTCTAATTTATTAATTAAAAATGATTTATAAATTAATTATTATTATTATTAATTAATAAGTATTATTTATTAATTTATTTATTATTAATAATATTTAATTAATTAATATCTCATTTTTTTCTTCGTTCAATTATTTAAAAATATTATTAAAAGATTTTAAGTTCTCGAGAACATACATGCATATTTTAGATTTTAAGTTCTCGAATACTTGATATTTTTTTAAGGATTTGAAGTTCTTGAGAACAAAATTTTTAAGATTTTAAGTTCTCGAGAACACTAAGTATTTGAAATTTTATAGCACTAGTATATTAGTATATACTAGTATATATTAGCTAATATAGAGTATATATAGAGTATATAGTATAGAATAGTAGATCCAAAAGATTAACATTTCACTGTCAATTTCATAATACATGTAACATAAATTGACAAATTCGTATTTGTTCAAGTATATATATATATATATATATATATATATATATATATATATATATATATCTACTATAGTAACTATATATTATTCATTAATTAAATACACCGAGATGCATACAATTGTATACAGACTACATTGTGTGTACATAAGGTACTTGGTAGGTTCTAGAATAAATATTACTTATTATAATGAATAAAGCTTTTCAACAAATATTTATAAATATATGTACTCAATATAGTTAGTATTGAATAGTGTATGTAAGCATATATATACACGATTGCGTACTTATATGAACATTGGTATTCTATATAAATAACACAGGTGTGAATTCAATAAATTATCTCTAATATAAAAAAACTAAATAAAATATTGTATTTAATATTAATAAAAGTTATTAAGTGATACGATATGATACACACACCCACACACACACCCATGCACATATGTGTGTACCCACACACTATGTTTCGATTAAGTATAAGTACTTATTATGTATTCATTAGAAATAAAAACTAGTCATTTGTCAGTATACATATATTTATAAATACATAATATTTATATTTATATTAAATATAATAATACATAAACTTAGAAATAATTAAATATATGTAGATATGACTACTTATTGCAATAAATGTATCCATTATATATATATATATATATATATATATATATATATTGTTATTCTTGTTATTTTTATTTGATAACATATGTTACAAAATAAATATTTGGTGGAGTCCTTTTATCACATCCAAGAACTTAGATGAAGTTTTCACTTATAACCATATAGCTCCAATGTCCCTTCGAAGCCGCTCTCATGTTAAGGCATGCATGGTTTTAACGAGAGTCGACCATTTTTTTATACACAATTATATAAGATCACATCTAAATATTATGTTAAGACCCATTTTATAATGGTCCGACTGCTTGTATTTTTGATGCATTAGACAACCGAGCCAGGTAGTTTATTAATATAGCTTATATAAATATATATATATATTTACATTAAATATATATACATATATGTATGTATATGCATATATATATATGTGTGTTAGTGTATTTGTTATGAATGAAAGACTATTATATATAATAGTTATATCTAATTGTTATTATTATTAAAATTCAATCAAGGTATTTTATATATATTACTATACTATAATACTACTACTACTACTACTACTACTACTACTACTACTACTACTACTACTACTACTACTACTACTACTACTACTACTACTACTACTACTACTACTACTACTACTACTACTACTACTACTACTACTACTACTACTACTACTACTACTACTACTACTACTACTACTACTACTACTACTACTACTACTACTACTACTACTACTACTACTACTACTACTACTACTACTACTACTACTACTACTACTACTACTACTACTACTACTACTACTACTACTACTACTACTACTACTACTACTACTACTACTACTACTACTACTACTACTACTACTACTACTACTACTACTACTACTACTACTACTACTACTACTACTACTACTACTACTACTACTACTACTACTACTACTACTACTACTACTACTACTACTACTACTACTACTACTACTACTACTACTACTACTATTACTACTACTACTACTACTACTACTACTACTACTACTACTACTACTACTAATACTACTACTACTACTACTACTACTACTACTACTACTACTACTACTACTACTACTACTACTACTACTACTACTACTACTACTACTACTACTACTACTACTATTAATTTCATATCCCACTCAAAGTTCTCTAATATCTGATCACTTTGCCATATTATTTTATTTGAAATTGCCGGTGATACAAATTAATCGACTTTCTAGATCGTTTCGGAAAAGCTCCTCTAATGATAAACCAATGTGTGTTAATTCTGTATTCCATCAACGTAACAACAAACTATATCTTTTTATTTTTCTACACTTTTTGATTATTCTAATTTGGCAGTATCTAATCCGCTTGATATTTGTATACCCTCCATTACTCTATCAACCGAACTTATTATAAATTTCTCTTGGTCTAATATTGAGCTTGTTAATCTGAGGCAACTACTTCGTAGACTACAACGTAAATATGCATCCTCTAAACTTAAATCTGATCTTATTTCCTTAAAAAATTGTCAATCGCTTTACAAGAAAAAATGTCTACCCAATCGTTATACTTCACTGATATGCTCGGTAGTTATGGAATATAAGCTTATAAATTATCTTTCACCTTAGTAGGTAAAACCCAGATCAAGCATCTTCCTGACCAACATGATTTAGTTCTTTGTCCATTGTTAGTAAATTTCTTCCAAAAAAAATTGTCAAGCATTATCAATGTACTTCCAAACATCAACTCGGCACGAAAAACTCTCAATTTAACATCCACTCAGAATCAATGTTCATATTTTTCGCTTCCCACACATGACATTGTACTCTCTTTGATGACATCCTTAAAAACTAATTCCCCTTTGATCCTATTCCACTCAATCTAATTCGTTCATTATCACCATATGTTATTGGAATCATCACTGAAATCATTCATAGATATATTATATCATCTATTGTTCCACACTCAAAAAAATATTCATAGATTAATCCGATTTAAAAAAAAATAACATTGACCAATCTAATTTATCAAGTTATCGTCCAATATCCCCGTTATCATCCTTATCTAAGACCTCAGAACGAGTTGTGTCCACTCAACTTATTAATTACAGTATGTCCAATGCTATTGTTGATAAATATCAAAGTGCGTATCTTCCTCGTCGTAGTACCGAAACTGCCCTTACTTTAATCATTAATGGTATTCTCATATCTCTTGATAATAAATCCATATGCTATCTCGTACTACTATACTTATCTATTACTTTTGATACTCTCGATCACAATATTCTTTCTATTGGACTTAATTAAATTGGTATACACAGTAAAGTCTACAGTTGGTTTATGTATATTGTTTCATCTAGAACATATTCGGTGAAGATTAATTCCTCGTTGTCTCCTCCTTATTTTAATATCGATGGTGTTCCACAAGGCTCTGTTCTTATATATTATTCGCTCCCCAATATATATATTATTCATTATTAATATTCTTCCTATACAATCAATTTTTTACAAATATCCTAATATTAACTATCATCTTTATGCCGATGAACTTTTTATATATAGCCATTTTCTAGTTCTAGTGATTCTGGTATGATTCAAATTTATATGTTTAATTGTATTACTAATCTCGCTCATTGGTTAATTCATAACTCCATTTCCTTAAATATGACTAAAACTAACACTATCATATTCTCAAAACACAGTTCTACTCTATGAATCACTCATCCTTTTCTACTATATCTTCCAACTTCTCAATCTATAACTATCTTTGGTTTAAATGAATTCACTATAACCTCTCACCTACCACATACCACTGCCATATAATATTCATTGTACAACATCGCTTTCATTGTTTAAATGTTAACTGTATGTCAATTTTAATTCATTGTAATTCCTCTATTTTGTTATAATTTTTGTTTGTTTTTTTTTGCATTATCTAATGACGTCTACAATCACCATGTGTTTTTGAAGTCATAATAAACTATATTTTATTATTTTTTATTTTATTATATGCATATAAAGTTATGTTTGTATAGTGTATAATATAAACACACAGTGTATTTTTATTTATTATTTATTTATAAACTGTGTAATTTTCACTGTGCGTCAATATAAGTAATAGAGTATATTAGTAGGCCTAGTATACTGGCCTATACTCTATTTATAAATTACGAGTAGTGATATTATTACTAGTATACTAGTTTATTTTCATTATATTTTAGTCTTAACATTTTGTGGGGCCTTGCCCCCCTGGTATAAATTTCTGGCTACGGGCCTGAGTAGTAGTAGTAGTAGTAGTAGTAGTAGTAAAAATATATATTAATAAAATATATATAAATGTAAAATATCCTAATACCCTATACACTTATCAAAATGTCGAGTACGAAATATACGAGATATGTATCATTATACTATTCAGTCTGCTCATTTCAAATAATCATATGCTTAATATATACATTATTATAATAATAAAATGTGAATACCGTGACTTGCGTTTTCTATTATTATACAATAATTTAATAATTTGTTATAAATTGTAGATTTTAATTATTAAGGTATTAAATCGTCAAATGTAATACTGATTCTTTATAATCAGTTTGTTTTTAAATTCTATTAGTATATTTTATTAGCATTAAAATATGGCTGATGTCGTATTGATTTATTACCGATATTGAAATCGGATATCGATTAAACACAGATCCATATTATCGCTAACTTATTTTACATTTCTATTTACTGCATTATAAAGCACTTAATTTTGGTGTCAATAAGTTGGTGTCAATAATTAATGAATAATTATCATTTTAAGTTTATTTCATATTTTGTATTTTCCCATTACAAACATTATAAATTAACAATTGATAGTAATTATCGTATACATAATATGATTATAATTTGTATTGTTATTAGTGAATATAAATGTAAATATATTAACGATATAACAACGATAGTAGAGAGGTGAATCATTAAAACATCTCGTAATCGCGGTTATATCTCAACAAGATTGGAGTTTGGCGCCTATAATCGTGCGAAACATAAGTAATAATATAATAAAGATAACAATGTATTTACGTAAGTAATTTTCAAATAAAATATTGATTATACTTATCATTTTTATTCATTCTATTAATTAAAATGTGTGAATTATTAATAATGCATTATTTAACTAAATAATTAATAGATTTATTAATAAAAACCAATTATGTATTTTTTAATTATTAAAATTTGAAAAATCAAAATTTGTATTTACTTAATTATCTAATTACAAAAATACAAATATATGTGTACTACAATGTACAATATAACAGAGTAATGTTTATTTAATATTAAATAAAATAAATTTAAAATCTTAATAAATATAATTTCAAAAATAATATTATTATTAAACAATACTACTACAAAAACTATTCTCATTATTAGAATCGCTTATGTATGATGAATTGTTACGTGGTATTAAGCACTTATAAGCACTTATAAACACTTATGAGCACTTATAATCACTTACAAACACTTTTAAACGCTTATAAACGATACATAGTCCTACGTCATTGTATTATTATTTTATTCGCTTCTTTTTTCTTTATTTACTTTTCGATTCATTTATGACGCATACAAAATATCAATATTTTATTGAGAAAATAAACAGTTGTAATAAACAGTTGTAAAAAGAGTTTTAATAAACAGTTGTAATAAACAATTGTAATAAACAGTTGTAATAAACACTTGTAATAAACAGTTGAAATAAACAGTTTTAATAAACAGTTGTAATAAACAGTTGTATTAAACAGTTGTATTAAACAGTTGTAATACACACTTGTAATAAACAGTTGTAATAAACAGTTGTAATAAACACTTGTAATAAACAGTTGTAATAAACAGTTGTAATAAACACTTGTAATAAATAGTTTTAATAAATAATTTTAATAAACAGTTTTAATAAACAGTTTTAATAAACAGTTTTAATAAACAGGTTTAATAAACAGTTTTAATAAATAGTTGTAATAAAGAGTTTTAATAAACAGTTGTAATAAAGAGTTTTAATAAACAGTTGTAATAAACAGTTGTAATAAACAGTTTTAATAAACAGTTGTAATAAACAGTTTTAATAAACTGGTGTAATAAAGAGTTGTAATAAACAGTTGTAATAAAGAGTTTTAATAAACAGTTGTAATAAACAGTTGTAATAAACAGTTTTAATAAACAGTTGTAATAAACAGTTTTAATAAACAGTTGTAATAAACAGTTTTAATAAACAGTTGTAATAAACAGTTGTAATAAACAGTTTTAATAAACAGTTGTAATAAACAGTTGTAATAAACAGTTGTAATAAACAGTTTTAATAAACAGTTGTAATAAAGAGTTTTAATAAACAGTTGTAATAAACAGTTGTAATAAACAGTTTTAATAAAGAGTTTTAATAAACAGTTGTAATAAACAGTTGTAATAAACAGTTGTAATAAACAGTTGTAATAAACAGTTTTAATAAACTGTTGTAATAAAGAGTTTTAATAAACAGTTGTAATAAACAGTTGTAATAAACAGTTGTAATAAAGAGTTTTAATAAACAGTTGTAATAAACAGTTTTAATAAACAGTTGTAATAAACACTTGTAATAAACACTTATAATAAAATACACAGAAGACGTACGTGCAGATCTCGAAACGTGTTCGTAAAAATGAACAACGGGTAAATAATATATCGAGGTCATCGGTATTTATCGCAAATTACCACTTACTTAATAACGCGATAATAACTAATTGTTAATCAATAGTAGCGCGTGTATACATGCTATAGTATACTATAGTTTAGCATACCTAGGTGTATGTGTGCTATTGATGTAGGCGCGTGTGTAGGGTAAACCTACCCGCGCGATATACATCAGTAACACGTGAGCTTAGTGGCATGTCATCGAAACAGAAAGTGTTTATTGTGATTGTATCGAGGTCATAGTGTTTTAAGATTACGAGATAACGATGCTATTGTTACCGTAGCGTTATACTTATAGTGGTGGTAATTACTATGTATTACTACGCGACCTCGTTCTACTATTGTACATAACTACAATATGTTTTTTATAATTAATTTACAATATATAAATAATATTAATACTAATAATACTAATAATACTAATACTACTAATACTACTAATAATAGTAATAATAGTAATAATTCTAATAATACTAATACTACTTCTAATACTAATAATACTAATAATAATAGTAATAATTCTAATAATACTAATACTACTTCTAATACTAATACTACTAATACTATAGTATTAGTATACTAATACTATTAATACTACTAATACTATACATAGAAAGTACAATGATGATTTCTTAGCCTTTGGATTCACAAAATTAATAGATAACAGTGTTGAAAAACCACAGTGTGTTATATGTTATATAGTATTGAACCAGGTTAAAAACCATCAAAGTGTAATGGACAATTGTTTTCAAAACATCCCTATTTGAAGAATAAATATATTGAATTTGTTGAAAGAAAGGAACTAATGTTAAAGGAGATAATGATTAATAACATAAATACTAATATTATTATATTTTGTATTATTCTAATAATATTATATCGTTGATAAATATATAAAACTATACAATATCAATGACAAAAATATATTTTAATTTATTGGGGCAATATATTTGTACAACATACTTGTGTGGGTATTCGCCAGTATGAACGTGAGAACCACTGCTCTATATATATATAGTATATACACTTTATATATATATATACTGTATAGTATACAGTCAATTCTCAATATCTCAGAATTCGAAGGACCAAATTAATGTGTCTGATATATCGGTTTAAAAAGTTGAGTTAGCGATATTTCTGATATAGAGAGTCTAATATATCGAAATGTGACTGTAAATACTTACATGTATACTTTAACGTGTACATATTATAGTTTTGTTGACGTCACGTGTCATTTTAGATGCGCTATAAATAAAAAGATTATTAAACGATAATCGATATTTTAAAAGTGATAACGGTATTTCTTTTTAAGTAGAAACTACGTGAATACGTATTTCTAAACTCGAGTTATATTTGCGGAGTTAAGCCTATAGAGTTAAGCCTATAATGATTAACCACGAGATAACTATAACTCGATATAACTTAAGGGGATTTACGATCTTTAAAATAACAAAATTAAAAAATTAAATTATATTTAAAAAATAGTGTGGCTCAGTTGGATAAGACGTCAGATACAAGCAGTATGACACGGGTTCGACCCTCGTCCGGACCATTTATTAATTTAATAAAAATGGGTCTTAAAATATTATTTAGATGTGATCTTATATAATTGTATATAAATAAATGATCGGCTCTCGTTAAAACCATGGATGCCTTAACATTAGAGCGGCTTCGAAGAGACATTAGAGCCATATATGGTTATAAGTGAAAACTTTATCTAAGTTCCTGGATGGGATAAAGGACTCCACCAAATAAAAATAACAATAACATATATAATGTATGATATGTCAAAATATCATATGTTAAAAACATATATAAAGCATAAAAAACATAATTTTATAACACTACCTATTTCTAATAAAATAATGATTAAAAAATGGCGCAAAAATGACTGTTTACATATATTATAACACAGTTTTTCAATAATTTATATAGATGCAATTTATGTCAAAATCATGACAAATTATACAATTTATATAAATATAATATAAAAATTGTAAGAATTAGCTAAAATTACTTTTACCATAATAAGAGTCAAAAAGCAGATAAATAATATAGTCAATTTTTAACATCAATTATCACAGTTTTTTTTATGAAAATTACTATTTCTCAGTAAATATATATTTAATTATAATTAACTACTTTTAGTCACATTTTCACAGTATGTTTAGTAATATATATATATTGTAGCTATAGAAAATATTTGTGATTAGATATAGAGTTAATAAATAATTATTATTAAATTTTAAAAATAAATATTTAATTTTGATATATTTTTTAATTTTTTAAAATACTGATATTTTCAAAACTAATAATATAATCATTTTAAAATTCTATAGAACGATTAACACAATATATCTTACTGTTTAAATAATGTGAAAATCTTAATTATTTCGTAAGATTTTGAATTTTCAACAACAAAAATATCCTATCTAAATACATTGAAATCTAAAGACCGTGAACCCCCTTAATGATAGCTATGTGGTACTACACCTGTATGTGTGTGTATGAATGTATGCGTGCGTAAGCGTAGGTGTGTTTACGTATTTTGATGTAAAAGTAATTGGATAGGACTATGATAATTACGATTATTGGTCGTTATATGTAGTTATACATAGTAGCTATTGTCACTAGGTTACATTCGAGTAATACGTATCTCCGATATAATCTTTCGTATAATTATAATACGGAATTTGATTTCTAAATGCGGACACACCTTAAGTTCAACCGGGTCAACTAATCATAGGAGATAAAAGTTCACATTCGAATTCTTTTCTAATCTTTTGTTAACCGCGTAAGCTCTATGTATGTAGGCAATTATGCGGTTAATTCTGTATACCAAGTAAATAGGAAACTGTGGCCTTGTTGATTGTTACATAATAATAGTTTAATAAACGTAGATATTATAATATTTTCAATCAAAAATAAATGAAATGTGTGTATGGGCGTATCTTTATCTGTACCTAAGTTCTGCTTATCTTACGTATATATCTATGTTAAATCGTAAATGTTTACCTGTGTCAATAAGTATGTATGATTCATATTAATAAAGATATATATATATATATATATATATATATATATGATAATCTAATAATTATATAGATAGATAAGTAGATATTTTATTTAGACAATAATATAACAAAGATAAATTCCAATTTTTGTTTTAACAAAAATAATAATACATAGATAAATAATAGATAATATAATACATAAGTAGAACAAAATAGGATTGTTAGATTAGTAAACATGAACACAACATAAAATAAAATAAAAATATATGAATATTAAAATAACCAATAATGGAAGTAATAATTATTGGACGGCCGATTGCTTTATAAGCACAGTTAGCAGTCCGAAAACCGAAAAATGTAAAATATATGTAATAATAAAATGTTTAGTTTAATTCTGAAACGTTCTATGGATGACGCAAGTATTATATGTCGAAGTAGACTAATCTATAGTGCATCTGTTGAATACCGAAACTATCTTTAGCCATGTCTAGCTATAGCTATAGGCTATAGCCTTAACTTGTGGTAACGAAGTAGTTTGCTGGAAGACGATATTGATTTTCTCGACTCAATCCAGAATGTCAGCAAGTATTTTAAATATTTAGGGGATTCGAGGTATAGACATTTATAAACAATCATAATAATTGTATATGTAGATCGAAGTTTAGAACATAACAATGTTAAATCATATAATGTATCGGAAGGGCAAACTTGGTCGGGTAATTGTTTGCGAAATAATAATCGTACTGGTAAACGTATAACTCTATTTATGCAATTGGTAGAAGATAAAGGAATTATGTTATATACAGAATTACAATACGAGATTGGTAGATTTAATAAGAAGATTAAAAATATTATAAGATAAACAGTTTCGAATTGTTCTTATGTGCAAATTAAAGAATTAACATCAATATACATCTGTTTAACACTTAGTTTACTCTCACAAATAAAACCATTATTTTTAACAGAATTTGTAATCGAAATAATTTAGATTTACTGTTTACTATTTACCTATATATTTTTTAATATAACATAAATACTTACTTAAATATATATATATATATATATATATATATATGTCGGTTTGATCATTCCATTACCTAGGGGAAAGGTGGATAGTAGTGACAGTTTTGAATATATTGCAATAACTCTTAAACTATTGATCCTCTATATAACGTTTTTTTATATTGTATATAAATTAATATTATCTAAATAATTGCTATTAACATTTTTTAATATAATCGTTAACACTTGAGATAACGAGGGTGTCATAACTATACTCCAATGCGGGTAGTAATGACACCCCGAGGGTAGTCATGACATGTTGATCATAATTGATCGTAGAAATATTTCCAATAATCATTAATCAATTAATATGAATTATATTTTCTTGTAGATATTAAATTCATCTTTAGTATAAGACTTTAATTTTCTATTTTTCATTATATATCAAGGAATTACAAATAAAAATACTTTTATAAAAACTTATTACGTAATTTTTTAAGAATATATTCACAAAATCGATTAATTGATTTAATTTATTTATATTGAAAATTAAGGAAATAAAAAATACTTATGTCAATAAAGCTTGTGAATACCCACAACTTTCGTATATAAATAAATTTAATTGGACTTGTAGTTTTTGAGATATGTGGGGTGTCATTACTATACACCTGTCACTACTATCCACCTTTCCCCTACTCCAAACAACTCCTATCCAACTGGTTCCCTACAAAAAAAACGTTTCCTCCTACACCTTATATCACTCGCACATAAAGAAATATATTATGCTTCTACCCCTTATTTGATTTCAATACTAACACTAAGACGCCCAATAACTTCCTTACGTTCAAATTCTGACATTTCCCTAATTTTCATTCATTTCTCATATCTGAAATGCCATAAACGCGACTTCAGTTATATTGTTCCATCATTATGGAATTCCCTCCCTGCCTCTATTAGATCAATCCATTCACACCCGTCCTTTATTACACACCTCAAAGCTTACATATCATCAATGTAATATATTCACTTATTTTAATCATACAACATTACTATTGTTATATATTATATTATATTTATCGTTTTTTTTATTTATCTAATTTATTTATGTTATTTATTTATTTTTTTTCTCATTATATATTGTTATATGCACCTACAACTACGTCACACACACATATATATATATATATATATATATATATATATTATAACTGCCTGTGTGGCTCAGTTCGCTAATTCGTCTAACACACAAGCAGTAGGACGCGAGTTCAAGCCACGTCCGGACCATTAAAATAGGTCTTAATAATATTTAGAAGTGATCTTATATAAATGTGTATAATTAAAGTATCTGCTCTCGTTAAAACAATGGATTTAACAAGACTTAACAAGAGAGCGGCTTCAAAGAGACATTGTAGCCATATATTTGTATATGTGAAAACTTCATCTAAGTTCCTGGATGGGATGAAAGGACTCCACCAAATAAAAAAAATAAAATAAATAACATACATATAATAAACAAAACAACCATTATTACACTAATATACATTATCTATATATATTAAGTAGTACTAAATACTGAATACATGCAGTACTGACAATATGTATACATATATGTATGTACTTACTTCCTCTTATTAAATCAGGTAACGTAATCCACAGATATAATTCACATATTACAATAACACGACTTATGTGTTAATATGTATCATTGTGTGTATGTCACTATTTTGAATCTAATAATGTGAATGAGTCATGCATGAGTAAGTATAGTATACATTGTGTACTATATTATGCATTGTATAATCGCGAGTATGTAAACACTGCATTAGATAACATCAAGGATATGTCCTTGGTAACATACTATCGATCGACTATAGCCTACTATAGTATGTTATACTCATTTAGTTGGAATTGTATATTTATAAAATCAGCATTAGCTAATACAACTTAGATACCATTCGATGTGATAATATATATATTGTTTAACAACTCTCTTATACAATTAACAAATAATTAATAACTAACTTACAGTTAATAAACAAATATTAGAATAAACAATGTATGAAGTCATACATTAATACATCTTTAAACACGCCTTACCTTATAATTATTTTAAATGAAGCACATTATAAAAAATACATATTATATATATATATATATATATATATATATATATATATATATATATATTAACAAACATGTCATTATAAATAAACAACGCATACAAAACATGTTAGTGGTTTCACCTTTATTCATAATGTAACATATATATTATCTGACAAATCTAACCAAAATGTGAGTGTGGGTATCAGCTACTCTGGAGTCTATAGAAAAATACCTCTATATATAATTACTATATGTGTATATTTATATATAACAAATTTTATTTTGTATTATTTTTTTCACGTTTACTAATCTATGATTTTTATTATGTTCTGCTTATATATTATTGTATCGCTAATTTATTTATATATTATTATGTTTGCTAAAACATAAATGAGAACTATCTTTGTTATATTTGTGTCTAAATAAATCATGCAGCCATCCAGATAACTACTTATGCAACTCCGTATACCAAAAGAAGACTAAGGTTGCATACATGAGGTAGTAACAATCGTCTTCCATACACGCACACACGCACATGTATAATAGGTCTTACAATAATGAATTTAGAAGTGATCTTATATCTATAATCTTTATATTATTGTTTATCAATATTTGTCGGCTTTCGTTAAAAACTATGGATTCCTAAGCCCGAAGTCACATTACAGACATATGATTATAAGTAAACAATATCACCTACGTTCCTGGATGGGATGAAAGCACTCCATTAAAATTAAAATAATAAACTAACAAATATATGTATATATATATTAGAATAATTATTATAGTATAATATATATATTAATATATACTATAGTATAATTAAACTATAAAATATGGTAAATATTGTATAAAATTATGTAACATTATATGTATGATCTGTGTTATAATTTAAGTTATTATCAGTGTTATAATTTTGTAATATATTACTATCAAATAGGTTAGTTGTATATATATAATTGAATACAAGTTTAATTAAGTATTGATGACGGGATGAATCACGTGGATTATGTAGCTTATCGCGTGACGTCAGCCAGACAACGTGTACGTGTGTAGTATAACGTGTATTGTATACGTGTGTAGATGAGTCATACAATGTACCGTACCGTAACACGTATCACAGCTGTGTGGTTATCAAGTGCATACACGATGTGATGTATGCATAGTGTATGGCATTTGCGATAGGGGCGCTGCAGTCGAAACCTACTACTAAATACATACTCAATTTTTAATGATTATTATCTATTTATATATATACATATATATATATATATATATATATATATATATATATATATATATATTGATAACTATAGTTATACGATCAATTTTAATTGACTCTCTATACTAAAAGTAATGCTTATATGTATACATCATATGAACATTGCGCATGCGTATTCTATTGTACGGTATGCTACGTATGCTATGCTACGCACGACACTCGTTTTTTTCTGAAAAAAAAATTGATTTTATTCTAAATATTATAGTTTAAATGACATTTAAATTATGTTTATAACTGAAATATTACTGATATAAATATGCACTTTAAAATACGACTAAACTAGCAAAAATTAAATTCAACTATTTGATCCGATTATATTAGTATTAATTCGATTATATTAATCCATTTATATTAGTTTTAAAATATAGATATATATTAAAAACATTATGAAAAATAAGATTTATTTATAAAAGTTAAAGAACAACAAATAATACTAATCGTTAAACATTATTTACTCAGAATTGTTAATTTTTTTAAAAATGTCTGATATAAAATATGAAATATTTTATAATGTTGTATAATTTATATATTTGTAAATAAGTAGGCAAAAACACGTTTTTTTCAAATATTTGTTTATATTTTATAGACTCATATATTAACAAGTAAACATTAAAATAATATTCAGATAATACTCAAATTTGTAGATGTATTAGCAAGAAAAAAAATGTTTAATGATATTGAAAAATATTATCAGCTCTCTAAAAATAGCATGCTTTATATGTTTTACATGTAACGTATACTTTACACTCATTATAGTGCGTGTCGTCATACCCTCTATTGCTATCATGCTATATTATTATTTTATATTGACATATATAATCTAAATCCATAGATATAGATATATGTCACTTATATCTATTTCGACTAAAATCATATTTTATCTATATAATATGGTTAATATCCAATAAAAATCACTGATGCATTAGTGATGGCATTTAATTAATTTATCGATAAAAGTGTCATTCGCATATCTATATTTTACAGGCATCGCGATGTGCGTCGATTGCATATCCACTTTCTATATATCCCCATGGGGTCATCTCTTGATATCTGTACGTCGGCTTACATGTTCAGCCGCTGAATTCACGACTCAACCGAAGCTAAAGACTTTGTTAAATATGTGCTTCCGGTTTAAATAAGTGGGCGTAACTCGGATTTAAATCTGCTTTACTCTATCTCGACTAATAATCTAGACGCCCCGAATACTACACACGTTGACCTATTTAATCTCACTATAGGCATCGCTACGGTGCGTCGGTCATTGTTCTCGTGGTGGCTTACGATAACATCAAGTATGTCGTTGTATGTTATATGTTACTATAACGAGGATTACGTGTCCTTGACTATACCGTATACCGTATGACATACGATAGCTGTATGCGATAGTAGGTACAATTGTATCGTAGACAACAAGATACATCTAAGTATACATAATGTATGTCTACATAATATATGTCTATACAATTAATGTATACATAATTAATATCTACATCATTCATATATGATGCAGGTATATGTCTACATAATATATACCTGCATCATTAATTTCTACATAATTCATACCTACATAATTAAAGTATACATCATTAATGTATAAATCATTAATTTCTACATCATTCATACCTACATCATTAATTTCTACATCATACATACCTACATAATTAATGTATACATCATTAATGTCTACATAATTAAATGTATACGTAATCCGACTATACACGTGTACGATTGTATATCTACAGTATGCGGATACTTGAAACAATAGAGCTATTGTTACGGTATTACGTAAGATACGGTAATCGTTATTACGTGATTGACAGGCGCGTCATATGTCACGTGATGTGTATGTGTGTGACATTCATTTCCAGCGAACGCGATGACATCATTATGTTTAGTTTTTATATTTAAGAATGTCTTTGAACGCCGACATGTTACTGAATTTCTATATAACGATATTGCATAACCTAACAAGAGTTAATTGTGATCGTGTTCACTTCAAGGTTAACTTCAAGGCTAACGTTCTTTATCGGTAACCAACAATAGGCTAATTAACTATTGTTATCGAGTTGTCCAGGTGGTGAATACCAGTATTGATTACTTCGTACAATGTTATCTGATATCACTGACTGAGTATGTTAACATAATTAAGTTATTATAAATAGATGATCTGTTAAATCATATTATAATACATATTAGATAAATGTCATTATAAAATATATTATTTATTAATTTTGCAGAAATATATATATATATATATATATATATATATACAATATTGTATATACTACTTATTTATTGAACAACGAATATATATAACGGACCCATCAATAAATCGTAGTAATAAAAAATCTAAATATTCTACACAAAGATAAAGTGCCGAGGACAATACACATACACACATATGTGTGGTGTGTAGTGGTTACACACACACATGTGTGGTATGTAGTGGTTACACACATGAGTGTAGTATGTAGTGGTAACACATACATATGTGGTATGTAGTGGTTACAGACATATGTGTGGTATGTAGCGGTTAAACATGTGTGTAGTATGTAGCGCTTAATTAATACAAAAAATGTGACTTATCGATAATTAAGAGGATAAAAAAAAGAACTGCCTGATCATACCTGGGACCCTTGGCTTTTGAACACGTTACTGTTCCGTCAGACTCAACAAGTTTTTATAAAAAGTTACGTTAACTATTCCTATTCACAAATAAGTGAATTCGCTAATCATATATGTCACATGGGTTGTGACATATCTTACGTCTTATCATACATCATACTTATTATACATACATTATAATACTATATAGAACAAATAATACTGTATTCAACGTGTATTCTTGTAGCTATTATATATACATACCTTACATAATATATAAGGAATCTCATCATAATGAATACATTATAAGTATGCGTATACGTGGAGAATTACTACGTATACTAAGAATACTACTACTTATTGCTAGACATCCCTCTATGGTAGATCTATAAATAGAATAGCATAGCGATGATAGCCACGCTATGGTACCGTAAAGTTACGCCCCTTTCCAGCACACGTGGTACCCGCTTTAATGAATGCTAATTAACCTAATCACGTTAGGCAACAAAAGCTTACCTATAGGGTATAGCCTATTATCTAAGTACCTATAAGGGTCATCCCATACGGACTAATAAAATAGGTCTTACTTAATATTATTTAGAAGTAGTATAATTGTGTATAAATAAATTACTGTCTCTCGTTATAACTATAAATTCATTAATATTAGAGTAGCTTTGAAAAGACATTATAATATTATCTTTAGAGCCATATATGGTTATAAGTAAAAATGTCATCTAAGTTCCTGGATGGGATGAAAGGACTCCACCAACATTATTTAAACCTAATCTCTCCTGCTAAGTTCATGCGTGCATATGCAATGTTTAGGTCTGTCATTCTCAACAGTATAGGTGATCGTGTCTAGTAACGGATGTAGTATACTGTATGTTTATCTTTATGTTTACGTAGTAAATTCATGCGCATATTATTGTATATTGTTATCTATCATTATTCGTAATTTTCTAATCAAATAATATTCATATTAATCATATATATATATATATATATATATATATATATATATATATAATTTTAATATAGCCTTGATGAAACTGATAATACATTCATGACATAACATAAGTTAAATGGAACCTACTTCATAATTTCCATTTAAAAGATATATTTTGTTTGTATATAATAAATAAATGATATAATCATTTATCCATAAATTCTTGTAAAAATCTTACAAACATGTTATATTAAAATAAAATCCAATTATTAATAGTAAATATGCATAGTATTTTAATAAAAAATATGCCACTAAACTTTAAAAACTATGTCTCAGTATTTTAATTTGATGAATATATATAAATATAATATTTACAAGAGTATAGGAATACAATATAGCCGAATACAATATTGTATTTTACATATATAATAATGATGATGCATTATCGTATAATATACATAGACATTACAGTGAGGTAGACTGTGATTCGATATATCAAAAGCGTAACAATTTGAAAACCACTGGCGCCATTACAGAAAACCACTTTTATAATTTTCAAAAAATTATATTATTTTTATATTTTTTCGAATAAAATTATCTGGTTTGTGTAATTAATTGTCATTAACACTCATTAACTTCATTAAAATAAACATAAATAAATTGCTTTTCACAAGTAAATTAATTATATTATGCTTATATAATCTTTTCTTATAATATTATAACAAATATTATATTAAATAAGTTATTAAATTATATTTATTATTATGAATATATTATATAAAATGTATACGCAATTTCGCGATCTTTTTATGAGCGTCTATTTGGTTTTGAATGATGAATTCTACTCACGCCATTCTCTTTTTAAATGTATGCCGCTATAAATATGATAACTCTATAAAGTAGAATAATTATTACTAGAATATTCAAATGTATAGAAAAATATGTGTTTAAATATAATCTTTATATTTGATCACGCCACTATAATAATGGCATGAGTCAAGTGCTCATAAAAGGATCGTAAAATTGCATATACATTTTATATATTTATAATTATTAGTATTTGATTGTCAACCATTTACAGTAATATAATAATTATTTACATTGTAGATATATGCATTTGTTTATAATTTAAAATAAACATAATTATTCTGTATTTTAAGAATACATTATAAAAAACACATTTCTAGTATATATATATATATTCCTATATATATATATATTTAAATATTAAAGATGAATAATTTGATAGCGCAAAATATATTGGTGTTTATTAATATACTTGTTCAAATTAAAGTTGTTGGGTACACCAAATGTATTGTTTACATAAAAGTTAATGAAATAGTTTGGTCGTAATAGAACTCAAAATATTTCCAAAAAGTGAGACTGATGTCGAGCGAGTTTATCCATTTGTAAATAAAGAGTATATAGGTACATGTACCTACTTGTATAAAAATATGTATGCATACCTTACTATAGTACACATAATTTACTTATATACATATATGTATGTTATTTCCTGCTACTTATATTATATAACTAATATAGACGAGAACATACAAGTCCCATGTATCTTTATTCAAGTTATATTCTACAACTACGTTAGATAATTCCTCGAGGCGTTTGCTTCGACGTCGAGTGATAAAAAGCCTAGAACACAATCGGTCTCGCCACGCCCACATTATCTTTAGGGGCGTGACTATACAATTACGCATGAATTCTACTTAATATACGTAAGTAATTAAGACTTTCAGAGTCAATAATGTTACACGTGTTTCGACTAGATAGGCTATATCAAAAAGAGACGCTTAATGCGTATGAGGCTAGCTAGGCTATATCCAAAACAGACGCTTGATGCGTATGAGGCTGGTAACCGAGGCTAGGCTATAGAAAAGGGAGGTACCTGATTAACCATTGTCAAGAGCACCAATCATATATGGTACTGCGTTTAGTCCCTGTAACCATGTTATTGATTTACCCGATCATGCAGTAGTGTTAGTGTGGTTATGTGTGGATGCACGCAATCGATAATACTGAACTTAATAAACTATACAAATGACCTTCGTTTGTCTCGTCTCCTTCCTTGAATTCAAATTCCTCCATCGTATACGATATCTTATATACACATATATATATATATGTATATATATATATATATATATATATATATATATATATATACATATACAGTCAACTCCCTATAAGTCGGACTCACAAGGGACCGGGAAAATTGTCCGACTTAGAGAGATTAATAATATCATACAAATAAGACATGCTACGCACAGCGTGAGTTAAAAGTTTACCAAAATGTGGAATTATGCAAAAATCAATAACATAAAATGTTGTAATCAATAATATTACTAAATTATAATATACATTATTCAAACTAAACGTTTCTGACATTTTATAAAAAGTCCTACTTATCCAGTATAATAATCATAAATTTGATATAATAAGTGTCCGACTTATAGAAAAATCAGACTTATCCAATCCAACTTATCCGACTTATCCGATTAATTTAACATGGATCTATAGATACAAATCCAACCAAACCAATCAAACGTGTCCGAATTATACGTAGTCCGATTTACCGAGAGTTTACCTGTATATATATATATATATATATATATATCATATTAAAAGATAATTATTAATCTTATATGAAAATATTATTAATATATTTAAAATATGTTAAAAACATATAATTTATTAATTTATATAAAATAATATAAATTCTATATTAAACTAATTATTCAATCATTTATTTATTACATTTTTAATAATATTCTATATGTTTTACCAAACAATTAATTATAAAACTGATACAAATTATGTATTCACAATATTACATATAAAATTCTTAAAATTATTAAGATACAAATTATTTGAAAAATTAAAAATAATAAATAACCACCACAAAATTGACCATTTTTATTCATTTAATATAATATTTATAATTTATATTAATAAAATATATTTAAACGAATAATATGTGAACAATTCATTGTAAAATATTAATTAATAAATTCTCTGCATAATATTTGTTTTTAATAACAAATAACTACATATATATATATATATATATATATATATATATGTGTATGGGCTAATTTTATATAAATAAATTTGACATTGTTTTACACATAAATTTTATTTTTATTCTGTTTAAAACATGAACATATGACTCTTATATTACTTTTTCATTCTCTTTCCAATGGTGGCCACTTAAATAATTACTGGTAATTATTTTATTCTAGCATCAATAAAACAAACTCATTATTATACCTTGAACATATCAATCGGCGAAATGTAGTCTTATATATTTACTAATTCGACCGAAAGATGGTATAATAGTACAATAGTTTAATATATTATGTGATATAAAAATCAATAATTGTGTTATTAATTAACTATAATGTAACTACTAATTGTTAACTATATTTATACAAAATATATAATATATTCGTAGTTAAGGATTAGGAAAATTATAATTTAATTTTACAATTTACTAATATATTATATATTATTTTGTGGGTTTCTGTAACGGCGAATGCTTCTACACGACTGTTACACTAAAATAGGTCACGTGACGCGTCGAATAGCAATCTACCCCACTCTACATCTATGATGATATATCATGTATACGCTACAACCTATATATAATAAACGAATTCACTGATTTGTGAATAGGAATTGTTAACGTAAAGTTAACGTAACTTTTTATAAAATCTTGTTAAGTGTGGTGGAACAGTAAAAGGTTGTAAAGCGACGGGTCCCAGGTATGATCAGGCAGTTATTTCTGTATCCTCTTAATTATCGATATATCAAAAGTCACGATTTTTTTCACTTATTCACTACATAATAGTTTTGTATTGTCCTGACCACACATTACAATTATGTATAACATTCACAACTATACGACTTATTTGGGGGGCGTTTATATCCGCTATTCTGTGTTCAATGAATAAGTATTATATATATATATATATTTATATATTATTTATAAATGTTAACAACATAGCTTTCTACGTTCAGATTATAGATAATGTTGCACTGAAAACGAATATTTAAATAATATTTATATATATGTTATATTAACATATATGTTCTACATTCAGGCTCCTCGAAGAAAAATATATTATTTACATCCCTATCTTTAGCATGTAACTTGAAAAATAATCATAAATTGTATCTACATTTTATTGATTATACTTCTTGAAATTGTAAACATTTTAAGTATAAAATGTGTTACTTTATTATACATATACATGCCTATTATTATTAAGTTTATATTCTCAAATGCAAATAGTTTTTTGTAATTATTAATTCCAACCTATCAATAGAGACAACCACAGGATTATGGGCGAAACTATAAACGTATGCAAATACGTGTTGGTTTTATTTATGCTTATTTTAAAAAGAATATTTATAAATTGATAAATAACAGATTTACCATTTTTGTTACTAATTTTTAATAACAGTTATATAACTTGTATTATATATGTCATGGTGGTACAATACATGCATATATTACACTGTTAGAAATAAATGGTATAACATTGATTAAAAAATGGTATAACCCCGTGGCGCCCTGGTATACCATTTACTAATTAAAAATTATACCATATTTTATAAAAAGTTATACCATATTTGATATAAAGTTATACCATAGTTTATACCATATATTATATAAAGTTATACCATATTTTATAAAAAGTTATACCATATTTGATATAAAGTTATACCATAATTTATACCATATATTATATAAAGTTATACCATATTTTATAAAAAAGTTATACCATATTTGATATAAAGTTATACCATCATTTATTAAAATGTATACCATATATTATATAAAGTTATACCATAATTTATAAAAAGTTATACCATATTTGATATAAAGTTATACCATAATTTATTAAAATTTATACCATATATTATATAAAGTTATACCATAATTTATTAAAAGTTATACTATATTTTATTTAAATTTATATCAGTGTTTATAATAACTTACTATTCTATATTATTAATTTATATATGGAATCGACATTTATAATGATAATTTATTTTCTAAAAACCACATATTTTGGTGTAACAATATTGTTTATTAACAGATACATTTTTAAATAAATAACGTGATACAAAATTACATAAACAATTAATGTTTGTAGGACATGTTACGTGAAACAAATAAAATTAACAATACCACTTAATAAAATACGAAATAAATTATTTTGAACGAAAACCAAACAATTATCGACACACATAATAAGCATCCTCTTTTCTGATATATGCATATATCCATGTATTCATGGAGTCATTATTTCCTGCAATTAAAATTCAAATATTTATATAAGTTATATATATAGTATACTAGAGTATGAATAATAATATTGTATATTATATAATAGTATAAATATGTATCTTATAAGAAACTTTATACAGTTAATATCATATATGATAATACTATATAAAGTATACTTTATAAATATATACTTTATATACGTTAGAATTTTAATTAGAAAAATCCAATATATTTTATTAATTACTGCAGTTATATATATAATAGAGTATACTATACTTTTGAATTAGCATACGAAAAATCATAAAATAACTATAATATTAAATCTATAGTTATTAAGTAATTATTAAGTAACCTTATCTTTATTTTCATTGTAAATTCATTTTTCAATAATTCGTAAACTCCCATCATAAAATATATGATTCCCGCATCTATTTTAGGAAATATTATATTATATATTTAATTATACACTTTATAATCTATATTTGATTAAGGAAAGAATGATATTGATAATATTTGTACAACAGTTAACATTATTTATATATATATACCTATTAGTAATATTATTTAAATTTAATTAAATTGTGAACTAAAAATAAAATAAATAATTGACCATATATGGATATATAGTATACTATCCATGGACTAATAAAATATAATTGCATATTTATTTTATATAGATATTTAACTAATGTTATTAATTAGATAACTAAATTACCTGTTTGATCAGTTTGCGTAGTAGCGATACCTAGTACATCAATATATTCGTCTATATATTTGTGTATATACGTTATATGCTTTATCATCCCCATCAACTCACTATTCCTCTCCGGCAGTTTTTCTAATATTTTAAATGAAATTTGAAATTCTGCAAATAATTCTACAGTTTCCTGCATATTAATGATTGGCATATAGTTATCATAATTGTATAATATATATGTATGTAATAATGTGAATGTTCTAATACAGTTTATTAATCAAAGCAAATACCTGTTGAACATAATAATAATATAACATAATAATAATTATAATAATAATAATAGTACCTACCCAATGAGATGCAAACCGAAGAATGAGGCAATCTCACCGAGTGGAATTTATTCTATAGACAAATAACGAAATATACTTTACAGACGATAACAATATAAAATACCAGAAAAATAAACATTTACATGGCTATGGCTATAGACATATATGCATTTAACACAGAGCGAGACACCGAAATCTAGTTTAAAGTTTTATGTAGATATATCGATTTCTGTTACGTAATGCTAAATGCATTTAAATGTATATTACATTAATCGATATACCTATCTACAACTTTGACTTTATAACATATATATATATATATATATATATATATATATATAATTATATAATTATATTCTAACAATTTAATTATATATTATAAATAATATATAAATATATTATAAAATTATATATTATATAAACTTTTATATTATTATATATAATATGATATAATTTGTATATATATATATATATATATATATATATATATATATAATGTAGTATAAATACCTTATGTATATTGTAATGTGTTGAAAAATAGATGCTTCTCATGTTGAGTGTAGAGTGGAAATAGAATATGTTAATAAATAAAATGGAATTATTTATATATATATATACATATACTCGAATAATTATAAGTATTTGTATATGAAATATAGGAAATATGTATATGTATACATATTTCCATATGGGGAATCTATATAGTTTCTGAAAACCAGTTTAATTGCAATTAGAAGCAATACATGCTATGTCTATAATAATTTAACACAACAATAAGTAAACTGTTATATTAAGGATATTATGAAGGATACTATTATGAATTATATTCTTATACATTTTATTTTCAATCAAATATAAACTTAATTTTAAAATGTTATGGTATAACTGGTATTTCCATATTGTATACCATATAATTCATAAAGTTATACCATTATATTTAATATCTAATGGTATAACTACAAATTACAAATGTTATACCATATAATTCGTAATCTTATACCATTTAAATTAAGCTATATGGTATAACTAAAAAAAACAAATGTTATACTATATAATTTGTGATCTTATACCATTTCAATTAATCTATATGGTATAACTAAAAAAATCAAATATTATACCATATAATATGTGATCTTATACCATTTAACGTAATTGTATGGTATAACTAGTATTTCCATATGTTATACCATATATTTCATAATGTTATACCCTTATTTTTAACAGTGTAGCATGGTGCATTACAATTTGATATTATGATAGAAAATAAAAAAAAAGTTATATAGACAATTATTTAAAATATAATATATACTAATATAATTGAATTACAATTTGAGAAGATAAAACGAGAATTTATGTTATAGAAAAATTATATTACAAACTATAGTTTGTAATATGATTTTATGGAAAATTAAAAGAAAATAAATAAAAATCTTCTAATAAATATGATTATTAATATTAATAATACGGTACGGTGTAATACTGTAGCAACAATAGCTCTATTGTGGTGGCACACTAACAGTGATCAACTTGTTACACGTGTGTTGGATTGTGATGCTAATATGAGGCTATTTGTATATTAATTTGGCGACGTAGACCACCCCTATCGTATGCAATCATACACATACTAGCATCTGATTAACCGGCGTTAGCCTTCATGTTTAAATATTGAATTGTTACTAATAAATCATTTGATTCATAACAAATATTTAATTTCTATTTTATATATTTCACATTAGAAAATCTTAACACAATTTAATTTTAATTTAAATATAATTTATTATAACTTAATGTGACTATTATTAAATTATGATATTGTTTACACCTTTCACATTATGTAAATACTATTTTTGAAATGACTATAATAAATATAAATATAAACATTATTGTAAATACTGTATTCTCTTTTAGTAATCATCAACTCTCTTTCATATCGTTTATATTATTTTACGTTATTTCAATATTCGTGTGAATTTTTAATATAATTTTATATTTTGTTTATGTTGTGAACAACACGATAAGTGCAGCATAAGTTATTCTATATAATACCATATATGGCATTTACATATTGTAGATATGTAAACAGGGGTGTCATATTAATTTACTATTATTTTAATTTATATTAAAACTTCGTGCATGGAATTTACCAACCATGGTAATACCACGTGTATTATTCTCTATATAGAGAGAAGCAATGCACGAAGTAATTACCATGTAGGGTGCCATGACATGCAATGCCTATAGACATATATGTATGATAATAATAATATTTATTATTATTATATATAGTAATACTTATTATATAATGATGTATATATTACATTCCATTGTAGTTAAAGCAAAAGTATTCGATTACATTATATAGTTATATATATATATATAACTGCCTGTGTGGCTCAGTGGCTAAGGCATCAGACACACAAGCAGTAGGACACGGGTTCGATCCTCGTCCGGACCATTAATTAATTTTATAGAATGGGTCTTAAAATATTATTTAGAAGTGATCTTATATAATTGTGTATAAATAAATGATCGGCTCTCGTTAAAACCATGGATGCCCTAATATGAGAGCGGCTTCGAAGGGACATCAGAGCCATATATGGTTATAAGTGAAAACTTCATCTAAGTTCCTGGATGGGATGAAAGGACTCCACCAAATAAAAATAACAATAACAATATATACAGTCATCTATCACCTATATTAGAAACCTCGCTATAAGAACAACTTTTCTATTAGAAAATAATTATTATTAATTAGTTGGAATTGTATTTTTATCCATAAAATAATCCGGTTAAAAAAATAGTTTATAAGAAAAATATCGCTATTAGAAAAAAAAATGGAAAATACTTCGATAAGAAATGATATCCTAAATTTTATAATTATTTACATTTTAGTTGTATGAATTAAATAAAAAAAGTAATGTATCATATTTTACATACATGCATTAATTAGAAATATAAATATAAGTAATCATATTGCGCTATATCACCTTGACACCACTACATCTATAACGACCTTGACAACAGGCAACTCCACTATTAACAAATACCATTGACAGCGTCAGTATTGATAGTGGTATCACACCACTTGATATTAACACACGTGACACCGTATCTCACGTGACATCGTATCACGTGACATTTGTCACATGTTTAATTATAACGTTACTTTTAATTACGTAATTATGTAATACTTAGGATCAATAGTTTATAGTTATATATATATAGGTAATATGATAATATACAAAGTCATATAACTTTGTTATATAATTTGTATTAAATCTCATATTAGAATAAAACCTCGCTATAATAAATTCCTCAAAATACAAATTCTTATAAAAATGAGTTTCTTATATATGAGATTTACTGTATATGCAATATAATTATTGAAGGATTTACCCTATAGGGTTTACCCTATATATAGTATTCGTAACGGATCACGTTATTCATATTAATATATACATATATGTATAACCACATGCTTGTATATATATATATTACGTGGGTTTTGATTTATTCTACCCCGCTATTCGCATATCGTTATTGACACGTGACGTGGTAACATGATGAATCACACATTACTTAGCTATATTAAGTTAATGTAGTAGTTCTCATAGTAATACATCTATACGTATATACAATAACACCCACTTATATCGACACTCTGACCGTGAATTCCTGTATACAGGTGTCAGATCAGTGAATGTTCGTTATATACTAACACTTTATAGAAGGTATCATAAACGTATACCTTCTTGTAAGAATTTACTATTAATATATATTCATAAACACACATACACATACACACATATACACACACACATATATATATATATATATATATATATATATATATATCCTACACCAACGGAACATGAGTTAGGACATTATATAGTACTATAAACAAATGTATTATTACATTAGAAATTTTTCTTTATTTTATATTTTATTATAAAAACTTATTTACTGAAATAAATATATGAAGAAAAAAAAAATAAAAAAAATATAAATAAAAAATTATATATAATAGTTTTTTTACCATTTTTCTAAATATAGTTTATGATCTATTTTATACTGTTTTATTTCATTTGAACTATTGTGTCTATATATGTTTGTCTTATATTATGTCTACTTATTTAGTTCACGCTTTTATCGTACTTATTATTTATTTTAGTTATTTATTTATAAATAATTAAATGATGATTTCATAATTAATGCATGGCCAGTTCAAACAATGTATATACAGTGAAACCTCTCTATAAGAAACCTCTTTATAAGAAAATTGTTCACACATTTGGTTGGAATTCAACCTTTTCCATATTAAAAAACCTCTTTATAAGAAAATCTTTTAAGAAAAATATAAGAAAAACCTCTTTATAAGAAACTTATTGTATACAAAATAAAAAAAATATTAATAATAAATAGAATTATTGTATATTGATACAAATTATAGAAATTAATTATTATATAAGATATTTTTTTTCTTACAAATATTTTATATTACATAAATAGCTCGAAATGAATTAACATTAATTAATAATTATTATATCATAATCATAAATTGATTAAAATTTATCAAAATTAATTAATAAATGTTATTTTGAAATAAATCATATTTCTAAACTATTCTTTTGATTAATACTTTTAAATAAATAAATATAAATAAATAAATATACTATATATATAACCTATAGGTTATATAAATCATTTTCAATTATAAATTAATTATTAAAATCATTGGAAAAGTAAAAACCTCTTTATAAGAAAACCTCTCTATAAGAAAAAAATAACTGAACAAAAATAGTTTCTTATAGAGAGGTTTTACTGTATATGTATGTAAACAAGATGTCAAATAATATTTAAAATTAAGGGTAATTGTCTCGATAATCTTTAGCTTCTACAAAAACCCGGGTGTAAACTTAAATCTGATAATAATAATAATAATAATAATAATAATAATAATAATAATAATAATAATAATAATAATAATAATAATAATAATAATAATAATAATAATAATAATAATAATAATAATAATAATAATAATAATAATAATAATAATATAGTAAAACCCGCGTATATCGATAAGCATACAACACTGAATACAATGCATGCATTATACAATAGTTGAAAATCATTCGAAGCGGGGTACGCTGCATGACCCGGATGCACTCGTTACCGCGGTAGTCAATGCCACCCCCCATCGCGGTGTGTGTTTATGGGCGTATCGCACGTGATTGGCAGATCTTCTTTGTAATCGGATGTCGGCCAGCTTTCTGTGCCCGGTTATGTGTGTGTGGAGATCTTGTTTACAGTGGTGTGCACTATACACTATACACTATACACTATACACTATACACTATACACTATACACTATACACTATACGACGTACGCTAAGGTGGAGTGATGTTTTACCATAATATCAGTCTTACCTGACTCACGCTATATATATATAGTATACTATATATATATATATATATATATATATATATATATATATATATATATATATATATATATATATATATGGTAAAATAATGATGAAACAAAGTTTTACCTTTTTCAATTAAGTATTGAGGGTGTTATGGGTTAAATAAAAATAAGTGTAATCAATCAGTCAATCCCAATTCTCCCTATGTTTATTTTGTCTACTAGTCATGCGCAACATTGTTGTCTAAAATCACTCCACCTTAACGTATGCTATTCGGGATGGGTGCGGAAGTGTGTGTGCGGGTGTACGTGGGTGTGTACGAGTGCGGGTATATCGGTGCAGAGCGACATCACATCACACCGTAGCGTTGACACGTGATACGTGTCACGTGATAGGTGACACGCCGTCGTCAGATAAGTAATACACACCCACATAGGTGTCGAATTTCATATCCCCATACCCACACCCACACCCACACCCACACACCCACACACCCACACCCACACGCACACACACCCACACACACACACCCACACCCACACCCACACACCCACACACCCACACACCCACACGCACACACACCCACACACACACCCACACCCACACCCACACACACACCCACACACGCACACCCACACACACGCCTACACCTCCAAGTACCCACTACTACACTGTGCGGAAGTGTACACGTGTAAGTGTAGAGCGTTATTGCGATAGTCACGTGGGTGCATATCTCCACACGCATACGCCAACATTTGCCTCGTGACCGTACGTACAGTGTACACTGTGCACTGTGCATGCAATGTAACCCCTATGTAGACACTAAATAAGTCATGCGCGTGTGTTTGTGAGTATTGACTGCCTGTGTGGCTCAGTGGCTAAGGCGTCAGACACACAAGCAGTAGGAAGAGGGTTCGAGCCTCGTCCGGACCATTAATTAATTTTATAAAATGGGTCTTATAATATTATTTAGAAGTGATCTTATATAATTGTGTATAAATAAATTATCGGCTCTCGTTAAAATCATGGATGCCTTAACATGAGAGCGTCTTCGAAGGGACATTAGAGCCATATATGGTTATAATTGAAAACTTCATCTAAGTTCCTGGATGGGATGAAAGGACTCCACCAAATAACAAATAACAAATAACAATAACAATATCATGTACGTGGTGTGCGCACACGTGTGCGTGGTGCAATCACACGCACCGCGAGATATCGGTAATAAGGAATACCGCGCAATGATCGGAGTGAATTAAATATTATATAACAGGTGTGCGACTAATGTAGGAGAGAGTGTGCGACTTGAGCCACTCTTTAATATATAACATCTCAAATACTAGATTAAACAAATGGTATTAAACATTTTTAATATTATAATTAATAAATGGGATACATTTTTCTTTAATTTTTTAATATTCTATTGAAAAATGACTCATATCTCACTACAAAAATAAGGAGATCCGAATTACTTTCAATCAAAATTATCAAATTAAACAACAAGTATTTCATAGTCATCGTGTATTAGTTGAAATATAGATATTTTTCAAATTTAACATATAAGTTAATATCAAATTGGGTCGATATTAGGGTAATCATATGGGTTAATACTTATTTAAATTAAATAATTTTTATAATTGTTATAAACATTTAATTTATATGCAATATTATGTCTAGAATTAAAGTTTATATAATTAATAACGTATCTACAATGATTTTAAAAAAATATATTATTTAAATATTTAAAAAATAAACTCAAAATATTACATTTTATCAAATAACAATTGTAGGATTGAATATTTTGAAAAACAAAAGTCTTAATCACATTTACTATTAAATCATCTATATTTTATGTTGATATAATGTTTTCATATATCTTATAGTTACTGAGATACGAGAGGTGTCGGTAATCCCAGATAACAGTAAGAGCCTCATAATAGCAGCATAATAGCATAAACAATATCTATTTAAATTGTGCTATTATACTGCTATATGTTGCCATTAAAGGCTATTATGCTGCTATTATAATATAATTAAAAATTAATAGAAGCATAATAGACTTTTAATGGCAATACAATAGCAGCATAATAGCACAATGTAAACATTTGAGGCTATTATTTATGCTTTTATGCTGCTATTATGAGGCTATTACTGTTATCTGGGTTGGGAGGAGGTCGGTAATTAGAGAATTTCCCTTTTATCTTTAAATATAAGTATATCATATTAATCTATTTATCTTTATAGTTCGATATATATATATAATTATAAGTATTAGTATTATTAGTACATACAATGATATCATACATTAACATATCCTAACCTACACATTATGTTAAATACTATTAGTTTGCTTCGCGTATAAAATATTGACATAATAGGATCTACCAAACTTGAAATGTTCTCTCTTTAGCTTCGACGTCGATTTTTTAATTATTTGTTCTTATTTTAAATAATATTATGTATTATGATGTGTTTCTTATTTCGTATGAAGCATGTGGAGGGTTACCTCATCACACGTGAAACGGTTCTGTACTAGTAGCTACAATTGTACATTAATGCACCTTTATAATACTTGCTTATTTAAATATTGTTATTTTATAAATATTATATGTTATATCACGCGTCTGTTTCCATTGGATGAAAAATCAACTCGCCATTTTAAAACATCAAAGTCTTAGCTATTTGTCTAAATATGTACTTATTATTTGACTATTTCATAATAATAGTGTAAGTAATACATCTAATATATCGTATAATATATCGTATAACGTATATTCATCTCAATTATATTCAAAAGATCAAAAGAGTAAAATGATCAAAAGCTCACCTCATGAAGATAATATTTTAGTGAAAATTCCTTAAAAATAAAAATGTTTATACATCCGGCTGTAATTTTAAATTAAAACGTAAAATCTTCCTACATCCGGTATTTCGTTACATCCGGTGTGTCTTACTGTAAGACTCTTACATGTAAAGTCGATTTATCAGTAATATAATTAGGTTGAATTACAATAAATAAGTTGCCAGGTAAGAAGTAGTTGACAACACGTGAGTACAACAGGTACGCTGCACCTAACTAAACATCGGATAGCATCATTGCCATGGTATAGTGCCATCATTATGTAGTGTATATTGTGTCTGAGCCTATAGGCTATAGGCTATATATAGCAAAACTTACCTACCATTACTATGATGAAATCCTCAGGTTCAGCTGAGTGCTAATGTATAATGTAAGTAGTGTGATCATTTTATAATCAATACTCGAATGTGTATTTACATACATATATATATATATATATATATATATATATATATACTATTTTCATCATTTAATACATTTGATATTATCTGTAGTGTATGGTTAGGACATTTAAGCATATATCATGATACTGTGATAGAGTGCACTGTGAACAATTGTGGCTCGCATATCTTATACATAGGCACTACATTATAACCATCTATAGATATATTGTATACAGTGTATACATTGTATTCATTATATGTATAGTGAATATATAATGTATACATAAAGCACATAGTGTACATGTATTGTATACATTGTATACGTGTGGTATACATAATGTGATGTATGCACGTACCATTATGATGACTAATAATCAGATTTTCGAACATTCTGATTTAAAATCTGTTTTAATTCAACCGATTTAAACATTTTTAAAACATCTTTCTACTGCTTTAATAATTAAGTATTAAAGCCTGATTTAATTCTGATTTAATAATCTCCGATATCTTAAGATAATTTAAATATGTCATAACCTATAAGTATTTAAATATTTCAACATCTATTACTGCTTTAAAAAGTATTTAAATCTGATATTATTGTTAGCTGGGAAATATATCTTATATGTGGAGATTATTAAATAAGAATTAAATCAGGCTTTAATACTTAATTATTAATGCAGTATAGAGATGTTTTAAAAACGTTTAAATCAGTTGTATTAAAGCCGATTTGAAATCAGAATGTTTGAAAATCTGATTAAAATTGCTTTATATACTGCTTTAATAAGTATTTAAATCTGATGTTATGGTTTGCTGGAATTGTACATTGTACAGTGTACACTGTACATTATACATAGCACATAATACATCGTACATTGTACAGTGTACACTGTACTGGTACGTGCACTGTGGTACGTGCATTGTCATTTACTCGCGAGTATTACCACGTTGTATATGATACCCGTATATGCACGTATGCATCATGTAAATAGGGTGGGGTACGCCTTCAGGGGTGGTATACAGGTGGTTCACTATCTGACCGTAATCAGACTACGCGTATCACACTGTGTGTAAGTACGCGTTACCCATCCGATACGTGATACGAGAATATAAGCTTAATAATACATATGAATAACGATGTACCTACTTTATGTACCTACGAATGAACGTTATTATACGTAAGATGAACAAGCATATTGTGTTACCGCATAATAGTTAGTACGTTTTCGTACTCTACTTCCGGTCTATATGTAGACCATAGTTTTGTATTTTACCGGTTAACTATAAATATATGATATAGACCTAATACTGATAGTGTATAATAACCAGATCAAAACGATATGATTGTGAATATATACTAGATAGGTCCATTTTAACCGCAACAAAATATGCTTATGAGTAAGTATGATATAATGATTATGAATGTTTCTAATCAAATAAATTAAATAATGACTAATGAATACAACAATAATTGCTCTATGCATAGTTACACATTAATACACACTGCAGTGTACACACCACTTACATGTAAGTGGTGATATTTTCATAATTCGTTTCATATTCGAATTAAGAGAAAAAGGTTGATCAATTCGAAATAAATAATTATCGAAACTATAGATATAAAATTAATAGAAAATTTATATATGGGTTTTCTAATAGTTATTATTTAATTTGTTGTTTTGGTTTTTTTCTAAAATGTCAGGTTTTTCTTATTGTTTAGGCTTTTATTAGATTTTCGGGTTAATTTTGTATAATGTTATTTAGGTTTTTCTTAGTTTTTGGCCATATTCAATGTTAATTGTTAATATATAACATTAATATTATAATAATTATTTCATTTAATAAGACATTCTTTTTTTAAATAATTAAAAATATCATTATATTTAAAAATCTATTACATCTATTTCACTATAGTACGTATACGTACACAAATCAAAAATCTAGACATGTTTATTTTTTGTTTAAACCTGCAATAACCCAAAAACACAATGTCGGTCGATCCTGACAGACATATACTTGTGAAATATAATATGTACACATGTAGTATGACATAGTATATAGTATATATATATATATATACTTTTCCAACATTTTATTGATTTCAATTAATAACGAATAATTTTTGAATTATTCGTATTCAACATTTCTATTCGTATTCGGTATTAAACTAATATGAATAAAATAAAAGTCTCGGTAAATTAAATAATGCCCTGATATTTTGTCAAAGTTCATAGAATACCTGTATTCCCGTTATATGGAGTAAAAGTATACTTATTGTATACAATCTTGAAATACCCGTGTTTAATTGGTAAGCGGATTGCCGCGGGTACATCCCTCCTGGTACATGCATTAACTATTCCATTTAGTAATATTAATATGTAGTTATATAATAGTTAGCAATTTTTATGAATGATAAATATAATCGGTTATATACGTGATACTAGCTATGGAATGTAATTACCTACATATATTTATATGTTGATAGATCGGTGTGTAACTATGCTATTGCGCATGACATGAGTATGACCATCTCTCATGGGGCAAGTACGTCGTACGTCGTTCACGTTTACTATAGATAGTAACGAACGAGAAGAATACATCATAACAACATGATAATAATATATAATTATAATAAATTAAAAATAATGTATAGAAATTTAAAATAAATGAATAATTGTATTAATAGATTCAGGAAAGTATGAGTCATAGAATAGTCATAATGTATGTATCGAGGTGCGCTGTGTAGGTGTGAGAATGGGATGAGCTAACGGGTGTAGGAAGGGAGTTCCATAAAGATGGAATAATAATGCTAAAATCACGTGATTTAAGGGTGCGTTTTTCGTAACGTACCACCGTACTACAGTCCAACCTGTATGCTTATACATGTAAACTCAAGTGGGACTATGGTAATGTGGTACTGTGGTACGTTACAAAAAATGTACCCTAAGTGGAGGCAAGTGGTGATAAGGGATGATAAGGGGTGATAAGGGGTGGTAAGGGGTGGTAAGGGGTGATAAGGGGTGGTAAGGGGTGATAAGGGGTGGTAAGGGGTGATAAGGGGTGGTAAGGGGTGGTAAGGGGTGGCAAGTGGAGGCATAACTATAGGGGAATATTGATATTGTAACGTAAGAAAGTTATAGGACGTATTAGTGTTAGTAAGTCATGTAAGAAGGAGTGCTAGAATAAAGATATGAGTGAGTGGGAATAGATGTTGGCATGACTATTTTAAAGGGAATTAGTTATAGAAGATTATATTTTAAAAATTCAATTTATCAACAAAAAATACGATATTTAAAATTTGTGTTTTAGACAAATATTTAACAGAGGATTTTGAAAAAACTTATGGAAATCAATCTTTAAATATATTTCTATACTTATATTAGTATATATTATATACTATATACTATACTATATATAATGTTATATAATGAGTCATACTATAGTGAATATTAGTGAGTCATCCAATTATTAATCTTACTTAATAATCATTACAGCGCAGGATTAGTTCATCTCATACATACGACAATATTATATTGGGTATACTGTGCATCGTATGCATTATCCTAATGATTATATCAGAACGATATCTAAAAATAGATAGTGTTTGAACTATAGCCTACTTTGTGATCATCAATGTATAAAAGAATATATTCTTTTATTTATTCTTAACATTCCCTAATATCAGATACTATAATTTATATATATGCTTAAAATAATAACAAATAATAAAGTAAGTGTGGTAAACTTGAAATTAGGTTATAATACGTTTAGTCACATGATATTAGTTCATCAGCTGGTAGTCCATATGATATTATATCATAAGATATTGGATCACGTGATATAAATTCATAAACTTCTGGGTCACGTGATATTAAGTAATAATCTACTAGGTCTAGTATTAATATTAAATATATACATTATGTAATCGTACATTTATTATACATGTATTTGTATATCGTACTACGCAGCATTAATAATTACATACACAATGATAATATTTAATAACAGACACCATCGATACAAGTAATACATAAGAATGTAATATATAATAATGTATATATGAATAATGATACTTAAATAATAAATACAATCGCAAACAATACGAACACCAAACAATAGGACAACCTGCAATTATTATTCTTTAATTATCGATTATAATAATTAAGTATCGCTTATTATTTAACAAATACCATCTCTGTTAATCATACATACATTTATTCTATATATATATATATATATATATATATATATATATATATATATATATATACATACATTTATTCTATATATATATTATTTGTATAGCCCTTATAGTTACTGAGATACGATAGGGAGTCGGTAAAGTGAGTTGTTTCCCTAGTATTCCCTATATTATTAATATATTAAAGTATCTAATGGATATGTAAATAACATTATTAGCTGTGAGCTATAAAGAAGTTGATTTATTTTAAATAACCTTTTCCTAAATCTTCTAAAACTAAATTATATGTTAACATAAATATCTTAACTTAATATTACTTAAATAAACCATAGTTTATAGTAATTACTATAAACTATGGTTTCTTTAAGTAATATTAATATAAGATATTGTTCCTATTATTTTCTTTGCTACTACCGATATCATTCTAAATGATTACACTAAAGCTCGTGTATATATTAATGTCAGTTAGGCTTACTCAATTCTTCACTTCTAAATGTAGATTTGTTAATTTTAATGTATTTTATATTCGCAAAATAAGAAAGTATTGTGTAATGTATTACGTCATCATCCCTCAAGTTAATAAAATGACTCATGTTAATACAATGACTCATGTTAATACAATGACTCGTGTTAATATAATCTATCATGTTATCTGGATTATAATATTATTATATTTTACTTGTTATTTCTAAAATTAAATGATATAATGACTTATTATAATTATCAAATCATCTATAAGATTAATTGAAAACAAAAGAATATTATCCAGAATACGTATATTTTGTGTACATTTAAATGTATATGCATTACTCTGAGTAATTTACTCATAACATTATTATTAGGAGAACAAATAAATTAAATGATTGAACTTCTAAATAAAGAAACAAATAGGAAACATCGCTTGCTATAATCCTTACCATGTTATGCTACCATGTGTAAAGTAGCGATGATAAATCTGATGATAATTGTAAAAATATCGTTAATTTAAACTATCGCTACATCATGGAAATGACTTCCCTTGCCATTACGCTGAATATGGTCTCACAAAATCTCTCAAGAAGAACTCGTCACTGCACTTGTTCTAATATATTCTCAACACTTATGATATTTGACAGTATGATATGTTTACATGAATAATGTACTTATTTGTTTCTCTTGATAAATACAACCATGGTTGTTGCATGCATGTTGTCAGTTTATGTTATTTATGTCTGTATTTATATTGATATCGTATTAATTAGCGAGGATTTAAGTATAATATATACATGTGTATCATATGAAATATATAGAAATACTAACTAGTTATCATTAATAATTAACAATATATGTTATGTATACATGGAACTATATTATAGTTTTATGATATTTTTAATAAAAACAAAATGTAATTTGATAATGTAGCAAACAATAATTATAAAATCTATATTTAAATCGCAGTAATATTTAAAAACTCCAACATATAAAGGCCGTACAATATAGGCTGGTGAAGATCACGTATATATAAGCATATCTATGCACATACGCACGTACAGAACCGCGTATGTTAGTGCGCGTTATCTTGTGCGTAAGTAGTGCACTATTCGCACGAGTAATATATCAAGTTTATCAACTTTAGAAAGTTATGCCATACTAATTAGTTGTAGTTTCTTATCAGTATTACATAATATAGTATTTGCATTTATATATATTTATATATTAGGCACTTCCAGGGTAATAATAGAATCAGTACTACATATCGAATCAATTACCCCTTTTTTAACATAATATATTGCATTATAAATAAGAATAATATGTAAAAAATAATGTTATACTATTATGATTTCCTATTTATATATATATACAGTCAACTCCTGATGAGTCAGACACGCAAGGTACCGTGAAAAGTGTCCGACTTATGATAGTGTATGACTTACATATTATATAGTATATATGTGTATATATACACATGCTATAGTATAAACATGATATAAACTGCTGCAATGTTATGAGTAGTTTTTAAAAATATATAGTTTATTTCATAAATAAATATAGACCAGCATATGTCCATTTTTTAATAAAATATTTCTATATAAATTGTCTCTGTTCACTTATTCATATATTGATTGCATATAGCAACACATAGTAATATAATAACTATAATAGTTTCTTACAACATAATTCATTAACTTTCACCTAGGTAGTTCGACATAATTATTCAGAGTAAAACATATCTAAATTTAAATAAAGAAAAAATATGTAAATAATTATAAAACTAATATAAATGTTATTAATTTTATATTAATATAATATTAATAAAATAAAAACTAATTTCAAAATGTCTGCTAACTATAAATAATTGTAAACAATATAAATAATTACTTAAATTTTAAAATGTATATTGGAAAATATAAAATGCAAATAGTAAAAATAATGATATATATATATATTAAAAAAAATATGACATATAATGAACAAAATATGATTCCGGCTATTTAATTGGTTTATAATATCACATGATATAATGACAATTCTAATAATAATATCAATAAATAAAAATAAACAATATTATTTTTTAATTACAAAAATGGTAAATATATTATAAAATAAGATTTACGAAATAGGCATTTATATTGTATTTGATAATTATTTATTTTAAATGATATGTTTTAAAAATAATATTTATGGTATTTCTAGATCTATTTAAATTAAAATTGTTGACAGAGACTAAATAACATATTATTATTATTATCAGATCAGATTTAGGTTTGCACCAGGGTTTTTGTAGAAGCTAAAGCTTATCGAGACAATTACCCTTAATTTTAAAGCAAGTTCAAAAAAAAACTAAATAAATAAAATATTATAAAATATTAGATGACTTCCTGTTTACATAGATACAATACAATGAATAAAATAGAAAAATAATATAAATTGTTTGAACTTGCCATAAAATTATGTAATCATCATTTAATTATTTATAAATAAATAACTAAAATAAATAATAAGTACTATAAAATAATACACTAAACAAAAATATAGATGTATTAGTATAAAAGAAGAAAAAAAAGAAGTAAAATGAAGTAAAACTGAATAAAACTGAATAAAACATAACAAAAAGAATATCTAGAAAGATGGTAAGAACTGTATGTAACATTTTTTTTTTTTTTTTTTTTTTTTTTCAGTAAATAAGTTTTAGGAATTTTTTTGTAATACTTTATAATAATGTAAAGAATGTAAAATATTTGTTCAAACTGAAATGTTAGTTTAATTACTAATTTTTATATAAGTGTCAATAAAGAGAAATAAAACAAAGAAGTATAATCAAGTATACAAGAAAAAAGATTCAATACAAAATGTTTATGTAATTAAAAATAAAGTCAAATAATATTATTAGTCAGAGGGAAATAAAAAATACTAAAGAAAATACTAAAGAAAAAAGAAATACCTAACAGTTTTTTTTAATTTTATTATTTTTATATAAACGTCAATTAAAAAGAAAGAAAACATGAAAGTAAATTCAAATATAAAATGCAAAAATTCAGTAAAATAATATTATTAATGTCGGGGAAATAAAATATTGTAAAGTAAAACACTCAAAAGTATTAATTTTTTTTTAATTTTTACATAAACGTCAATAAATTAAAATAAGAATAAAATGTGGATCTTAGTATATAATACAATATTATATAAAAGACATGATAAAATATATAACATTAGAAAAATGAGATTTAGATTATAAGTATACTGAGTAAGAAGATAACAAATGTGTATACATACGTTTCCTGAATAATTTATAATTTGAAATATTTTTTAAAATATTATCAAGCTTATTCCAGGTAATTGGTCCAATGTATATTAATGTTCTTCTGCATAGTTCTTTTTTGAAATTAATAATTGAGAAATTATTTATGCTCCTAGTGTTGTGAGATGATGAAGTTACAGAAAAAAATGCATTTGTTATAACAGGATGAAGATCATTGAACATTTTAAACATAAATTCACATGTACTTATATATGTAATTTCATTTATTTTTAATAAAGAATTATCAATAAATAGTCCATTAGTATGATGTAAAAAATGTTTTTTACATATAATTCTTATCATTCACTTTTGAAGAATATATATGCATGATACATTAGATTTATATGTATTTCCCCAAAATATGTTACAATACTTTATATGAGGCAAGAATATGGAATTATATATATGAAGTAATGCTTTTTTATTTATAAATTTGGAAATAATGTTGGTAATCCATATGATTTTTTTTAGTTTTGATTTTAAAAACAAGATATGTTGTTTCCAGTTTAATATATCGTCTATAATTACGCCTAAAAATTTATAAAATGTAACTCTTTCAATATTTCTGTTATTTAAATTTATATTTATAATAGTTCTTGAATTAATAGACATAAAGCAAGTTTTATTTAAATTTAATGATAACCTATTATATATTAACCATTTATTAATATTTTTTAATTCAGTTTGACAAATATAATTAAGTAATTCGGCTGATGTATTTTCAAAATATAAAGTAGTATCATCTGCGAACATGGTAAACTTACATAAAGAAGATGATTTTGTAATATCATTAATATAAATTAAAAATAAAATGGGTCCTAGGATGGTGCCTTGGGGTACACCCGTTATGACTTTTAGTTTATCTGAAATTACATCATTATATATACACTGTTGATATCTATTTGTTAAATAGCTCATTATCCAGTTAAGTGCAATGCCTCGTACTCCAATATTTTTTAATTTAAAAAGTAATATTCTGTGATTAACTGTGTCAAATGCTTTTTTTAAATCAATAAAGATTATAGCGCCAACATTGTTATTATTAAAACAGGTACTGATTTGTGACTGGAGGTTAAATATTGCATGTGATGTACTGTATCCTTTCCTAAAACCAAATTGAGAAGGAGATAATATATTAAAAGATGATAAAAAACTATAAAAGCGAGAATAAAATATTTTTTCTAAAATCTTTGCGAATTGACAGGTGAGAGAAATTGGACGATAGTTATTAAAAAATGTATCATCACCAGTTTTGTGTAAAGGGATAATATTTGATAATTTTAAGAAATCCGGTACAACGCCTGATTCAAAAGATAAATTTACAAGAAAAACAAATGGATAAACCAATACAGGAAAAATACATTTAAGTAACTGCATGGATATGCCATAATGATCTCTTGATTTTTTTGGTTTGAATTCATTTAATACTTTAATAATTTCATCTGAACTTACTGGTGTTAAAAAAAAACTATGTATATTAGGTTCAGGTAAAAAGAATTTAAAGTCATCATCATTACAATTATTTATATTATTATCTAAATTAGAACCAATGTCTCTAAAAAAAGAATTAAATTCATTAGCAATTTGTTTAGAATCAACAATATTCACATTATTTACATTAAAATTGTCAGGTAGTTGTTTGAATTTTTTTTTAACATTAAGTAAATTATTTAGTACATTCCATGTATTTTTTGTATCAGAGCAATTTTTTAACAGATTTGAATAATACTTTTTCTTAGCTTCTCGAACTAAAGATGTTGTATTATTTTTAAAAATTTTGTAAATAAATAAGTCATTTTCAGATTTAGATATTTTATATTTTTTATATAATATCTGTTTTTTTCTACAAGCCTTTTTAAGATCTCGAGTATTCCATGGAATGAGTTTATTTTTGTGGGAGGCTTTATTAATTTTTGGACAGTATCTATCAAAATTTAAGATAAAGTATTCCAAGAATAAATTCCAAGATTTTTCTGTATCGTTAGTTTTTATGAATTCCCAGTTTGTTTTTTTTTTAAATTTCAAACAGATTAAACATGGTTCTATCATTAATTTGATTTTGTTTGATTTTAGTAGATTTAACTTTATCTTGAGGTTTGGTAGACAATTGTAAATTTAAAACAATTGGAAAATGGTCAGATATATCTGAAATAATTATTCCTGAAAATCTTTTCATATTAAGATTAAAATTTGTAAATATATTATCAATTATAGATGAAGAATTATGTTTAGTGTCGATTCTAGTTGGACGATTAATTAGATGGGAACAACCTAGTGAAATCATCGTATCAAAAAAGGTATTAGCCACTTTATTTGTATTTATATGCACTAGATCAATATTAAAGTCACCACAGATAATCATTTTTTTATCATTACTAACGTGTTGCTGAAAATTATTTATCAAGAAATCAATAAATGTAGAGTGAGCTATTTTTCTAAAGTAGGAGGAAAATATATTGTACTGAAAATAATGTTTTTTGATTTTTCAAAAATAATTTCAATTGATATGTTGTCATAATAGTTATTTGATATGGTAGATAGAATATTAAATTGATAATGTTCACGTATATAGATTAAAACACCACCTCCATTTTTATGTTTACGATTTGAACATATATGGTTATAACCAGGAATATTAAAAATGAAAATATTATTATCACTCAACCATGTTTCAGTAATTGAAACTATATCAAAATGATCATCAAACGTATTCAAAAACATAATTAATTTATCAAAATTTTTTTTTAAACTCCTAATATTGATGTTAATAATATTAAAATTAAATAAATTATTTTTATTAGAATTCAACTTCCATTCATTTGAGGTGTAATAATTGGATTCATTGAGAAAATTAAAATTACAATTTGAGAAATTATTATTATTAAAACTATCATTATTGGAACTAAAATTGTTAATTTGATCAACATTAAATTGCGGATAGATTTCATTCAAGTTCATATAGTACAAATATTAAAAAGTTAAAATTGAATAAGATAATATAAAAGATTAAAGATATAGATAAAAAATATATGTAAATACCAATTATAATAAAATATTAAAAATAGAATGTAATATGAAATTAGAACAAACGACAACGAAAAATAAATACAAAATAAAATATTTATATATCAGAGAATTTATTTATATCTGTTATTTTTACTGGAGACGAATCTTCGTTTTTTATAATAAAAGTTATTCCATTTATAGTCCAACAATGTAATATCACTTTATCTTTTCGAAGTTGTCGAGCTTTGTAGAAAATATCAGAATTAAATTGTGTTAGATGTTCATTTATATATGTATCAGTGCCTTTTAATTTTTTAGAATTTTTAATAATTTCAAATTTAGTAGAGTTATGGTGTAGTTTGACTAAAATTTTATTATGTTTATTCTTGTTGTTTTTTAATTTATGTATCTTAACAATGTCATACGGTTGTATAATTATATCTAATTTTTCCTTTGCAAATAAAATATATGAAAAAAAATTTATGTATTTTTAGAGATTTTTTCTCACCATTATTTATTCTCAAAAACTGGTCGAGTTATATAACCTTAATTTGTATGTTTCATTAATCGTTTTCAGTTTAATTTTTTGATATGAGTATAATAACATCTAAAATATTAATTTTTTCAAATAATAATTTTTGTTATTTTTATTTTTTCCAAAAAGCTCGTATCCCTATCGTAAAGACTTCGAGGCATACAAGAATAAAAATGTATAATTACCAGATACAAATTTCCTATAGAATGTAAGATATTATAGTGTGGTTTATAGAGATATAGGTGTAAAATAAATATGAGGAAGAGGAAGAAAAGAAATGCTGATCAACGTCAATAATATTTATAATAAGTAAATGAAGGGCTAATATGTGAATAAAGTGTATAGAAAGATCATTAGCTATGGATAAAAGTCATGTACAAACACATTAATAGGTCAATAGTATCACATATTACATAGTCTATGACGTGCAATAACTCATAGTTTGTGATGACAGGCAACGAGTAATCGAATAAATATGTTATAGATTTGACGAAATAAAGAACCAATAAACTAAAGGAGAATAAAATTATTTTATTATATATCAATATAGTAATATATTTAATATTAATATAGTAATATATTTTATAATTAATGCATATTTATTACAATAAGATATCGATTAATAACTATATATATACAAGATGGCTATGGCCTGGGTGATAGCCCGAAGTTTTCAGTAATATCTATATCCGATATGGATATATTTTATTATTTTTATAAATTTATTTTTTTGTAACGTGATATTTGTCCATGGATATAAGTAATATATTATATTGTATATACCTATTTTATATTGTGCATAATAATTATGTATATTTATAATTGTATTATTTAAAAAATTTATATTAAAAGACAAAATATTATATACATTAATTATATATATATATTTATTTAATAACTGTAATATTATATATTTAATAAATAAATATAATTATAGCTCTAAATTATAGCAATAAAATTATAAATCACAATAATAATTAAACATTTTTATAAAAGGGAAAGGTAATATATATAAATATAATTATGTATACAAATAAGAATAAAATATTAGTATAGTAGATATTATAAATAGCGTATTAATACTTAAATTTAAATTTAGCTAATCGCTAAATTAATTAATACAACATTATATAATAAAGATTAGTAAGGATATAATATAAAAATAATATATAAATAATTCAGTATTAGTTATTCACCGGAATAAAGACTTTGAGTGAAAACATCACTTTTATGTTACTATATGCTCTGTATCGGAATCATTCTGTTAAAGGGGAGTTAAAGAGAGTTTATATACAAATTAATTCATTATGCATACTATATATTACGTTAATTTATAATATGATTAATTAAATATAACTTTAGATATACATATATATATAATTCCGAATCAGATTATAATTATATAAAGAGTATATAATGTATATAATGAATAATCAAATTAAAATATTGAAAAATATGAAAACTTATAGTTCTAATTAATAATCAGAAATGATAGTTATTACTAGTGATAATAGTAACCGTATATTCCTCTAGACCCGAAGTTATGAACAGGTATTTATTGTCTCTGTAGTATTTACGTTTATGCAGCACATACAGTATCACGATGTCGCATGTAATCGTTGCCTATTTGTATATGATCGAGTAAAGGTCAAATAGAGGTCAACTCACAATAATATATCATTATAGAAATGATATTAAAAGTTCATTCAGAACAAATCGTTGGTATTATTAAATAATTAGAAAATTAACGTTCTAGCTATCGTTATATTTACAAGCTATATAGCTACAATAATATAGTCATAGTAATATAAAATTAACAATAATACTAAATTAATTAATAACGACTATAAATAAAACAAATATAAATGGACGTAAATCCACGACCGATGACATCAGTACAGTGATAACGAGGAGAAGGGGGTGGAGTTTAACTAACGATGGCGAGTAGACCGAGCCCACTACCGATGTTCAGCATCAGCGGTACGATGTTGAACTTACGACCTCTGCCGGTGACCTTCACGATGAATGAAATACCATACGCCTTGAAGAGGTCGCGATACTGGACGCCGCTCTCGTAGTAGTAATTCGCGTATCTGTTTACATCGTGGTCTTAATGCATGCATGCTACTATATGTATATAATAATAATAATATTTATTAGATGAATTTTAATAATTTTTTTTTCTATTAATTATAATAATATTTATATAATATTTTCTTCTAAAATAATATGACTATTTTCTGTTGTTGTTGATGCCCATATATATATATATATATATATATATATATATCATATAGGAAAAATTAAGAAAAATTAAAAAATATATTTGGATTTAATAGTAATTTTGTATTTGCTCATTGTGCGTTAAAGTCTTACATTACACTTTAGTATGCTAAAACACACACTTCACACGGGCTAATCCTATCATAGCACTCTGATAGTATATAAGCTTTATATATAACATAAGAGGTATTATAACATGCAGATAGAGGTCAATCACTACCATTATTTATATACCATTTTAATTAAAATTGATTGTATCAAGTAAGCATACTTATTAATTCTTTGATTATTAATACATATCCACAATATCGATTGATTTAAAAAAGGCTTTCGACACTATTAATCATAAATTTTATTAAACAAATTATATATATATGGTTTCAGAGGTATCACTTTGTCATTATTAAAAAGCCATTTGACAAACAGGTATCAATACATAAGCTATAATAATACCAATTCTAAAATACTTCCGATTAAATGTGGTGTACCACAAGGTTCAGTTTTGGGATCAGTATTATTTTTAATGTACTTTAAATGATTTACCTAATAAATGCAATTTTACTCTTTTTGCTGACGACACAACTTTAACATTTAAGTCTCATAATTTATATGATCTAGAAAATGAAATAAATTCTACTTTAGTTTTAATATGTGACTGGCTTTGTGGTAATAAGCTAGTTCTTAATATTGATGAAACAAAATTAATATTATTCCATCGCACAAGAGTTAAACATAAATTGAACATCAAAATAAATAATATAGCCATAAAACAATCAACTAATTTTAAATTCTTAGGCATTTTAATTGACGAAAATCGTAATTGGAAAATGCAAATAAATAATATTAAAAATAAACTTTACTATGGACTTAGTTTACTACATAGATATAAATATAAATTTAATATTAATACTTTAGTTATGCTATATTTTTCTTTTTTTCATAGTCATATTAATTATTGTTCTATTATATGGGGAAGTACTTACCATAGCAATATAAAATGTATTCAAATTTTACAAAATAAATGTATGAGAGCAATATATAAACTTGATAACAAAACCAATATTGATTACATTTTTTTAAGACATAACATTCTTAAATTTAAAGATATAATAAATATATCCATTTATAAATATATGTTTAGAATATATAACAAGCATTATTTGCATAGTTCAATTTGTAAGTTATTTACCTATAATTGCTCTTTATATACTTTTAGGTTAAATAGAACATTCTTAATACCAAAAATAAGATTTAATCATGATACATTTAGTATTCGTTACAAAGGCGCATATTTATGGAATTCTTTAAATGCAACCATATCATATTTGACGAATTTGAATACTTTTACAATACATATTAAAAACATACTTTTAAATAGTTATATTTAATCACTTACACCTTATCTGTATTGTTTGTTATTTTATTTACATGATCATCTTTTCTTCTTTTTAGCTCTTTTAAATTGTTCGTATTGTATACATATTTTTTATCTCTGTAGCCTTTGGTCTTTAGTTTTCTTTGATTTTTATAGTTTAACTTATTTATTATTTTAGTATCTTTTTACATTTTTAAATATTTTATTATATATTTTTATTATATTTTATTATTATTTTATTGTTATATACATGATGATTTCTTGGTATTGAGAGATATATTTAATTTTATTGTATTGCTTTTTTATGAGACAGAACACGAATGAACAATATAGAATTGTAAAATATTTATGTATATTTATTCATTTTGTATTTATTCATTTTGTATTAATTCTCTCATTACCAAGAGCAGGTTGGTATCTCGATAAGTTCAATAGAACTTCTATACCATACCTGGGTTTTTGATCTCGGTAATCAACTGAATCTGATATTATTATTATAATATTATTATCTGAAATATTTACTGTATATAAATAAAATATAATAATATATTTATTATGAAGGATATTGTATTATACTTTATATTATTAAAATAAATAATAATAAACTTCACATTTACAATAAAAAAAAAAAAAAAATATTTCAACTATTTTAAACTATTTTTTTAAAATAATTTTAAATAAATTATAATTATAAAATGCAATAATATTATGAAGTAGGATAATATCTATTGAATACACAACAAATTACTTCATTATCTTTATTAGTTTTGTATTCTTAACATTTTATCTAGAGCTCAAATTAACATGGTAATCACCAACGCCAGCTGCCACCCTTACAATATATGTTTGTACATATTTTATGTATGTTTTTAATTTATATCGATGATTTTAATATTTGTAAAATAAATGTATACTACCAATCAGAGTTTTTAATCAATGATATTTGCGTGGTAAATCGAAATTCAGGGGGACTAATTGAAGACCACTAGGGGTTAATATAGAACTAATATGGGATAGTACATGGTTAATACAGGTATAATAGGGGTTAATACCGGGCGATAACATATCTAATTGGCACACCTGAAGTTCCATCCGTTAGCGATCGCAGTATTCTCGTCATCGATGCGTCTGAACGTGTAGATAGGCAGGCAGTAGTCGATGTTGTAGTCGAAGTTGCAGTCCCAGTGGATCCCTATGGAGATGATACCTCCCTGTGGACAGGTAAGGTGGGCTCAGTACTAGTATAGGTTGTGCTAACGTGGTATTATTGTATCGTTGTATTATCTACTTAAATTATTATTATTATGGACGACGATGACAGATAATACTAATGCTATATTAATTTTAAGCGCTTTAGGAGGTTAAACCATACTGTTATAAACTAGAAAACAAACAAAATTATTCTAATAAATATTATTATTATTATTATTATTATTATTATATTATCTTCGATTCTTATGTTTATATAAAACTTATTAGCTAATAAGGAAGAGGTAGTATTAATGTAATAACTTTTAATGCTATTTCATCAAAATTCTGCCCAGCCTCTCTGACAATCGTGTCCAAAGTGAAAATAGGACACAATCTATCAACTTCATCCGATGAATTGTAAGTGCAAGACTTTAGATACGTGGAATTCTGAATATTTATTATGTTTCTCCTAGAAATATTAGACGAAATTATATAAAGAGTATTATTATTAACTCGATTAACTATAGTTTTATTATAATATAGTATTGTATTAAGATTAATCATGAGAATTTATTATCATTATATTATGCTATTTCATGTCATCAACCTTTTAATGTTAAACTTTGGAAACCCTATATGATTTTTGATAAGCACAGTGAATCTTCTACTTTGACTTAATAATGCCTAATATCAAAATATATAATATTTATAAGTATATAAAATATATAAGTATTACATAATAAATAATACTTATAGAATATTATCGTATAAACGATGGGTACACTGAATTAGAATATAATCATATAAACTGATAAATAAATGTTGAGGGTGTAAATTAAATATGCGAAGGTAAATAATCAGCCTTAAAAGATGTCAATAAAATCTATTAATGCTTTCACAGTGTGGGGTATAAATACATATTATCAATGCTTGATGTTCATCAAAATAAAACTACATATACACATCTAATTAATTATATTGACTATATATCTATATATAGGCAACATCTAGAAAGTACCGATTCGGATTACTTACTAACAAAAATTTTAATAAATAAAATACCAACACATATCATCCTCTGCCACTGCTCTCCTGAAAACCATCACAGACTATTCTAAACTGAATTCTCTGACCACATACATATTAATTTAAATAAAAACTTTATAATACTAGGCTACCTACATTTTCACTAGGAAAAAATATAAAATCCACACAACTATATTTCCAACTAATATAGTATATAGCATATATGCACAAAAATAAATCTCTCTCAACATGTCAACGGCTCCATACACACATATAGACATATGTTTGACCTTTTCTGGCTAAACATTACTCTCACCTGATCAGATAATCCCCCCGAGCAATCCTCTCTCCTAACTGACCATTACGCTATCACTGCTAAAGTTAACCTACCCACAAAATACACATACTCGTTCCCATTAATTATTATGATCGTTGTTATTATTGTTATAATGGCTCTTACTTGTAAATACTGTTATACTGATAACTCTTACTATTATTATTACTATTTAAATACCATCGCTAATAACACTTCCAAGAATGTTAATCATATCTATTACGGAAGTGTTTCATAAATAAATAAAATCTATCAATTTATAATATATACTATATATAAAACCAAACCTAAACCATATCCAATTATATAAATATATATAAGGTATATATTACACAAACATATATATATATATATTAATATAGATATGTATAAAATAAAATTAATTGAAAATGTATATATGTTATGCATAATTTGCGCCTGAATTAATTTTGTAACACGCTATATAACTTTCTAATTATAATTCAGTGTGTCTGTCTATATAATTCGTATTCTAATTCAGTGTGCCCATCTATATAACTTTCAGTCTAATTCAGTGTATCTGACATCCATAAACATGATTAGAATATAGGTAATTTAAATTGTATACAGATTCTAGTAATGAGTAACAGATTAATTGAATTGGAAGGGAATGTATAATCTTAAAGAATTCCACATCGAGTTTCTATCGAGTACATACCGTGGCATTTTCTTTCGGTGTGCGGTCGATTTCCACTGGACACCAGGCGTATATTTCACAAAGGCCGGTGTCGCCGCCTACAGTCGAATTAGGTAAACAGACACCCGTCCTTACTCCGTTACCGTTGACAACCGGTTCTCCTTTCTTACAGTCTCTATCTTGTTTGCAGGCGATGTTTAACATTCGAGGATCCTAATGAGACCGTGGGTAGTGCGTATTACATTGGGTATAATGGTTATTATAAATAAGTATAGCATGCTACTATACATAGAATGGTATTAATAGATATAAATGGTTATCATACATAGGGCATAGTATAGCGCCAAAGTTTAAACGTAAGATTATATTAGATAATACGTTATTTATTAATTTTATATATATATTTCCGATCGTAAAGATGTACACGTTTAAACTAATAATGATTCTGAAGAATAGCGAGGTTACTTAGGTTTATCATGTTATTGTTATTGTTATTTGCTGGAGACCTTTCATCCCATACAAGAATTTAGATGACGTTTTTACTTATAACCATATATGGCTCTAATGTCCCTTCGAAGCCGCTCTCATTTTAAGGCATCCATGTTTTTAACGAGAGACGATCATTTATTTATACACAATTATATAAGATCACTTCTAAATAATATTGTAAGACCCAATTTTTAAAATGAATTAATGGTCCGGACGAGGATCTAATTCGTATCCTACTACTTGTGTGTCTGACGTCTTAGCCAACTGAGCCACACATTTGCCTACAGGTATGTGTGTATTAGTATTAGTCTAATATATATATATATACAAGGTGTGATCCCTTTCATCGTTTAGAAACCATATATCTCATCTTCTCTACCCCTATTCTCCATCCCTCAAATATGAATACTATGGCCATGAGTTATATTGGTCCTAAGCTATGGAATTCACTCCCACCTTATATTAGATCCAAAAAATTCAAGAAATATATAGAACAATTGATCTCAGGTGGCAACATTTAATACTAATATTGTTTGTCATTATTATTTTATTTATTAATTTCCTTACGGTTTATTCTATTTTATTTTATTATTATTAATGGTATTTATTGTTTTACCTACTTTTATTATTTGTATTCTATATATACACTTTTGAAAAATCATTTATGATTTATATAATTATTTAAATAAACTTGCAATATATATATACATTAAGTATTATAGATTCAGTTAATCATATATACCAATTATAGGATAAATTGAAAAATATGTTGAATTAAAATTTGAATGTAATTGATATTAAAGATTTTATGATAATAAAATATACATAAATAAATTAATAATGTAATTCATTTATATTTAGATACAATAATGTATTATTATATTAATTTAATGATATAATGAATTCAACTTCAATCTTATATACATCTTATTATATATATTAGGCACTGTTTGCATGTGCAATACAGTTTACATTTATCAAATTATAGAAAAAATACATTTATATCAAATTATGAAATACATTAAATAGATAAATTGTTGGTTTTCATATAAGTATATATGCAATTATCACATAAACACAACATATATTATTTGAACTTATGATATAATATATAATATAGTATACTTCTTAAATATAATATATATATATATATATATATATATATATATAATTATGAAACTTATGTAATAATACACTACATACTTAAAAAGTTACACTTATTTCAATAATATTTTAGAAAATTTAAATATAGTGATTCAAGCTGTATTTAATGAAATCAAGATTAATCGGTTAATGACGAGCGAATATAAAAAACCACAAAGATTGAAAATTGATCTTGTAAATAATTCTAAATTGATTTAAACATCGAGGCAAGGGTTATATACAATGGTATTCATAACTATATATCTGTATTTATTTTCTATGCCGATAACATAAATAACATGATTCTAATTGGAATTTATAATACATACTTTTACGATTGCGCGTAGTTATACGCGATAATTTCACAAATTGATTGCACTTAATTGATGCTATAAAATTAATCTTATAAAAAAATATATCAAAATTATATTATATTATATAATATATATTAATATTTAATACAAGAATTATTTTTAAATTTAAATTTCACATTAATCATTTTGAAGTTAAAATAATAATTTAAATTTAAAGTTTTAATGAATTGGCTACTTATTATAACCTATATTTAAATAATGAATATTTAGTATACTCTCTACAAAGTATGAATCTAACTTCTGCACATTTTCCTTGAGTTTGATTGGTTGTAATTAATGCATTCGTCATGACAAAGAACGCTCCGTTTTCCTATTAGTGATTAAAGAGTTATTAAATAATGATGGTCGTTAGTAAATATAAATAGATTTAAAAAATAAAAACTCTATTATGTTGCATTGTTAGAACTAACTTATAAATAAATGACACAATACACTTGTAAAGATAATAGCCTATTTAAATAATAATTATATGTTTCATAGATAATGTAATAATATAAAAATGATTTATATAATTAATGTAAATCTTTGTTTAATAAATTAATATAAGTATATGATTATAGTTTATTTACTTATATAATATAGTCAAATACTAATTTATAGTAATTCTATAGGTATATACTTATGTAATATAATAGTATAGAGAAATAATTGTACTTTATTAATGTATTAGCAACTATAAATTTTGATAGAAATACAAATGAATTCATATAATTTCTCATATGACGGACATTTGAAGATAAGATTAGAAACTAAAACTACTAGAATAACATAATTATTCAATAGAAAAGTACAGGTATATGCGATCGATATAGTCATATTTTCTATTATTACCTAATTTTAAAGAGGTTTTATTCGATTTGATATTGCATTACAATTAACGTACTCATATTGACGATGCTTAAATGAATGCAGCTGTGTTTAGAACTATGTTTACATACACACGATTTTCTATATACATAAGATTATCTACATGATTTGATTCAACTCGACTAATGCAATCAACTTAATCCACTGTAGATACGGTACATGCATGCCTATATAAGCAATTCAACATGATTCGTTAATTAATGATTTAAATTCTCTAAACATCCACACAATACGAATTCTACCGGTGAGTCGGGCTAGATAGTTTACGATACGTTGCGTCGATAACTAAGCGATGACTAATCACTTGTTTATCTGTTAATCAACCATCGGAGGAACGACGTAATCCGTGACATCCCAGATACGACCTTGCAGCCGGTTATCGTCGACCTCTCGGCTAGAATACGATTGGTTCGTGTATAGAACGCCCTTGACCTTCATGGCGACGGCACTGTTGACATCGTCTACATCCTGGTAGCCGCTCTTGTGTATTATCACGAACCTGTGAACGCGTTACTAGTATAATACCGTGCCCCGTCTGTATGTACTAATGTGTAAGGCGTGTTTATACGGTAAATATCTACAACGATAAATCATCGGCGTACATTTAGACATAGCTCTACGACTCAATGTAACGGTGGTAGTAGATCCTAATATATGACGATAAAATCGTGCAGATGGGAATTTGTGACGAATTTACTTACGGTGAAAACATTCCCTGAATCTCATTACGGTAAAATACCTAGAAAGTCTAAATGATTATTTTGTTTATCATTTTGTGTTTTAATTATAATTATAATAGTAAAAGTTTTCCTATCTTAGCCGATTAAATACTTATGCAATATAATATAGCATACTTATATATAAATAAATTATAAAAACATGATACTGCTTTCACCTTCATCCGTGTTATAACACCTATGATGCGTGTTGTATACGTGATACACCATCAGGGTGTAGTTAGTGTCTAGCATTAATAAAACGTGTACTTCTCTGCAATCTACTGACACTAACTATGACACTAACTATGAGATGGAAGTCTACGAAGCATGATCACACGAGACCAGCATGCTACAGGTATTGTGTAGAAGTGCTTAACTGTAACCATTAGCATTCTGGCGTTACAATACGTCATACATGATATGTATGGGATACCATTTTAAATATGTTGATAGAGTATTTACATTATCGTAGTATTATTACGTATAGATTAATGTACTATTTGGAGGCTTATTCTATATAATATCACACACTTCATTCAAGTTAACAGTCGGTAATGTAGTTAATAAGCCGCATTATGGCAACAATAAATATAAGACCATCCAACTTAAATACTATTATTAATGTATAAATCTATAAATAATAGTTATTGAATATCATTGAAAGTGTTCTCTCTATCTATGAAGAAATCTGCCATAATTACTAATTTAAATATCTAAACAAAATAATAATCATGATGATGATGTATAGCTGAATCTCGGTATTAAGTTTGTTGTTAACGAGTTTAGAGAAAACCGTTAGATTTAAATATAACATATGTATAAATAAAACAGCAAACATGTATCACTGTTCGTATAGGCCTATTCTCAGTACTGAACATGTATTCTTATAGTTAACTCACTTACTATTAATGATTCTAAACTAATTACATCAGTAGTTGTACTCTTGGAGATAAACTCATCGTAGACACATGATTGGCATGATACATTACATACATTACCGTATTACCTCTATGTCAGTAAGAGGATCTTGTATATATTATAATTTAAATACATTGATGTGGTGTATTTGTATTTTAATCATTAATTATAAATGTAATCGTATTTGATAATTGTATGATATGTATTTGAATTAATATACCATCGTATATACTATAACCAAATATTTGTCTAATATTAAGGTAATATATAATACCTACGCTAAATAATATAATTCAATTTTGTAAATAAAACATGAACAGTACGGTATAATATGAACTATACAGTTTGAATTTAAGATACATGTTTTATTTATAATGTGAATTCGTAATAAACTATATACTTATGAAATTTAAATAATATGTTGTAAAATATAATTCATATGATGAAATCTATATAACAAATCAATAGGATAGTTTGGTTTTAAATGCTATACATATATATGAGGTGAGTAAAATCTAACTTATATTGCATGTAATTCAATAGAACCATGACAATATTATTGTATGCAAATCACGATACACCTAATTGTATTTCAGTGATTTCGATACTACTGCTAGCAGTGGCGCGGTTATTTTTATACAAATATATATTTAATTATTCATTATATAGAACAGAATTTTAATTAATTTAGTTACTTTATGACATATATTGAACATGATCCAATATAAATATTATATTACAACTTATCGGCATTCCACATGTTTTATATCATAAGCGAATATTATCTTAATTTGTTTAGTTCCTATAACTAAATACGAAAGTACATTTCACAATGTAGAATGACATCTTTATACGCATGATATTTAACTTTACATAGACTTTGCTCATAATCGTACTGATAGCTACGATATAATGTTATCTAGTATCAATCTTACAGGATATAGAATTACTCACTGTTACTACACACATCTGACTATATAATATCAAGGAAATAAAACTAGAAAGAGATTAAAGCAAACTGATATACAGATGCATTGATAATTTGGTGAAGTCATTTCATCCCATCCAGGAACTTGATGACATTTTCACTATAACCATATATGGCTCTAATATCCCTTCGAAGCCACTCTCTTATTTAGGGATTATTCAATTTGAATACTACTGATAGGCATAAGTGTTAGGGAAAGTATCATCTCTGGCAACTATTATGTCATACATATGCATTACTACTATTCCACGCGCTGCGCTGCGCTATAGAACATTGAGTATGGCGATGGGCAATGTTATATAGCTAGTAGCCAAACTCAAATATAATATTATATACAATATTTATTATAATTGATGTTTTTAATAAAAACTTTTTATTAATATAATTTATCATATTTGAACGAATGAAATATGTTCTGTTTATAGACATTTAAACAATTGTAAATAGAGAGGTTAAAATAGTTGATATTTTAACAAATTCACAAACATAGTTACTATTGTATATGATTTGTAGTCATTATTAATTCAATATTTAATATTTTAATTATGTTTGTATATAATCTAGTCATAATATATAGCTCTAATTAATCTTATTAATATATGTCTTTATATTTAATATAATTATTAAATTATATGATATTATAATAATTATAATATTATACTAAATATATGATATTTATCATAAATTTCATATTATATATATGTGAGTTTATTTGTCGATATGTATTACTGTTAGAATGATATAAATATAGATAAGTATGCATTTTATTTATATATAGAACCTACATTAAATTGCTATTTTGCATTGTAAATGTATATACCATTTATAAAATTTAAATTGAATCTATTAGATTATCTAATATGTGTATATTATTATCATAATGATAATTTTCATTATTAAATAATAAGTATACAAAATATAATATAGTTATAACTCAGGTTACACCAGTGTTATATTTAATTATTAATTAATATTTTTATATAAATATGATGAATTCTATTGAGCAATTTAATATTTTAAATTTTATTAAATTAGTATATATTAGTATAAATTTTGTATATAATATATGTATATATTTTACATATACATTTTGTATTATTATTTAACATTATAATTGTACTATTAGATATTAATACAATCTATAGTAATACAAATATGAACTTTTAATAATAATTCTATTAAAAAATTACAATACTTCAATTATTTTTTGTAACAAGTATAACAATTATTAATTGGGATACAGGAGAAGCAGGCCACCGATATATTTAATAGTTCAAGTTGGGCGGTCCTACCAATATATAAGAGCCACCCATCGATGTAAATATATGTCAATCAAGTAAATATATTATGCTTGATTTCACACGCTAAAACATTCCATACGAGTAACATACATACGCTGCTTATGTGTATTATCATATTAACACAAATACACAAATATATATTATATATATATATATATATATATTATAATTATATGTATAATAATATAATCCATCGATATTTTATCCATTATAGTACAATTAACTGTACAATTAACTGTACAATTAAATATTTTTTAATAAATTTTATTTTTTGTTAAATTTTAATTTATACTATTAGAAATTATTTTATTCTAATTCGAATATGTTATACACATGAAATCGATATAGTTTTAGAATGCCCATTTAATTTCAAGTAGAACCAATATATTATATATGTATAAATTATACAGTATAATAATATGTTATATAACGGATACTATTACTATATAGTAATTGTTATAGTACCTTATAATTTATAATAGTTAAAATTGAAATTTAATAAAAAAATAAAATGTATTAACAAATATTTAATTGTACAGTTACTATAAAGGATCAAAGATAACATATCGATGGATTATATTATTTTACATATATAATTACACATACATTCTAAAACTATATAAATCTCTTGTTTACGTAACATATTCGAATTATAATCGAATAATTTCTAATAGTATAAATTAAAATTGAATAGAAAATCAAATTTATTAACAAATATTTAATTGTACAGTTACTATAACGGATAACATATCGATGGATTATATTATTATACATATAATTATAATATATAATTATATATATATATATATATATATATATAATATATTTGTGTATTTGTGTATTTGTGTTAATATGATAATACACATAAGCTATAATTTAACTATCTTATTATTATTCTTCTTAAATAATTTTAGCCTACTATTAATCTATTTTTTAAAGTTATGTTATAAATTAATATATTAACATGGTGAAACATATTAAATTTACCTATTTATATTTTAATATTTTAAAATTTTAATTTTATTACCATAAAGTTTAAGTTTATGATAAACTTTATAAACTGGATATGATAAACTTAGTTTATACTAAGTTAAAACTAAGTTTAAAACTTTATGATACTCATTAGATATATGATTCACATAAAACTAACCCTATTAAATAGGCTACTATAGCACATTGTATGACACGGTTGAGAAAACCTACAAATTTGTTATTGATAGTTACAATTGTTGTTGTATCATATTGAAACAATGCAGAATTTATCGCTGAGATAAATAAATTCATTTTTTTAAATATACTAAATTCACAATTTAAATAAATTGAAAAATTCAATAATAGGAGGCATAAGATTACTATCACCGATTATGAAAATGTACTACTTTATGAACATTCGATATCATAGTTTTTATTTTACATTAATTATGGTGGATTTTGTATAGTATAAAATAATTGTAAATTTATGTAATATAGAAATACCTCCTATAACCTCGTGGTTAACTACCGAGGTTATAGGAGGTCTTGAATATAGTATATATTACATAAATGTTAGCCATGAAGATATTATTCACATAATATATATTTATCACCATATTATATCACCATAGGTTTTTATATTTTTGCAATATATATAGGTACTATCAAGACCTCCTATAATCTCAGGGGTTAGAAGTTATAGGAGGTCTTGGTACTATAGTAGTATACTATAGTATATGGTATATAGTAGTACTATATAAAAACCTATATATATATATACATTATTATATATTAACTTTATAAATAATTATAAAAATGTATCTTGTATAATCTATTTAGAAATTGTATCATATAATCAGTTTAGTTTTATAGTATACAATATCTATAATACTTATATAATACCTATAATCCTATAATACAACTCATAAAGTTGTTAAAACTGTATATTTACTGATATACATATCCATAAAATATATCTATAGATATATAGTATATATAGTATAGGTACCTACTCTATCTGATATTCTCTCTATTTTAAAATTAAGATTATTAGGTTGTTAATATTATACCTATAGGTCGTAATATAGGTAACAAATATTCCGAAATAATAGTTTTTTCTAATATCAATTTAAATATTAAAAATTAATAACTGACAAGTTATTTTTTGTAATATATTATAATATAATTATAATATAATTATATACAAAGTATTCTATTATTAAGAGATTATTATAATTCAATTCATAATAATGATATACAACTATATACATAGTTAATTTAAATACTTCAATATTATTGTATTTGGCATATTCGTATCGAATATATGGGTTCTCCCACTGGGGTGGTAATATTTATGAGTAGAAAGTAGTAATGGTAATTTAATTTTACGTTTACATTATTATAGATATGCAAAAAGATATTTAAAATATTATATTTTATAGTGAATGTAATAAAACAATAATTATTTATAACATTCACATAGGTATACATAGTATGTATTACATACCTATATACACAAATATATGTTTTAAATTATCTTCATTGTATTGAATGTGTATTATAAATACACATATGTGTTATTAATATAATATATATTATTATATATATATAATAAAATGTATAATATGTATTCATGAAATATAACTATAGTCACATAGTATAGGATATGATTATTTATTTAAAATGCAGATACATTAAAGAATATCTCATTGGTGTAACACGGGAAAATATAATAAATAACACAAACAAACAATCGAAGGAAAGTTAACATAATATCACAATATATGAAAATAAAAATAATAATTAATAATAGCGTAACAGTTATTTAAAGTTTAGGTAATCTTTTAGCTTATTCGCAAAGCACAACAGAGATGTGATATCATGTACATATAATAGTAAACGATTCCATATCTCTGGTGCAATCGAAGAAAATGAACGCGACCGCAACGTGTTGATTCCATTCTGCAGCTCGAGAAGAATTCCACTAGATGAACACAGGTACTCTAGAGTACTAGCTAGTACTCGACGCAGGGAAGCAGGTCGTTCGAACGATCCCTATCCGGGTTTCCGTACAAGTAACGTTTTATGCGTTAAACCTAACAGCATATAGGCTGCAGTATATATAATATATATATATATATATATATATATATATATATATATATATATTCGCAACGTTTTCTAAACGGTAGCCATTTTATATTCGTATCATTAATATTGTGGTCGCAGCGCTTAACATATTAAATATCAAACGTAGGCAAGATTGAATGATCTTATCTACTTTTTTAGTTTCCGAAGTCGAAAAAAAAGTTGATTACCTTCCGAAAAAAAGTGATCAAAAATATTCTATTCTAGATAGGTAGGTATATACCTACTAGTACATTTAAAAGGCGTTTGGTAATAACATTTGAGAACGATTTTCTAATATGGCGAATTTTTTGTAAATAGAAATTGACCGACTATGAAATCACATATTCTTACTAAATGATAAAGTATTATCCATTACTACATCAAGTTTACAGACTGATTCAGATGGCTTAACAATATTACCTTCAATTGTTACATTGGGGAATATTACCTGTATCCTAGAAATATTAAGAATAGGTTATTAACTACCTAGTTGAGTTTTTGAGGTTTTAACAATACAATCATTTTGGAGTGGTCAATAGTCTATTGGCAATATATTATATCAGTTGTGCATGCACAATGTGCAATCAATAATTTAGTTCAGAATTATAATTCATCGCAATTATATATAATTAGTAATATAATTATTATTATTATATATAATCCTATAGGAACTTTTATTAATAACTGAATATCATGAGCATATGTATATGATAACTAATATGTGAAATTTATGAATAATATTGGACAGGTTGTCTAAGCATATATAACATAATAATAGTCCAAAAACTGATCGTGAAGTACCCTATTATCAATACAAATAGGATACGACATAAAGTAATTAACTTTAACTGAAGAAATGCAATCATGATTGCATTTCAGTTCATATGAACTGCAGTGATGAACGAGGTAAACAATTTAAGGAAAAAACCTTCAATCTAAAAATCATTGAAACGGTTAATAATAATGTTATTATTAAGGGGATCCCGCACATTTAAAGTGATTCATTTAAACGTATCTAAAGCACTATAGTGTTTTATCTATAGTGCTTTATCTATCTATAGATAGTCAAGTAATGGTAACTAAACACAATTAGAAGAGTCGGGGGTTTATAAATTGAGTTAGTAATATATATAAGAGTAGTATCAATATAATATGACTTTCTCTACGAACTCTGGAAGGGCTCAAGCAAATTATTAGCTTTTAGATAATATATTAGCTGTTGGCTTACAATTCGTTCCATAATCTTACTGATAATCGGAAGGTGGGATATTAATATGTATACCAATTGGTCTGTAATTAGTCAGCACATCAGGATCGAGTTATGCTTTCTTCATGGTGGGTTTGATAATAGAATAGTGCAATGCTTTATCCATAATTACATTATCAAGTGATCTATAAATAAGATTGAAGATTTGGTATTTGAGTGTACCATATTTTTGAAAAAAATCATGTGGATCTATTGGGAAATATAATATGTTAATTCGTAATCAATTGATTTAAGAAAACTTAATTTATGGATTTCAGTGATAGTGAGATGAACAATTAATAAGTTTACAATATTAATACTAGGAAATACGATTGATAGTCAGAGTCAGAGGCGATAGTGATAGATTGTATTTAATGATATTAAAGTTTAGATGATACACATATGCATTATATAGCTACGGCAATACACCTATTAATGCAAATTGATTAACCACCTTAGAATGCACTTATCGTAATATCCAATACCACCTACCCTTCCACGTCGTAGACGTCCGAGGTGCCCTTATCCTCGGGTTACCCACATGTAAAGGCTGATCCTACGTCAAACTCCAATCAGCGATCAATATCCAAGCCCACTATGGCTGTTAACTCACCAATCCCTAAAAACAAACATGAAACAAAATATACAACTGCAACAAGTACAACGAAATCTAATAAACCAATTAGCCAGTTCCAGAAGAAAACAGACCACCGAATTCACTAGAGGCCAGCAGATCAACGTTCGGAACCCATAAACAGGATTATAGATGCCAGCAATCATAGCAGAAAAGAGACAAGAAGCCATGTCCTACGATGTCCAGATAAACAGAATCATACGAATAGCACACCACCACATACGAAAAGCATACACACCCCCCTTACACACTCCACCCTCCATACCTGATATGTCTATATCTAACCACGCACCCATCACGTCTAGTACATATTCCATGTGCACCACCCCCTCTTCCAACAGCATCCACACTACCCGCAACCCTGCCGCAATCCGCACCACCCCCACTTCCCACAGCACCCACACTACCCGCAACCCTGCCGCAATCCGCACCACCCCACTTCCTACAGCACCCCCACTACCCGCAATCCTGTCGCAATACGCACCACCCCCACTTCCAACAACACCCCCACCACTCCCCGATCCTAACATCCCATACGTTACAGGTGTCGTTGTAACCACACGGTCCGGACGAATCTCACAAAAGCCGCAACGCCTAAACCTCTGATGGTATTCTCTACACAAGCTTGCCACACCCCATCCCTGTTCCCACCATCCCATTTCTCATATGGAGAAGAGGGGATGTTATATATATATATATATATATATATATATATATATTTTCTTATTATTATTATACGCATATTACTATCACTCGCCATATAAGGAGCGACATACATCATACGCGCGCCGCTCGCCTAGCGCATGCCCGCGAATGCCTGCATGGTCGTCATGCACGACCGCCTCGCTTGTTAGGCACTTCTATTCTAAATAAATATACATAAGCCTTTACGCTTTATTTCTTAACACAGTGTATATTCAATAATATAATATTAATTTTATAATATAATAATTTTTCAATAAAAATTAGAAGATCAGAAAGTATTTTGTAATTTTAATATATATTTTATTGTTGTGCTCACTTATACAATATTTGTTTATTATAACATATAAACTATATTTGTATTTGTATATATGTATTACAATATTTAATAATATTAGTATAGTTATATGGTATGTAAATGGTACCACCCATACCATCCCAAAATACATTCAATACTCTTCCACTATACATTATATTCATTTCCACAGCTTTCCTTATCTGTGATGTATGCAGCAAAGCAGAAGTCGACAGATTCAGCTGTCACCCATGACATCTATAATGGTATCGCCTTCACCCATAATGCCGTGACGCCCCGCTCCAACTATAGTTGTAGTATACTACATCCATTGATGTATCGCTAACCAAACAGTAGAGCCCTCATCTCCTCCTTCACATACACAATCAACTGTGATGCCACCTCCAAGATGTTACCCCTATTCCATACGTAGGTGAGGGACTGGCCGTCTCCCACAGCTATCTGTAGCCATCAGCTATTATGTACCGTAGCATCGACCACTCTTGTCGGATAAAGGGGGGTGTTATATTAATATGATGTTATATATATAGACCAACATTAAAATATATTGATAATCTATTCCAGATAAGATTATGTCCTCGTATAACATACCGTATATAGACCGTCACTCACTGATTATTGACGTCGGCTATATATAGGTGACACTATTGCTTGTAATCGTTTACATTTATGAATATTTTATCCAATAAATATACAAAAGCCTTTGCCTTATTCATACCATTAAATATTATAATAATATTCAAATTAGAGATAATTATTTTTTTTAATAATGAATGTACGACTCTTATGCATTCTAAAACATGCCTAATTATTAATTATGCTAATTAGGGTATACTTTTACAAAAACATAGATATATTAATAGTGTAGGCATCTATAGACATTATTAGTGTATAACTCGTTTAGCATCTATCATAACCTATCTAAAACTAAATATTATTCTATTTAAGTTAAACGTAAAATATTATTTATATATCTAAGCTCTATTAATTATATATGTATCTAATTTATGACCATTCATGTCCAATCTAATAACTTTTCTAATAAATAACTAAAAAGTATTAACATGATGAAGTTGTTAGTAATACTGACTTAGTATTATATTTATGTAATTTAATAAAAATTAAAAAGAATTCATAAAAAAGTTTAATATTAATTTGTATTAAGATTTTAATTTTGTATATATATATATATATATTATTACGTTTCTATTTAAATTGTATATAATTAATTTAAATAATATTATAAAATAAAAGTAACAAAGTTTGTAGATATTAAGTTTTTAGTATCTAGGGGAAAGTCCCCGATTACCGACCCCTAAATGATTAGTTGTAATAACTTATTCAATATTAAATATTTTTATTTGAAATTTTGTAATTTTTGTAATATAATGGCAATGAATAATGTGGCTATTTTAAATTTTAGATATAATTATATTTACAAGAATATAGAGGGGGTCGGTAATCGGATACATGTGCCTAATACCGACCCCCTTCCCCTATCACCGACCCCCTAACATAATCGTTGTATAAATAATTGTAATATTATAATATCCAATAAAAATAGTAGATATACATAAATATAATTAATTATAATATGACGTAATTTATTTTTATTGAATTTATGTTTTAATAGTAATATTAAATTTAAATTAAAAATGTATAGTAATAGTATTATTATTTAATATTTATTTATTAATCAATATGTATATACATAACTTGAATCATGAATCCTAAATCTATGTCAATGATACACAAATAAGTTATAACATAATTTAAAGTAAAATACGGATCTATTTTGATTGGATATTATAAATCACATTGGGTCGGTATTAGGGTAATTTAGGGGGTCGGTAATATGAAAATCATATGGGTTGCTATAATTAAGATATATTGGTTAATAGTTATTCAAATTAAATTATTTTTATAATAGTTATAAAAATTGTATTGAACTACAATATTAAGTACAACATTAAGTTTTCTTTTAATTAATAAAGTATTTACAATGATTTAAAAAAAGTTATTATTCAAATATTTAAAAAGTAAAAACAGAATATTACATTTGATCAAATAACAATTGAAGGATTAAATATTTTTTTAAACAAAATATTTATTCATATTTAACATTAAATTACTAACAGTTCATGTATATATAATTTTTTGATAACTCTTATAGTTACTGAGATACGAGAGGGTCGGTATTAGGAGGGGGTCGGTAATCGGGGACTTTCCCCTATATATAGTAATTAGTATAGTATAATAACTATAGTTATTATATACTAATTACTAATTAATCGTAATTCTATTTCACTTTTTATCAAATAATTTGAATTATTAATATATATATATATATATATATATATATATGTATATCTATATTATTATGATTTATTTAAGTTATATATAATTAATTAAAATAATGCATATTACATTATATTGTACTGTATTATAACATAATGTTTAATATCCTTTATTATATCTTTGGTTTAATATATCTTTATTAATTCTATTTCACTTTTTATAATAATAACTATAATAAATTATAATGTGAATTATTTATTAAATATACATGTATATTATATATGCATATATGCATATATTTATGTATTTTATTGAAGTTACATATTACTAATTAAATCCATTTAATTTAATTTAATAAGATATATCAATGTCATATTAAAGAGTATATATATAAGTACATTTTATATAATAGTGTACATTTTATGTATGCATTGATATTCAATATTCGTTTTTAACATAGATGTAAAAATACTAGTACGAAATAGCTGGGTATCCAATATAGAAATTGTATACCTTTTCATCACTAGATATTTAACCTATATTTCTATTATGCTTGACAATTTATGTACAGATCGACCTACTCCACACATACATGTTACAACTGAAGTAAACAATAACAGATAAGCTAACAACTTAGTATTATATATATAATACTATGTATATATAGTAGGATATATACTTATAGTAGGATATATACCCATACTTTGATTATATCATATGATCATTTTATATTAGTAAACATACATATACAATCTCGTTTATTGCAAGATTACACTCTATCCATCCCCTAATAAGTAAATATAATAATAACAATAATATAATAGCATATCAAATTATAGTAATAAACAATTATATTTCACTATAATATTCAATTCCATAAATTATTCGTTTTAATGATAAGTATATAGGCAAATAGTATTTGCCAAATACCATCCCTTATCAATAATATAACGATGCATATACAAGTATATATATATATATATATATACATATATGAGTAATATATATATATATATATATATATATAGGATGTTCATAATTAATAACATTGCTAAATAGTTAAATATATATATATATATATATATATATAAATGTTAACAATATTCAATAAGAGGATTAGAAAGGATTACATACTGCCCGTATACGAGATTGTGACACACGACACTCATCGTTACAGTTTAGTACTAACCCTACACACGTGAGCATAGGGTACACTAGTAAATATACGTATTGTATAATCGTGTTGTATGATGCGGGTTTCGTTCTAGAGAAAAATTGACCTCTCGTTTCAAATGTTATTAGGTAACAGCGTGTATACAGAAGAGTATACTATAATAACTATAATATAGTACGCTATACTCATAATAATAGTTAATAATTAATTTAGTTAACTAGTTATTATTTTACTAGAAAGCAAATATAGGTAACTAATATAGTTTTTAAACAATTGAATCAGAGAGAACATTACCTTTCTCCATATATCGAAGGTTAGTTATTATTGTTTATTATTCTATACATAGAATACATGTATACTGAATATATAAATTACCGGTTATTTAATAAATAATGGTCATTATTCAACTTCAATCAGATTATATATAATAATTAATTAATTATAATAACTACGATTAATATAACGAATATTATCGATGTAATATATCGATGCGCATAGTAACAACAATAATAGTCGCATTCCTACATTCATAATACATGACTAGAGTATACACATACATACACGCATATATATATAACTATTTATAGAATATTATAATAATCGATGATAATCGATAATAATTTAACGCGATTATTTAAAGATAGAACATAAACATGCGACCCCTAAATAATAACATATCCTACACCTCTAGGTAGGACGGAAGATTAACGTAAGATGGCGACACCGGTTCTCGTAGCTCTAATGGCGTTAGCGTGCCTAGTTACCGCTGAAGATAACGCTACATCGCCGACTACGGTACAAGATATCGTTACCACAACCGTTGCCGCGGTAACCACTACCACGGCTAACTCATCGGGTGGGGGTGACAAACCCACTACCACTCTGGCCACGGTCACGGTGACCCCGTACCGGTTGACCTACGACCCCGCCGAGCAACCTTACCTACTGACCGTTAGTAAATCGTTCACGCTGAAGATCGAGTGGTCATCGCCAGAAGAACAGGTAACTACGGCAACCGTTTCGGACAGCGACTGTTCCCTGCAGCTGGGCGCGTTGACCTCTACCCAGAACCAGGCCGAACTCGAAGTGGACGCCGGAAGTCGGGTGGGACACGTGACTCTGGCGTTTAGCTCGGAGAACGGTACTCGCGTGGGAGAATACGAGGTGTCAGTAACTCGGGAATACGGCCGCCAGGAGTCGTGGCAGTCGGTGTCTTACGTAATGGCCGGCCTCGGTTTCGTGCTGATGGCGATGGCCGGGTGTTCGGTGGACTGGAGGTTCGATATCAAACGGATGCCCTCGTGGCTTGTGCTGATACTCGTGCTGGCCACTATACTGGTTCCGGTGGTAAGTACATTGATACGGGCTGTTGTTGTTTGTGTCTATAGAATACTGATTGGTTATATATATATATATATATATGTGACAAGTAGATATTTATTCATAAACTTGTGTATTTAAATATTTATATTTTTGACCCTATTAATTAGTATACTAACAGTGTAATATATATATAGTTTTTTTACTATATTAAATAATATATTAACACAATTCTAAATATTATTGTAAGACCTATTGTATTTGTATATATACCAATAAAATAGGTCTTACAATTATATTTAGAAGTGATTTTATATAATTGTGTATAACATAATGGTCAGCTCTCGGTAAACAATGGATGACTTAACACTAGAGCGGATTAGTAGGGATACTATAACTATTTCGTTATAAGTAAAAACGTCATCCAAGTTATGGGATGGAATTAAAATGCTCCACAAAATAAAAACAATATAAATATGTATACTTTATTACTACTATTTTTAAATGGGTTATTATAATTACTCTTTACATTTTACATTGTACACTGTACATTGTACAATGTATACTGTACAATGTACACTGTACATTATAAAAACAATATAAATATTTATACTTTATTACTACTATTTTTAAATGGGTTATTATAATTACTCTTTACACTGTACATTGTACAGTGTACATTGTAAAAACAATATAAATATTTATACTTTATTACTACTATTTTTAAATGGGTTATTATAATTACTCTTTACACTGTACATTGTACAGTGTACATTGTACAGTGTAAAGTGTAGAGTGTATACAAAATGTAAACTGTACCGTACATTGTACAGTGTATACATTTACACTGTATATTATACAATATACATTGTATATCTTTAATACTTTAAATATAAATTATAATATTATCCATATATGAGAAAAAAAACTTTAAAATATCTCTGAACAGCCTTGAAGTTTATTTATTTGAATTTAGGTATACATAATAAAAGTAATATTGAAAACAATATTTATTATATATATATATATATATATATATATATATATATATATATATATATATATAATATATTGATCTCGTGAAATAGGTAAAAGACTCGCTAAGTTTTCGATTTTTAATTCATCTAGGCTTACAGTCAATTGGCGAGAGTTAACTCTGAATGTATACATATATGTTTTATATATATATATATATATATATATATATATATATACCTACCGAATTATATTTATAATGATCTTTATTATTCAACTTTATAACGTGGTTTGATTGACAGTTGTGTTTAACGATCCTGCATATGTTCGGAGCGACGTCAACTCAGCGACTGGGCGTGGCTATGATGTGCTCCGCCCCTTCCTCGGGCATCGCTATAGCATTCGCTTCTATTATCGGTGCGGACATCGGAATTACCCTAATCTCCGTGATCGCCATGCAGTTGTTCGCGCTCGGTTTATATTCTCGGCAGCTATCCGTTAATTAGTTCAACTATAAGTATCGAGTTTATATTCCTATAAAATAACTATTTTCATTATTAATTATTGTTTAAATCATTTACCCTATGTATTGTATTCTTTTGTCTATTCATAAACAATATTCACAGAGAATAGCATGGTTTATATATATATATATATTTTAAAGAATATAAACTATTTAAATGTATTAATGGATTCCTATTTAATTAGGGGTATTTTTCAATCTCACGAAATATCCTTTTAGTAACAAACTCGTGACTTAAAAAAAATCAATTTATAGATATCGTAAGTTATGTTCCTATAGAATAAATTGTACTTGATTTTAAATGAGTTCGAATCATATTAATATAAATAGTATACTTATAAGTTATATTTACTTGTAAATATATTTACCTTTATTTGTATACAATTATTCAAATTAAATATGATAAACACAATAACAACATCGCGCACAGCTTCTGTTCCTCTGTGGGCTATACAATACTCTCACATCGCGTTCACCAACGAAATATCCTCTAATCTACCCTACACGTCAATTATCGTCACGGCATTACTATCTTTGGCATGTTCGTCATTGGGAATGGCTCTGAAACACTACAAGGATCAGTATGCCCAGGTTATTTTTGATGTAAATGTATACTATATTTTAAGTTTTAACACCATCTATGGTATTAAATATGGTATTAAATTAGTATATTAGACTTCTCAAATGGAAAGGATATGTCATGCCTCCATATATATATATATATATATATATATATATATATATACGAATATGTATAGTATCAACTATAGTTATTATATATATTGTCACATTTACCCCAATATTAATCAATAGTTTACTTTCATTTATGTCTATAGGCGTAGGGCCCACGCCGTAGGCCCCTATAGCGTATACGCCGTAGGGGAATGTAACCTAAAACGGACACTCTCGGTATCTCAGAAACCATAAATCCTACAAAAAAAATTGTTATTAATAAAATATTTATAATTATATAAATAGTCTAAATAAGTATTTTGTATTTTATGATTATTCAAAATAGTGCTGATATATCCAATAATCCGATTTTTTGTATTACTTTTTAAATTTATGAAAAAAAATGTCAACTTAAAACCTTCTCAAGAATATACAATGTATCGATATAAAATATAACACTATATTATTAAAAACTAAAGCATTAAAACATTATATACATAAGTGTTATATTTGTTAACCAATATTAATTAAGTTATACGAATATATATAGAAGTCATATAAATACCTAATAAAGACACTCTAGATGTCGTAATATTGACACCCTATAAACAATCAGCTCGCAGCGTTTGAACTATAGTTATATAGAATATATTCTGATTTTTATAAAAATGTCGGCATTATAATAGTAATAGCACCAATGAAGCTAAATCTAAAAATGTTATTATTTAGATACTTAACTTGTATTATTAATTAATAAAATAATAAATAATAAATTAATAAATTAATTACTAATCAAGTTATATTAAATTATTCATAAAATTAATGTAATTATAATTTATCTGATTGGTTCATTAATAATATATAGTTTATCTATTGGTATATAGAATTTCCGTATTATAACACAGGGTGTCCGTATTCGGACATGGGTATCGAATACGGACCCCCCGTTATCTCTCGAATAAAAAGATTAAATACAATTTTAAAATCACAATAATATCTATAAATTATAGGGGAATATATTCTATTCTGATTTTCATAAAAATCGCGTGTGTTATAATATTAATACCACCAATAAAGATAAATCTAAAAAAAATATTATTTAAATACTTAAATTGTATTATTATTTAAAAAATAATAAAAATAAATAAATTATTAACTAATTATATTACAATATATTTTTTATAAAATTAATTTAAAATAACGTAATTATAATTTGTATGATTGATTCATCAATAATATATACTTTATCTAGTGTATATAGGGTGTCAGTATTGTAACATAGGGTGTCCGTATTCGTACATGGGTACCGAATACGGACACCCCCGTTATCTACGGAATTAAAAGATTAAATAAAATTTTAAAATCACAATAATATCTATAATCATATAATATAAATATATTACAATTTTTGAATACAAATATTGAGTAATAAAATATTATAATTAGGATATTTTCCCCTATTTAAAATTAGTAGAATTGAAAAATGTTCCCATTTTAGGATAAATCTTTGGAAGAATATTTAAAAATTTGATAGGTATTACATAATTGAATAATAACAAATTATTCGTTATAATATTATATAAATTGTATATACATATTGTTTTATAACGCATTTCATAAAGTACAAGACACTGGTGTAAAAGCTCTATAATTCTGAATTTTTAACTTTTCATACTAGGAAATATATGTATTTTGGTAATATATTTAATTATATATTTCAATGATTTTCAATTATATACTCAATAATTTCAAAGATACAAAAGATATTTATTCATTTATAAAATCAAATATGTATTAATTTTTTTAATTTGTATTTCTTTACAAATTTGATAAACGTACGAATTTATTTATAAATTCTGTTTAAATTAAAAGATATTATTCTATATTATTTATTTCGACATTCTCACTAATATAATGTATATAACGTTATATTATGATTTTAATATAAACGTCTGAGTGCTAAAATATGCAACGTCGTGGATCTTACAGTTCTAAATCCGTTCTGATTCGGACGTAGTATCGGATCTATATGAGGTTGAAATCGATGTAATATCATCTTGTTTGTCATTTTTGCAGCTATTGCAGAAAGAGCAATTCCTCTGTAGTTTCCTACGTCTTCAAGATTACCTGATTTTGGAAAAGGAACGATGTTACAATTTAGCCATTGATTTGGAATTTCATGATGTATCAGCATTTTGTTTGAAAATTCAAGGATTATGTCGGTGTAGTTGCAGTATTTTAGGATTTCAGGTGCAATTCCGTCGGGTCCTGCAGCTTATGCGATATATAATATATATATATTTTAAATTTATTATATAAAAATCAAAATATAGAATTAATAATGTATTAATATTACAGATCACAGTGTTATAATTTATTGTTAATTGAAAAAGAGTTTTCCAAATAATATATATATATATATTTGTTTATAGAAATATTTTACCCTATAGGGTTATACATATATGTATTATATATAATATTCATGTTTTATTTCGTTTATATAAGGTATTGTTCTTTTCAGTATTACAATTTATAAATATATATATATATATATATATATATATATTCATTAATTCAATTATTCATATTTTTTTTAATTAAATTTAAAAAAAAATAAAATAAAAAATATTATTTTAATTTATGTTAGGTATTCAGGTGCAATTCCATTTTTTTTTTTTTTTATTTATATATATTTATCTCATATTTTCTCTCTTTTTAGAGTAATTTTAATTTTTTTTTTAATTGTTAATTATATGTATATTTTATTCATTTTATGAGAATCTAGACTATCCAAAAATATGATGAATTGGGAAATTCTAGTAAAAACATTAACTTATTTATTAATTACCCTATTATTCCTTGCCTGTTTGAGAGTAATGATAAATCTGATTTATTTATATATTTATATATTTATATATATATGCCATTATTTATCAAACAATTTATTTTATTTCTTTTAAAATGTCTTCATTTATTTTTTATGTGACGGTAAATCGTTTCTATTTTCATTTCATATTATGTTAATTAATAACGTGTATTTATATCATTTTAATTGTAGATCTTAAATATATAAATAGGTTTAAAAATAAAATACAAATTCAAATAAAATATATTTGTAATATTAGTAGAAATATATATATATATATATATATATATATATATATATATATATATTTATATATATGTATATTTATATATAAATAAACCCATATAAATCATCTTTATATATAGGTGTTTTACCTATAGATGTATAGTTAGCCCATGTGTAACCTATATTTTAACAATGATTACAGTTTAAACTAATTATAATGTTAGATAAGTTAATCACACAATAGGCCTATTATTGTAGTGAACCTATTATTAAAAACTATTATTGTATTGAAGGGGTGTGTAAATTATGGGAAATTAAAAAATATATATTATAGGTATTAATATATTAATATTCATTAATGGAATATGTACTAGTGGTTGCTATGGTATGATTGGATATTAATCAGGGCAGATACAGGGGCTAGGGGGGATCTATAGATCGTGAGGCTATAGCCCCCCCCCCTCATGATAATGTTGAATTGTTGGACATTATTTGTTTAACTGGATACATTGGATATGGATACATTATATATATATATATATATATATATATATATATATATATATATAGATGACCGACAATATAGATGATTGGGCCAATGGGCCATTGGGACGTATTATATTAGCGATTTGTAAAACCCATAATGAAAGGTATCTTCTACTAAATAAAATACTCGCAAACAATACATAAAATATCATGTTTTTAAATCACATAAATAAAATGGAAAAACTCGTACTTTCAAATGAACTGGTTACACACATATTATTGGTAATTCTACAGTGAATCTTTAAATGGCGAATGTGTATGCCATGTGTTTTTCATTTAAAAATTAATCACAATAAAGTCTAAAAACTTGTCACTTCGTCTATGATTAAGTTTAAAGATGCATTTACAGATTTACGAAAATATGAATCTACTATTTGTCACAAGAACTCTTTGGAAAGCGATTCTCATTTCATTGCAGTGATGCAAAATAAGAAGCAATCAGCTATAATGCAAGTCAGCAATTCCATATTTAAGCAAATAGGATGCAACAGAGCGAAATCTGATCTAGGAAATTTCAATACACTTCTAAAACTATGTATAAACTCTGGAAATGATATATAAAGACGAAATGATATATAAGAACAATACAGAATGAATTAATATTTGAATATGGTGAATATATTAAAGAAAGAATAATTTATGATATAAAAAAGTTAAATGATATTAGTGTACTAGCTGATTAAAACACATATGTATCTAATACTAAACAAATGGCTTTAGAAATTAGATATTTTAATGGTAAGTATATAACTGAAAAGTTATTTCTTTCATATAATATTAATATCTTAGTTGAGAAAGTAGAGCTAACTTGATTATCGATACACTAACTAAAGCTGAATTCAATCTTGAAGATTTAAGAGGGCAAGGATACGATGGAGCAGAAAATATGTCTGGAAAAGTAAAAGTGACGTCAACTATAATTCTGAATAAGTACCCTAAAGCTACATATGTACACTGTAGATCATATTTATTAAATCTATCAATAGTAGGAAATCAATAATAGTAAATGCATGCAATATGCCATTAATTCAAAATATGATGGGCATATTATTAGAAATCTGCATATTTTTTTAATATTCTGCTAAGAGGCAAGGTTTATTAGAAGAAAATATTACACAAATTTATGTTGAATCTTAAAATAAGAAATTAGTTAAAGTAAAACGAGATGGGTTGCCAGACATGATGGTTTGCGAGTATTTATTGAACCTATCAAGCAATAGGTTCCTACTTGAAAAATGTTAGAAATATATGAATATAAAACATGGAATTCAGAAAGTATAACAACAGCTAACGGTATTTACAATTCTATGATTAGTACACAATTTATTATAGGTCTATCATTAATTCTATTTAATAATTTAATTAATTTCATAGAAAATTAAACAACTTCTCTCCAGAGTAGTTCAATTGACGCATATAATGCTAATCAAGATATTAAAGTATAATTAAAGGAATAAAAGTTTGTAGAGATAATATTGATGAAGTATAATTATAATGGAATGAAGAAATATCACATTTATTATCATATTCAAATCAAATAATTTCTTTACCGAGGTTAAATAAAAGAGAGCTACATCATTCAATTACACATTGGTGCCTAGCAGCTGTTTCGCCAGCTGAAGAGTATTTTTTAAAAGTAATATCTATTCCATTATTGGATCATTTGATAATGGAGATGAAAGAAATATCCAATAAAGACATATTGTATATATCTCTTGGAGAATTCTTAATTCAAAAAGTAATGAATGAAAACAAGGATTCATGGAAAGAAAATATATTAAAGTTTTATGAATTATAATACTATAGTCAACAATTATTTTCCAAAGATACATTTAATAAAAACCGAATTGATTTGCTGGGAAGTTAAATGGACAGAGACTAAAGATATATACTAAAAATACATTTTTAATTTAATATCAGCCTCCCCCTTTGAAAAAGTCCCTGTTAATAGGGATATCCCTGTTAATAGAGTATCTAATTATTACGTTATGCCTTTCTCACAAAGCTATTTATATGAATTTGCTCACCTAGATGACATTCTTAATATTATATCCAATAACAGATATCGATGTGAGAAATATATTATGTCATTGAGAGTGTCAATGTCAAATTCTGCATATAGTGATACTGTTTTTGATATTGCAGTAGGGGTAAGTAACCTAATACGGAGACTTTAATAATAAATGGTCTTATCATTTTATGACTTATTATTTTTATTCAAAAATTACAATATATTAATATTATATGATTATAGATATAATTGTGATTTTAAAATGTTATTTAATCTTTTAATACCATAGATAACGGGGGTGTCCGTATTCGATACCCATGTCCGAATACGGACACCCTGTGTTATAATATGGACACCCTATATACCACTAGATAAACTATATATTATTGATGAATCAATCAGACAAATTACAATTACATTATTTATAATTAATTTTATAAATAATTTATTCTAATTTAATTAGTTAATAATTACTTTATTTGTATTATTTTATTAATCAGTTTATTGGATATATCAGCAATATTTTTGACTAATTAAAAAATAAAAAATACTTTTTTAGACTATTTATATAACTATGAATATTTTATTCATTACAATTTTTTTGTAGGATTTATGATTTATGAAATACCGAGAGTGTCCGTATTCGGGCACTGTCGGTATTCGGTTACTTTCCTCTATCTACATTATTGCATACTTTACCAGTTTATATTAGTTGTACCTAAAACTATATTACTTTTAAACGTCACCTTCACTATTATCTTGAACTTTAACAATATGACTATTTAACAATAGGATTATTTAACAATATGACTATTTAATAATAGGACTATTTAACAATATATTTTCCTTTTTTTCGTTTTTTTTCTTAATTTATTTTATTTACTTTTTTTTTCATTTATATGACGCATACAAAATATCGACATGTTATTGAGTCAATAACAAATGTGATAATAACTGTAATAATAAATCAGGAATTATATCATTCGTTAATAAAGAAACCTTAATATAATTATAATCTATCCACAATCCTACTTAATTGAATATAAAGAAATGTCTTACAAAATCCTCCTAACACAGCTAAAATGTAATTTTATATGTTATATAACAGGAAGATTACTTGGAACACTATTATTTCGTAAAATATGTAAATAAATGGATTCAAATCAATAATAATTATGTTATTTTACACCACTTTCCAATTATAATCAAACGGTAATGTCCTCTCTATAATAGTCCTAAAGTCCTCTCTATAATTGACGGGTTCTATTCAGAAATAAAATATTTCTAATAGAATTAGGAAAGAAGGTTGAACATTATTTGAAGAATAATAATTGTTCTATAATATATCACATTTCACTGATATATTGAATTCATTGAATTACATTAACTGACAGTTTCGGGTTAGATAAATTACATATAGTATGCATACCAATGCAATTATTTCATTCATTTATACATTATTATATTAATCAAGAAATAGTGAATTGTATAACCTTCCTTCTTTTAATATCTTACTGAGATTACTGATGATGACCAACTTACAGATTAACTTAAACAATACTTTAAAAAAAATCTTTCGAGCATACAGTCTGAATTCATAAGATATGTTCCAATGATGAATCATATGATTTATCTATAAAGTTCACAAGAATTCACAAGAAACTATAGTTTAACTATAGCGTTATAACGCTCCCTTTGTGATCTCGCAGATTACAAATAAGAGAAAGTATACTTTCTCTATACAGTATACTGTATGTCATCCATATACTAATATTACGCAATATATATAGGCTAACGTTATTACAAGTTATTAGCTTTATCGATTATTTGGTAACAATTATGTTTCCATTCCCAAAGTGTAATGCCCCATAGTGTAATTCCCTATAGGTATTCATAATAGTAATACTACCTTGTTCCTCGACATATTTATATGAAAGTGGTTATTCGATGATTTTGAATAGCAAATCAAAATTAAGAAATAGATTAAATGAAGAATATAACAATATATATTTCCATAAATTCGTATTCTAGTTTCGATAATAAATGCAACCATAGCATTACATGTATCATATAAACTTATTAAAGAGAGGGACATTTTTTACGAAATTAGATATGAAAAACCATCATTTTTTAAACTCTCCAACTTTAAAGATTTTAAATATGATTATATAATGTGTTCACAGATATGATAATAGTACATCATTCTATAGGACAATATTTTTTATTTATAAAATATATATTATTTTTAAAATAAATTTCATTTTTTAAAGTGAATATAATGAAAGACACATGATATAACATTTAATTGTAAAATATATTAGTTAACAAAATTAGTGTCACCTAAATATACTGAGAATTTAAATAATGTATATTTAAGAATAAAATAGTTATGAACTTTTTAGTAGAGTAATATTCACTAAATTAAAATACTGAGAAAATAGCTGTCATAACTTAGCGAAATATTTGTATTGTATTATAATTAATGTTTATTTGTATATAATAGATATTGTATAACACCTATATACACCTATAGGTGTTGATAACACATCATTTGTAAGTATCAATATAGACAATTTAGTTAAGATTTGTATATGAAGTTACAGATAAATGATTATAATAGTACATATCATATATATATATATATATATATATATATATATATATATATATATATATATATATATATTATTTAAATAAACAAAAGATACATTATTTTATAAATGGAAATTACGAAGGAGGTTCCTCCCAACTTTTGAAATAAAATGAACTTATTATTTTAATACGTAATAAGTACAAATGTATTGTTTGATATTGATATGTTATGGAAATAACTGGTTGGGAGAATTTGATGAAAATAGTCAATTTATTTGTATACAATATTTTATAAAATAAATATATATATATATATATATATATATATATATATATATATATATATATATATATATATATATGGAAGAAGGTGAATAAGAATAAATGAGGTCGGGTATTATAAACCAATATGATGTACAATAATAACAGATGCCTAACTATAGTTATATATATAATGCATTATATATAATGCACATGCATGCACTCCATGCATTAACTTCTTTACACGACTATGTATGAAAGCAAATAAAGGAGGAGTATTTTTTGAATTTGTATATTTTAAATCTAATTTGAGGTTTTTAAAAGTACGAATACTAATTATAAGTTATACTGAGCTATAAATGATAATAATAGTTTAATGATAACAAAATTGCTTAAGGTCGGCAAATATCATATTTAATAAATTAAATGTATATCGTGAAGTATATACGATGGGTATATACCCATATATGTTATATATATATATATATATATATATATATATATATATACAGTAAAACCTCTCTATAAGAAAAACCTCTTTATAAGAAAAACCTCTGTATAAGAAAATTATTCACACATTTGGTTGGAATTCAACCTTTTCCACATTAAAAAAACCTCTTTATAAGAAAATCTTATAAGAAAAATATAAGAAAAACCTCTTTATAAGAAACTTATTGTATAAAAAATATAAAAAATAATTACATAAATAGAATTATTGTATATAGATACAATTATAGAAATTAATTATTATATAAGATATTTTTTTTTCTTACATATATATTATATTACATAAATAGCTCGCAATGAATTAACATTATATTAATAATTGTTATTGTATATCAATAAATTTATTAAAATTTATTAAAATTAATTAATAAATTTTATTTATATCCTTGAATTTATTAAAATTAATTAATAAATATTATTGTATATTGTATCCATAAATGTATTAAAATTAATTAATAAATGTTATTATATCCTTAAATGTATTGATGATACAATGTATTATATTATACAATTAATTTTTAAATAATAGATTATTATAATATTCATTATATTATATTCATCAATGATGATTCTAATTTATAATTGCAAATGTAAATCTAATAAAATTTCATTATGTATTAACATGTCTAAGCGCAAACAATACAGTATACATTTTAAATATAATATAATTAAAGAAGTTGATGAAGGTTTACTGAACAATCAAGAATTATGTAAGATATCCTACATAATATTTCTCCATATTTATTATCAAAATCATTGGAAAAGTAAAAACCTCTTTATAAGAAAACCTCTCTATAAGAAAAAAAGTACCGAAAAAAAATAGTTTCTTATAGAGAGGTTTTACTGTATATATATATATATATATATATAAAAAAAGCGGTATACATATAGATATCACAATAGTTTGATGTATTGAAAAGGATGAAATGACGATGAATATGAAATAGACCAGATGAATATATAAGAGAAGGTAAAGTAGGTCAAGTATGAAATAATTCATAATATTAATTGTATAATGTTTGAGAAAATAAAAATGAGATATATATATATATATATATATATATATATATATATATATATATATATATATATATATATATAGTGTATACACTATATTGAAGTATAATGAACATTAATATAATATAATTCTATTCTTTTGTGGTGTAAATTAATTCGCTGAATGAGTAATATTACGATGGCTGATGAATACAAATATAAAATATATTATTAGATTTTAGTATAACATTTGTCGATATTAAGCTACATTTATTAGATTCTTAGTTTCCTATATTATAATATAAATGAAATTAAAGCAGCACGTTGAACTAGTGGGCCTACTACTAGCTACGTAGAAATACTCAGTGATGGGCACCGATTCTTTTTTCATGTATCGCCGATCCCGATCCCGATCCCGATCCTCTATTTATTCTCTTATGCGATCATTTTCCCGATCCCGATCCTCACTTCGTTACCCAATCTTTTCCCGATCCCGATCCTAAGTTTCTTACCCGATCCCGATCCGGATCCCGATCACGATCACGATATTATTTATATATTTAATTAATACAATTATATTTCATAATTCGAAATAATATATGTAGGTAGTTATAATACCTATGTAATATAAATTATTAATAATTGTAAATAATATTTATTATTAATATATTGTATTATATTTCAATAATAAGTCAATTGAATTAAATGCATATATTGAATGTATATAGATTATATGATAGGTACCTATAGTCACTATATAGTGACTTAAATATAATTTATTTATATAAATGCATTGAATTGGATACAAATATCTACTCATTGTACGTTGAGTCAAAGTCGGTGGTTTACTTATATAATATCAATTGATTAAATTCTATTAAGGTAAAAATAACAATTATTATTTAAATACTACGTAGGTTTAACCTAGTCTTGTAATACCTTGAAAAACATTACAAAATAATGATCAATACAATATCATATCAATGTAATATGGAAAAGTCTCCGATTACCGACCCCCTCCTAATACCGACCCCCTCTCGTATCTTGTAACTATAAGATATATCAAAAAACTATATATATATACATGAACTGTTAGTAATGTAATGATAAATATTAATAAGTATTTTGTTTTAAAAAATATGTAATCCTACAATTGTTATTTGATCAAATTTAATATTCTGTTTTTACTTTTTAAATATTTGAATAATAACTTTTTTTAAATCATTGTAAATACTTTAATAATTAAAAGAAAACTTAATAATGCGCATAATATTGTAGATCAATAAAATGTTTATAACTATTATAAAAATAATTTAATTTGAATAACTAGTAACCAATATATCTTAATTATAGCAACCCATATTATTTTCCTATTACCGACCCCCTAAATTACCCTAATACCAACCCCATGTGATTTATAATATCCAATCAAAATAGATCCGTATTTTACTTTAAAATATTTCGTAAGTTGTTTGTGTATCATTGATATAGATTTAGGATTCATGATTAAAGTTGATTATAAACATACTGATTAATAAATAAATATTAAATAATAATATACACTATTTTAATATAATTACTATAAAGTTTAAATTTAATTTTAATATTACTATTAAATCATAAATTCAATAACAAATAAATTTCGTGCAAGTTATAATTAATTATATTTATGTATATCTAATATTTTTATTTGATATTATAATACTACAATTATTTATACCACGATTATTTTAGTGGGTCGGTAATAGGATAAGGGGCCGGTATTAGGCACATGTATCCGATTACCGACCCCCCTGTTTATTCTTGTCAATATAATTATATCAAAAATTTAAAATAGCCAAATTATTCATTGCCATAATATAACCCTATATAAAAAATTTCAAATAAATATATTTAATATTGAATAAGTTATAACAAATAATCATTTTGGGGTCGGTAATCGGAGACTTTCCCCTAATACATTACTAAAATGTTGTTAATATAATAATAAATTAATATAATAATATTATAGTATCGTATATGCAATGATGGGCATCGATCCTTTTTTATGGATCGGGATCGAGATCGCCGATCCCTATCCTTTTCCGATCCCGATCCCAATCCCGATCCTCCATTCGTTATCCGAATTTTGCCGATCCCGATTCCGATCCCCATCCTCGCTTGCGTACCCGATCGGATCGGATCGCCGATCAATTATCGCGATCCTCCCCCATCACTGGCAATAGGTGCCCATACTCATATTTTATTTAATAGAATAGTATACAGTGAAATGTTTCACACTTAATGGATTATAGGATGAATATGAAACGTCGGAATATTAGGCTGAATATCGCTATAAAGTATAGGCAACAGTAGGTAACAGTAGGCAACAGTAGGCAAAAGTAGCCAACAGTAACAAATGTCTAACTCCCAATACACGTAAACATTATATACTAACTCGGGATACGTTTGATAATTAGTAACTTAAGTTATTATAATAATTAGAATAGAGGATTAGATTAACTTTATACAAAATCATAATGTAATTATCGCATACTTGATAATATAACGGGAAATATAATACATTTAATGTGCATATAAATTAAACAAACCAATATATATATATTTACCTTATAAGGAATATAATGAGATAGAGAAATCGTTCGTAATAAATATAATATTTACATTAATTAAAAAATGTGTATTTATATGTTTGACCTAATATTATTTCTAATATATTCTATAGAAAACATATATATTTTAGAATATATTATTGATATAGGTATATTATTAGATAGATAGGTAGATAATATTACATTGATTAGAGTTAAAATGATATAATAATGACATAAAAATATAAGTTAAAAAATAAATATATATATATATATAAGTTATGATTCTCATACACCGAAAGTAAATACAATAATAATAATAAAGACTATTTGTGATGTTGAACAAACAAGCTGAATATAATCATCAAATAACCAGAGAATAGGTATGGCTTGGTCATACCGTATAGGCCAATTATAAATCATGGGGTATGTATGGTCCCTATATTAGTTGTTTAGCATATCCTCACACCTAGAATATCAAAATAGGTAAAATATATAAAGTAGGTAAGATCATATACCCTAATAAAGATAACAATATATACTTTATATACTATATATATATACTATATATATATATATACTTTATATATATATATATATATATATATATAATTAAAACCAAAACAAGAAAAACATTACAATTTCAAAAGAACATCACATTCGTACATGTTGACTCAATATTGTTGAGAATAAACATTGGATTATTAGTTAGAATATCAATGTTCTTAATAAATAATCTCAGTGAGTTAGATGAGGTAATGTTAGGAGTGAATTCCAATCAGTACTCTCTTAAATAATTGATTGTTGCTTTATTAATACATTTGTCTTATCGTAACTTTATAAGAGATCTACGAATACTGGTCAAATACGTTGTGAATACCGATGATTTCTCTATATCCACGAGATCGTTAAGTATCTAGAAAGTCAGAATTAGGTCAGCTCTTAATCTGCAATGGAATGAATTTAATAATTTGATAAAACAAAATATATGTTTATAAGTTTATTTATGTTAGTTATATTTGAAGTAAATGTGCTAGGTAAATGTATGTTGAACTTTTTCAATAAGTATATTTATGCTAATAAATTCATTGCCTAGATTCCATATAGATGAACCATATAACCTATACTTGAATATGTATTCAAGTAATGGACGACGTCCATTGACGCGAAATTCATTTCGCGCATACGTGGTATATAATTTAATAATAAGCTTTGACTAGGAAGTGCAAATTATGTGTAAGGAAATATCTAAATATAATATTCTAGATCGTTTCTGCGTTACTACATGTGTTATTAATACGAACATTTAATTTAATATTATCATCAAAAACAATAACAAGCTTTCCAAAATTAGAATATTTTTTAGACCAATTTTGTTATATTGCAGACATATTTTTGTATAATAAATTTTAGAGATTTCTTTATTAGCTTTTTTAATTATGTAAGGAGAGATTAAAAAAACCATTAGCTGATAAAACGAAGATATTAAATCAATGGACAGAATATTTTAATGATCTATATAATCATCTGATAAACCCTGATTCTAATAATACCGCAATTTTCAATAAGGAGTCGGATACTACGTTACCAATACTCGATACTGAAGTTATGGATACAATCGATACGCTGAAAGAATGTAAATCACCTGGAATTGATAACATACCGAGTAAATTAATCAAACACGGAGGTAATTCTGTTATAAAGATTCACTGTTCTATGCCAACAATCATGGACTAGCAAAACATGGCCAGCACAATGGACTAAATAAATGATACCAATTCCTAGGAAAGGAAACCTTAAGAAATGTCAAAACTACAGAACATTGAGTTTAATCTGTCATTCAATAAATATCTTATTAGAGATCATTTTTAAAAGACTGACTCCTCAAGTAGAGACAATACTGTCGGAGGAGCTAGAAGGATTCCGGAAAAGAAGAAGCACGATGTAACATGTATTAAATTGCAGAAATCTCATTGATAAACATCTGAACAGCCAAAATAATGTATTCCATAACTACATCGATTTTAAGAATGAATTTGAGTATATCATGATGGACTATGGTCCTCACTTCACAAATTTGGAATTAAGAATGAAATAATTGTGATGATCAAAGCACTAAATGACAACGTAAGTTAACCTACTAGTAATTACTAGTACAGTCTTGATCAATAATACTCAATATAAACTTTTAAAACTACAGTTGGAGTGCGACAATGTTGTCTACTGACACCAATATCTTTTATTTTTTTATTTAATGTCTTTCTTGAAGAAATCATGGCCGAAATACAATAGGCCTACAACTATTCATCATAAATATCAAACGGCGGAATGCCATTATGGAATTTAAAGTTTACAGACGACATTGATCTGTTAGCAGGTACGAACTGACAAATCTACTGGCTAATAGTGCTATTAGATACGGTATGGAGATTAGTGCAGAAAAAGGTAAGGTAATGGTGAATAGTAAGGATACTTCAATACAGGCAAAAATCACTCTTAGGAATAAACTAGAGGAAGTGAATACGTTCTGTTACCTAAGCGCAACCTTCTCAAAAGATGGATATTGTGAAACAGAAATTAAGATAAGATGTGCTATTGCAACATCGGCTATGATACGTCTATACACCATATGGAATAGCAAATATATCAACTTTAAGTTAAAGTATAATTTGTACCGTTCACTTGTATTATCAATACTAACATATGGTTGCGAGATATGAACTATCAATTCAGTTATGTATACACAAATACAAACATTCGAAAACAAGTCCCACAAGAAACTGATCGGGATAAAATATCAGGAAAGAAAGACTAATGAATATGTAAAGCACAAGATTATTTTCATAATCGTTAACTACAAACCACTCCTACAAACGATTAAACGACGCAAGCTAAAATGGTATGGAGTCCGTACTATGGACACATATCCAGACATGACGGCCTCTGCAAAACTATAATGCAAGGCATATTTGAAGGAGTATGTAATCGAGGATGCCCGACAAAGCAATGACTAGGTAACATTTCAGATAGGATACAGATGGATATTAACCATTTACATCCGAGCTGTTGATTTCTGTTGTATTACAAAATGCCGAGCTGTTGATTTCTGTTGATGATTTGGTAAATATTCTACATGATCGAGACGGATGGATAAAATGTGTTTCGAAGTCAAGTGTGTTAATTCCCCATACGATTTCCGAGTCACGAGATTAAAAGTAAAAATAAGTAAGGAGAGATTGAAACATGATATTAAAATAAAAAGCATACGTAGGCATACGTATTATATAATATAATTAAAATAGTATTGTGTAAAGTAGAAATTAGGTGTCGATATTATTGACTCTTTGTGTATATGATAACATTTGTAAAACATAGGTATGATTCAACTTAAATATGATTCAAAAATATGTTCATTATTTCTCTCGTATCTTTTATTTACATTACATCTCTTCATAGAGCTTGAGAGAAATTATCTCTAGCTCTATATATATACATATGCATCTCTTACACGGTACTGTGTTAACAAGAAGTTGTGTGACCGCGAATGTCGTACTTCAGTGTTAGTCTGAAATAATATAATTCTTTCGTTTCATTTCTAGTGGTTATAACTTATATAAGACTTAAAAACTCAGTCTGTAACATTGAGGTTCACATTTAGCGCCGTGTGAATACAATCTTACTTTTAACATTATATAATCGAAGTGCGGTTACTATAGTAATATTTATAAATATCTTAAGATTAATCTTATAATTATAATCATACTTTTTTCTAAATTAATAAATATTAAAATGTATTAAATTTAAGATTATATAAATAAATTATAATTCAATAATATTTGGTTTTAACAATATTTGTAGTTCATAGGTAGTGTTTTTCTCGCTTTCCCATAAATAATAGATTACATAAAATATTACGTAAAATATGATATTTGAACAAGTTACGATTTAAAATTTGTTTAATAAGTTATAAAGTAAACTAATTACATTATTATTATGAAATGTTCTATAACAGTTTCAAACGTTCATATTGTTATCAAAGTGGTCCCTAATAGTGTCATAGAATCACATCATTCGTAGCCTAGACTACATATATATATAGCTATATATAGCTATATATAGCTATATATTATACATGTATGCTGCATACAGTATACATAATGTCAAGACATCATATAACCTCGGGGTTATAGGAGGTATTGATAATGTAGTCATTATATAATGGGTATCCTACCCAATAACCAGATTGAAATTATGTCGTATAGACGTTTATCAAAAGACCACATCTTTAATATGTCCTATGATTTTCAGACTCATCAGTCTGATGATAATATATATATATATATATATATATATATATATATATATATATATATATATATACGAATATGATTTAAATATTAAATTACACTTGGGGTTTGATTTTTAGATTTACTGTTTACATCATGTAAATTACATGGGCCTATATCATATAGTGTAGGTAAGGTAACTATGTCATGTAAGGTATACCAGTTATAACTTAAGGTGTATAGATTTCAAATATGTCATTCAAATTCATTAAATTAATCAAAATAATTTAAATATTAGTCATTTATTCTAATTTATATATCGCTTTTGAAAAAAAAACTGAAAATACAAGTCAATGATTGCAAGTATGAATCATATAATTCTATGATTAAATCAAAAATATTACATTGACCCATTTAATTTATTATGATGCCACGTTTTATAAAATGACTAATAGAATATTACTATAATATACCAATAGAATATTACTAAAATATCACGTGTTGTTATTGTTATATTTATAAACAAATTTTCTGTTTTTAAATAATTGATTATGAAATAATCCATTTTGTTCACTAATTCATTAATATATTTAACCCCCTTAATGTTATCCTATAGTAAATATGCTATTACATTATTACCAATATTGTCATTTTTAATTGGATATACTGTTATTCAAGCTCTGAAACCAGATGCTGATATAACCATAGAAATAATCGACAGTAGTGAGCATGTGGATAATTTTCAAGTCGAACAAAATAAAGAGAATTTTAAAACTAGGTTATTTGTGATTTACAATTTTAGTTTAAATATATAATTATGAATATATTGATTTAATTTATAATTAAATAAAGATTTAATCTTAGATTAAATACAAATATAATATGATTTTAAAATAAAATGTGCATGTGTACGTGATTTCATAACTATTATGATAATATATTATGAAATCACGTACACATTAAAGTTCACATTAATTTAATGTTTAATGTTTAATTTAATGATTTAATTAATCATTAATTTAATATGTACGATTTAATGATTACGTATTTACCATAATTTCAAAAGTAACTAAATAAATGAATGAATGCTTCATTATGAAGTTCATAAAATGGAACACGATCAAAACCGGCGCCAAAAATCTATGACTAATAGTTTATTCAATATCAAAGCTCGCGCTTTCGTAGTTGAGACGCCCGCCTCTAGATATAGTCGTGTCATACTAGATAAACTCCGCCTATATATATACTACGGACATGTATGTCCTTAGTATATACTACGTGTACATGTAATAAACATTGCAGTGTACACGTAATATATATCTATATAGATATATATTACGTGTACACTGCAATGTTTATTACATGTACACATTGTATATACTAAGGACATACATGTCCGTAGTATATATATATAGGCGGAGTTTATCTAGTATGACACACCTATATCTAGAGGCGGGCGTCTCAACTACGAAAGCGCGAGCTTCGATATTGAATAAACTATTAGTCATATATTTTTGGCGCCGGTTTTGATCCACAACCCATACAATTATAATATAATCACTACTAATAATACTTATTATGGATGGTACGGACGATAGGCAAAAATTAAATAATTATAAATAACAAAGTTCGCTCACTTTGGGATATAATGCAGCTAAAAAAAACAGAAGAATAAAACCAAATAAATCAAACAACCCAAAAATATCAATCCGCAAATAGGATAGTAGGTATCGTATTCGTATTTGGTTTCGTATATGTATATATGATATATATATATATATCATGTTTATATCATATCTATGTTTTTTAACATGTATATATGGAATAATTCCTTTAGAAAAATATACGTATAAACCATTCGTTTTTAATATATATATATACAGTAAAACCTCTCTATAAGAAACCTCTTTATAAGAAAAACCTCTTTATAAGAACATTTTTCACACATTTGGTTGGAATTCAACCTTTTCCACATTAAAAAAACCTCTTTATAAGAAAATCTTATAAGAAAAATATAAGTAAAACCTCTTTATAAGAAACTAATTGTATACAAATAATTATATACAAATAGAAGTATTGTATATTGATAAAAATTATAGAAATTAATTATTATATAAGATATTTTTTTTTTAATATTATATTATAGCTCGAAATGAATTAAAATTAATTAATAAATGTTATTATATCCTTAATGTATTGATGATACAATTTATTATATTATGCAATTAATTGTTAAATAATAGATTATTATAATATTCATTATATTATATTCATCAATGATGATTCATAATTTATAATTTCTAATGTAAATCTAATAAAATTTCATTATGTATTAACATGTCTAAGCGCAAACAATACATTATACATTTATAACAGTATACAAAATAAATATACTATATATATATATAACCTATAGGTTATATAATGCATTTTCAATTATAAATTAATTCTTAAAATCATTGGAAAAGTAAAAACCTCTTTATAAGAAAACCTCTCTATAAGAAAAAAAGTACTGACAAAAAATAGTTTCTTATAGAGAGGTTTTACTGTATATATAAATATCAACATCTATATATATATATATTCACAAATATTATATTAATAATTACTAAAACAATAATTTATTATAAGTATTAAAAAAAAATTCATAAATCAGATTTGTTTTTTTTTCAACTTTTATATTGTTATAATTATATTTATATGTATGATAATTTTAATAATAATAATAATTATCATATAAATGTATGATTATGATTACAATCATTATAATAAATTATTATTAAATAACTATTACAGGTGTTTAAGTATATTATTTATACAAAATGTAGTATATATTTTTTAATAATAAGTCACTGAGAATATCGAATATGGCCCGCTTTTTTTGATTACGATTGATGAGGTCAAATTTAAAATATAATGTATCGTTACATAACACTGGTCTGCATCAAAAATAGGATGACATTCTGTCAATTAATTCTAGACTTATTTTTGACACTGATCTCAAATGTAAAAACCGTTTTTCTCAATCACGTCTAGTTTTTTTTTTATTCGACTTTCAAATATTTCCCAAAAGTGAGATTTCTAGAAAAAAAATATCTTTATAATTTTTAAAACCTTAATTATTAGTATAATATTTTATAAAATCATATAAATATGCCTGAATATATTTTATATATATATTAAAATATACAGTATACCTTTAAAACATTATAAAATATGTTTACAAGTTGTATAAATAAATGATTTTTAAACTATGTTCCCCAAAAATATTGGATTATTTTCAAAAAAAATGCATAGGTCAATATTTGACGACAACAATTATAGGATACATATGTAATATATTTTGTTAGATAGATTTTTAATGCTCCTTTCAAATATGTTTTTAGTTTTTACATATCGGGTTTAGTTTTTTTTTTTGTTCAATTTAAAATATTTTCTTTGCCTTTTTTCTCAATTTTTTTAAGTTTTTTAATCATACCATTTAATGTATTTAAGTACTCAATTTATAACTATATTATATTATTAACCATAAATTATACTTATTTATATATTCTATATTTATTTATGAATAAAATAAAAAATTAAGTTTCGGGTAAAAAATAATTAAGTTTATTTAATAATAAATACTATATTACAAATTTCCTTGGAAATCGAAGAAGTCATGATTTTGAAGTTAGGGTAGAATATCTTATGCGCTCATACCATAAAATTGGAGCTCGAATATCCATTTTCTAAATTCGCTTAGGGATTACTTTCCTAACAATTGTGGAGATTACAGTGAGGAGCAAGGAGAACGCTACCATCAGGATTTAGCTACAATGGAAGAACGATATCAAGGATTTATTGGAATGTTAATATGTTAATATGCAGACTATTGTTGGTGTATGAAGAGGGATGACGTAGAGATTAACCATAGAAGAAGAAAATTAAAACGTTCTTTCTTAAATTGATTTGTATTATTTTGTATAGTATTTATTATTAAATAAACTTAATTATTTTTTACCCGAAACTTAATTTTTTATTTTATTCATAAATAAATTTATTCATTTATATTTATAAAATAATAATATAGAATATATAAATAAGTATAATATATGGTTAATAATATAATTTAGTTATAAATTGAGTACTTTTAAATACATTAAATAGTATGATTTAAAAACTTAATAAAATTGAGAAAAAAGGCAAAAAAAAATAATTTAAATTGAACAAAAAAAAAACTAAACCTGATATGTAAAAACTAAAAACATATCTGAAATGAGCGTTACAAATCTAACTAAAAAAATATATTACATATGTATCCTATAATTTTTGTCGTCAAAATTGACCTATGAATTTTTTTTGAAAATAATCCAATATTTTTGGGGAACATAGTTTAAAAATCATTTATTTATACAACTTGTAAACATATTTTATAATGTTGTAAAGATATACTGTATACTTGAATATATATATAAAATATATTCAGGCATATTTATATGATTTTATAAAATATTATACTAATAATTAAGGTTTTAAAAATTATAAAAATATTTTTTTCTAGAAATCTCATTTTTTTGAAAATATTTGAAAGTCGAGTAAAAAAAAAACATGCTAGACATGATTGAGAAAAATGGTTTTCACATTTGAGATCAGTGTCAAAAATAAGTTTAGAATCAATTGACAGAATGTCATCCTATTGAAAAAAGTTAAAAAATGCAGGCCAGTGTAATTTAAAATTATAATAACAACTAATTTATATATATCTTATAATATATAATATATTTTAATTGTTCATATTAGTTTATCATTAGTTTATCATTGTGTCAAATACCGAAATGAGTATTTTAAACTCGACCCCATAATTATAATCAATAAAACGAGGGCCGTATTCCATACAAACCTTTCACTCTATTATAGTGTATAAATCCACGATATGCATTTATTTTAAAGGTGGAGTCCACTTTCCCGAATCTTTATTGTTTTATAACGACTCAAATTCATCTATTTCTTAGCAGTTCATAAATTATCAAAATGTATTTTATTTTTTTGATTATTAAATTAAGAAATTAAGTCTAATAAAATTAAATATTCTAATAAATAAGTTAGTTAAACTAATAACAATAATAATAGTACAATAATATAATTACGTAAATAAATATTAAATTAAAGACAAATTATTGCGATATTTTAATTTAATTTAGTATTTAACATTATATATAGTCGATATACCACTAATCATATAAACATTTTTTACAACAGCCGCCGCCGTTCAATATATAGTTTACGTAAATATTTATAGCGCAACATATCGAAGAGCATTAGTTTTTCACGACTGCTATTTTTAGAATTATCTATTTACGAATCCTTGCAACGATGATTACTGATCAGTTGCACTCGTATGAATCCACTGAAATAGGTCTGTGTGTGTGTTTCAAGTGAATATAATCACGTGATCCGTGTTTACGCCGAGTTCAATGCGCGATCTAGATTTCTAAATTGATTTAATTCGAATGTAATGACATTCAATAAAATAGAATCTTGTGTAAATGTTATTGTATTAATCACATAAGCTGTGATCTCTAAGACTATTTCTTTACAGGGATATGTCAGTTTCTCTCTCTATCTACGCTCCGTGTTCCGTGATTTGTATACTGACACGTGTAATTTTAGTTATTTTGTAGTTCTACGATTATAATTAAAATATAAAACCTAGGTAGAAAACTCTCTAGCCCATAATGCAATACCATAACATCATTCAAGCATAGAGTTTCTTATAAGCTCGTCAGACATGACATTATAGTTTCGGCATCTTAACATTATTCACTTTCTTTTATAAACGTTATGTCCTGAATAGATATTAGCTATTAGCTACAATATTCAAACAACGTTTCATAAAACATTTTCGAACGCATACTTTTAGATTAGTTTCTAATTGACAAATATTTCGGTAAAACGTGAAATCCTTTAATGGATATAATAAATTAGAGTCAGACGTTTAGCTTACACGACTTCTCACACTTCTTACAGACAGCCACAACCCTCTCACTCTTCTTACAAACAGCCACAACCCTCTCACTCTTCTTACAAACAGCCACAACCCTCTCACTCTTCTTACAAACAGCCACAACCCATTCACTCTTCTTACAAACAGCCACAACCCTCTCACTCTTCTTACAAACAGCCACAACCCTCTCACTCTTCTTACCAACAGCCACATCCCACTCTCTCTTCTTACAAACAGCCACAACCCTCTCACTCTTCTTACAAACAGCCACAACCCATTCACTCTTCTTACAAACAGCCACAACCCTCTCACTCTTCTTACCAACAGCCACAACCCTCTCACTCTTCTTACAAACAGCCACAACCCTCTCACTCTTCTTACAAACAGCCACAACCCTCTCACTCTTCTTACCAACAGCCACAACCCTCTCACTCTTCTTACAAACAGCCACAACCCTCTCACTCTTCTTACAAACAGCCACAACCCTCTCACTCTTCTTACCAACAGCCACATCCCACTCTCTCTTCTTACAAACAGCCACAACCCTCTCACTCTTCTTACAAACAGCCACAACCCTCTCACTCTTCTTACCAACAGCCACATCCCACTCTCTCTTCTTACAAACAGCCACAGCCCTCTCACTCTTCTTACAAACAGCCACAACCCTCTCACTCTTCTTACAAACAGCCACAACCCTCTCACTCTTCTTACAAACAAACACATCCCACTCACTCTTCTTACAAACAGCCACATCCCACTCTCTCTTCTTACAAACAGCCACAGCCCACTCACTCTTCTTACCAACAGCCACATCCCACTCTCTCTTCTTACAAACAGCCACAGCCCACTCTCTCTTCTTACAAACAGCCACAGCCCACTCACTCTTCTTACAGACAGCCACATCCCACTCTCTCTTCTTACAAACAGCCACAACCCTCTCACTCTTCTTACCAACAGCCACATCCCACTCTCTCTTCTTACAAACAGCCACAGCCCACTCACTCTTCTTACCAACAGCCACATCCCACTCTCTCTTCTTACAAACAGCCACAGCCCACTCTCTCTTCTTACAAACAGCCACAGCCCACTCACTCTTCTTACAGACATCCACATCCCACTCTCTCTTCTTACAAACAGCCACAGCCCACTCACTCTTCTTACCAACAGCCACATCCCACTCTCTCTTCTTACAAACAGCCACAGCCCACTCACTCTTCTTACCAACAGCCACATCCCACTCTCTCTTCTTACAAACAGCCATAGCCCACTCTCTCTTCTTACAAACAGCCACAGCCCACTCACTCTTCTTACAGACAGCCACATCCCACTCTCTCTTCTTACAAACAGCCACAACCATCTCACTCTTCTTACCAACAGCCACAACCCATTCACTCTTCTTACAAACAGCCACAACCCATTCACTCTTCTTACAAACAGCCACAACCCATTCACTCTTCTTACAAACAGCCACAACCCTCTCACTCTTCTTACCAACAGCCACATCCCACTCTCTCTTCTTACAAACAGCCACAACCCTCTCACTCTTCTTACAAACAGCCACAACCCTCTCACTCTTCTTACAAACAGCCACAACCCATTCACTCTTCTTACAAACAGCCACAACCCATTCACTCTTCTTACAAACAGCCACAACCCATTCACTCTTCTTACAAACAGCCACAACCCTCTCACTCTTCTTACAAACAGCCACAACCCTCTCACTCTTCTTACAAACAGCAACAACCCTCTCACTCTTCTTACAAACAGCCACAACCCATTCACTCTTCTTACAAACAGCCACAACCCATTCACTCTTCTTACAAACAGCCACAACCCTCTCACTCTTCTTACAAACAGCCACAACCCTCTCACTCTTCTTACAAACAGCCACAACCCTCTCACTCTTCTTACAAACAGCCACAACCCATTCACTCTTCTTACAAACAGCCACAACCCATTCACTCTTTTTTCAAACAGCCAAAACCCTCTCACTCTTCTTACAAACAGCCACAACCCATTCACTCTTCTTACAAACAGCCACAACCCATTCACTCTTCTTACAAACAGCCACAACCATCTCACTCTTCTTACAAACAGCCACAACCCTCTCACTCTTCTTACAAACAGCCACAACCCTCTCACTCTTCTTACAAACAGCCACAACCCTCTCACTCTTCTTACAAACAGCCACAACCCTCTCACTCTTCTTACAAACAGCCACAACCCTCTCACTCTTCTTACAAACAGCCACAACCCATTCACTCTTCTTACAAACAGCCACAACCCATTCACTCTTCTTACAAACAGCCACAACCCTCTCACTCTTCTTACAAACAGCCACAACCCTCTCACTCTTCTTACAAACAGCCACAACCCTCTCACTCTTCTTACAAACAGCCACAACCCTCTCACTCTTCTTACAAACAGCCACAACCCTCTCACTCTTCTTACAAACAGCCACAACCCATTCACTCTTCTTACAAACAGCCACAACCCATTCACTCTTCTTACAAACAGCCACAACCCTCTCACTCTTCTTACAAACAGCCACAACCCTCTCACTCTTCTTACAAACAGCCACAACCCTCTCATTTTTCTTACAAACAGCCACAACCCTCTCACTCTTCTTACAAACAGCCACAACCCATTCACTCTTCTTACAAACAGCCACAGCCCACTCACTCTTCTTAACGATTGCTACGACCGAGATCAGCCAATATCTGTGTTTGTGTGAAGCACCCCTAACTAAACGTAGTCATTAGCATCTGGTCAGCCTTCTGGAGTCAATGTATAGAGGCCCCCATAGTCCTTGAACCCAGTGTCCTTGAACCCATAGTCCTTGAACCCATTTTCCTTGAACCCAGTGTCCTTGAACATATAGTCCTTGAACCCATAGTCCTTGAACCAATAGTCCTTGAAACAATAGTTCTTGAACCCATAGTCCTTGAACCCATTGTCCTTGAACCCAGTGTCCTTGAACCCATTATCCTTGAAGCCATAGGTTGTATACATGTGTATAGTTATCAGTGAATATTTGTAAGCGTAGCTGGCCTTGAAGTGCACTGCATACAAAGTGCTTAGTCAGCGTTTCTTAGCCGTTCTATCTTTTATCTCTGTAAATAAATAAATATTAAAATTAATCCTAAAATGCAACGCGTGCTCGATCTTATCTTTATATGCCATCATCTATCTTTGATATTACCTAAATTAAACTCTATATATATATTACATTATAAACCTACTACTATACTGCTAGCTTTGTGGTCCAGCCACCTGTGAATACTTCACCATCCGTAGCTATCTTGTGATGCCATCTTAATTGTGCGGGGAAACAATTCTAAATTAATATCAATTTATATCTATTAAAAATTATGTAATTTAAACAAAATATTGTCGTTAATATAATGTAAAATTATATTAGTTAAAAGTAAAATATGTTTATATATATATATATATATCTTTTAATACATATATATATATATATATATATATATATATATATATATATATATATTATATATATATATATATATATATGTATTTAATATTATATATTGTTATATGTTTTTATTATAATTGATTAATATCCGCAGTATAAAAAATACATTGGTTGTAATGTATCAGTATTTGTAATACCAGTAATGTACGATTGGTTGATGACACTAGTAAAACAGCGCTTACATGTAGAAATTAACTTGGGCCTAATTATTAATATGATTTATGAGATAATACAATCTTTATATTTAAGAGCAAATATATATATATATATATATATATATATCTGATGATAAAAGTTTATTTATATACATAAATAGGTCAAATTTGACATCTCAACTATATATATATATATATATACATTATATGATAAATATATATTTTTTCATACATAAGTGTAACTAAGTATAACCTAGAAAATTATTTATACAATAGATTGTTTATATATTATATATATATATATATATATATATATGGTATACCTACACACAATACATATGTACAAAACACATAAATAGAGTCACTGTGCTATGAGTCATTCATTTGATGACATCATTTCTTATAGCCGAGTACTGAAGTAAAGTTCTGTGTGAACCTATTCTAAATGTAGGATAATATGTGATTCACATATACATGTATATATATATATATATATATATATATATATATATATATATATATATATATATATATATATATATATATATATGAATTCTTATATCACTCTTGTGTTTATGAAAAACTTAATAACCAATAAATCAAAACACAAGATACAGAATATGCTACATATTTGTATTGTGCTGAGCCCTTCACAACTTGTGTATGACTTGTACGAGTCTGTAAGTCTCTCTCTCTTTCTCGGAGTCCATTTGTATTCGTGGTGCTATATTATTATCATGATTATTATTTCTAGAGGCATGATTAATTCATTATGTTTTTTATTGTATATATTCTATTTTTTCCTTTTTGTTTTGTTCATCCGTGTTTCATGTCTCATTATATGTACTTACTCGTTACCCCTAACCCTATCCCACATACCCATATCATTCGTACATATAATAAACTATTAATCTATCTATCTATCTATTATAATATCCAGACATGGTATATATCATATATACACAATATATGCATTATTTTCTATTATAATAGCACCGCTGTATATTAGAGCGTCATTATGTACTTATTGTCTAGGTTGACAATTGTCTACAACTATTAGGTATACATTATAATGTCTACGTCATTTAATAAGGGCGTATTAACGCGGTCAATAAATCGGCGCAGACTCGAATCGTTGATGATAAAAGCGTCGCGGATTAAAATCTACAACCTCATTTTCATTGTGTTGTAGAAGTATGACGTATATCGTAGACATTTACAATGTAAATATGTCCTTATTTAATAATTTCTAATGATTTATTAATAATTTGTAGAAAATGTTTAATATATATTTTTATTTACCTATTTTATAAAGTAAATTTAGATTGTTTATAATCGGGCAATGCCTGGCCTCATCATCTCTACACTTATGTACACAATCAATAACTGACAAATAGTGGAAATTACCAGGCCCTCCATTATTTATATGTAATATACATATAATCATACAAAATCAATATTTAGGAATTACTGACATTTGACAAATTTGATATATATATATAATGTAACTATATAAACAATCTGGTAATGCCGGACCCTTATTACATTCATACTTTAACAATCTTAATATCTTGACATAAAATTGACAATAATCTACATAGATCTCATATTTCTTATATTTTATAAATAGTCAAAACATAATAGTGACAGTCGATTTTCAACTTTCATATACTTAAATATAAAACATATATATTTATTTACATGAATGAATATATAATTAATTTTAATTATATATGAATTTCTATATAAATATATTGAAATTATTAATATTTGTAAGTTTATTATAGTAGTATAATGTAATTTTGTATATTAAGACAGTAATAGATTATTTATTATATTTCTACTTTATATTAAATTGAAATATATATTTTATAATATTAATCATATATATTAATAATAAAAATATAGAAATATATAAATAGAAATATGTAATCCAAATGTAATCCAAATATTTTTCAAATACGATAACAATTATCGATACATCATTTTATAAATAGAACTCACCCATATCCAATATCCCGGTACACATTGTCGTTTAAATAGAATACAATATAGATGTTTAGTTCTCGGTTATAAGTAATCGCCTACGAAGACGGCAGATAAATTAGCAGGCCCCTGGATATACCTACGAGCGCTATTAATAGCGCACAACTAGGTCGCAAAGTTACCGTATCATAGGGTTGCTTTGTTGTAAACTCGCTGTTATACTACAATGTAATCGAATACCTCACCACCACCGTGTGTGTGTGTGTGTGTGTGTGTGTGTGTGTGTGTGTGTGTGTGTGTGTGTGTGTGTGTGTGTGTGTGTGTGTGTGTGTGTGTGTGTGTGTGTGTGTGTGTGTGTGTGTGTGTGTGTGTGTGTGTGCGTGTGTGTGTATCATATCTAGATCACACAGTCAGCCAGCCAGCCAGCCAAGCAAGCGGGCGGGGCAATGTGTGTAGCACCGTTGACATGCGTTCACCACGCGTTCAATGGTCAGTGCAGTAGGTCGGCGTGTTGTGTTGTAAATAATGCGGTGACAATAATGGCGGCTTTGTTTACATGTGGACCGTTGTACGGCTCTTGCGTAGTAGTAGTAGTAATTATAGTAGTCTGAGTAGTAGTAGCGGGGCATTATAGTTTCTCTACTCGTGAAGAGTGGGTAGATTATTACAAAACAACAATGGAGTTTTCTCCACTATCCGAACAAGAATGATGTCATCACCACCACAACCATGTAGGTTATCCGCTAATAGGGCAGCTCCCACCCCACCCCTTTATACCCCGTACTCTCTCTTTTCATTATACCACGTATCATTCCATCTTCATCATCTCCTCTTCCTAGTCTACCTCCTCCTACCCTTCCTCCACCTCTTCCTACCCTTCCTCCACCTCTTCTTCCCCTCCTCCTCCCCACCTACTCTATCTCCTCCCTTCTCCATCTCCTCCTCCTTCCCCATCCCTACCCCCCCTCCCATCTCCTCATACTCCTTCCCCATCTCCACCTCCCCTATCATCTCCCCCTCATTCTCCTCTTCCTTCCCAATCCCTACATCCCCCCTCCCCTCTACTCCTCCTCCCCTCCCCCATCCCTATCCCCTCCTCTAATTCCTGGTGTGCCCCTCTTAGGTTCCTAGTTCTCGTGAGTCTGTTAGACGGACGTGTGGCAGCACTAGACCACAGAGGTCATCAGAAGTGGATAGTCTCCACCGGTAACGAATCGCTCGTGTCCTCCAGTATCAGCAACGTCGTGGTAAGTGTCACCGTGTGTCAGTTGGTCGCATGTGTGTGTGTCAGATATTAGGCGTCGTTGTGTCAGTAATAAAGATAGGTATCAGTGTGTCAGTGACGATGTGTCATCGGTAATCGCATCAAACAGTGAAGGTATCATTCTATTTATAGCACGCCGATAAACCGGTATTGACCCCTAGAGTAAACAATCCACACTAGGTCTCTCTCTGTTCTGTTGGACATCACTCTCTATCACTGGGGCTCTATTTCGTAATCTAGCTTTGTTTACTATGTGCTGTTGTTCTATTTCCAATAATAATAATGATAGATCCTTCTAGACTTATATTTTGACTTGCTGCTCGTCTTACTCTGATCTCTCGTAAATAACCAGACTACGCGAATAAGCCAGTAGAATAATGAATTTATATTATTGTGAATCATTGTTTCATTAGACTAATGTACAGTTTGATATAATTACATAATACATGGCATAATACATGACATCATACATTACATCATACATGACATCAAACATTACATCATACATGACATCATACATTACATCATACATTACATCATACATTACATCATACATGACATCATACATTACATCATACATGACATCATACATAACATTGTACATTATATAATACAGTGAAACCCAGTAGATAGTGTCTATTGATTTGCTCCACTAGGTCACTAAGAACGGAGTGGAAGCTCGACTGATACCCTCACTAGATGGCGCCCTATACCAGTTGGACGACAACGGCGGGGTGGAACCGTTCCCCCTAGATGCTGAAGCCCTCCTGTCGTCTTCGTTCCGCATGAGCGACGACGCTTCCATCGTAGGCGGCAAGTTCTCGAGGCGGTACGGTGTCAACGTCGATACAGGCAAGGTCGGTTCAAGTTGTTGCAATTCTCATTATTTATTATATATATTATATATAATATATATATATTATAATAATATTTTTTTATTGGATCGAATATACAAATATCGGATGAAATGAAATGCAACCCCTTGAGAAGTCATAGACTTGTTATTAATAATCGTATATCTGTAAATAACTGTAGGAGTCCAGGACAATACAATATAATTAATAAAATTTTCTTGTATTTTGATTTATAATATTTATAAATTATTAAGTTGTTGATAAACACAAGAGTACAAATAAGAACTACCTGAGATCGAACCCGCGACCCCTATCTTCCTGAAAATGACTGTTCCACTGATCCATATACCCCAGCTAATATATATATGTATATGTATTAATTAATGTGATTCTAAATCGATACACATAATATATCAACCCAGATTATTCATCATCTTGCGATTGTTTGTTTGAATCCGCACGTACCACCAGTACATGTGACAGTATCACACTATCAGAACTGCTGACATCAGCGTATCGTACCTGCACTACACTAAGCTAGCTAGCTAGTGTATTAACCAATCAGCTGCCAGCTCATCGATTATCTCACTGTTAGGGTGCACGTGAACGCGTGCATTGATGCGTCACCCTTACGACCATGTGACACCTCCCCTAAGTCATAAGTCATAAGTTGTTACGTGCGACTAACTGATTGATTACATGCACGCTATAGCCCTAGCTAGTGAACCCTAGCTAGTGAGCCCCATATAGTGAGCCCCATATAGTTAGCCCTCACCCTCACCCGATCACTATGTTGATGTCCTTCCTCCGTACACTGTTGGGGTGCATTGTTATGATGTACCTGTTTCTAATGTGTGTGTGTGTGTGTGTGTGTGTGTGTGTGTGTGTTAATATCAGCATTATAAGTAGTCACATGCTCCCCTCGCTTCATTCACAATTGTGTGTTCTTAGCTGTATCGTACATGCATCTCTCTATCCTCAGTTAACTTTAACCCACTATACACAGTGAACTTTAACCTACTATCCTAAGTGAACTTTAACCCATTATACACAGTGAACTTTAGCCCAATACCCCCACCACACAGTTGCATTACGAATGCGGAGTGGAAGGCTGTACGACCTTCAGCAATGCCAATGTGGACGGCATACTGTCCATCCAACGCCAAACTAAGACCATTCGGGCTATCGAATTGACCACTGGTCAAGAGAGGTATGTTATATGTCCTTACCTAATATAGACGTAGTAATCATAATCATAATTATATGTAATACGTTGTATAAAACAATAAAAGTGAATAGAACAAAATATTCATAAGGGAATTGTTTCGCATAACAAGATGGAAAGGGAGAATGGCGGTGGAGAGAGGGCAAGAAATAGAATGTAGATTATATAAAAAGAATATTTACTAGAAGTATTTTGTTTGTTTTCAGTTTATTTTTCTAGTTTATAGTAATAATATACTTGTTCCTCCTTAAGGTCTTCACAATAATACACAGCATGTGTTGTGTTGTTATCACCCTTATACAGATGCATTCATTACTAACCCCTTCACCCCACCCTCAGATGTATTCATTACTAACCCCTTCACCCCACCCTCAGATGTATTCATTACTAACCCCTTCACCCCACCCTCAGATGCATTCATTTCACACCCCATCACCCCACCCTCAGATGCATTCATTACTAACCCCTTCACTCCACCCTCAGATGCATTCATTACTAACCCCTTCACCCCACCCTCAGATGCATTCATTTCTAACCCCATCACTCCACCCTCAGATACATTCATTACTAACCCCTTCACCCCACCCTCAGATGCATTCATTACTAACCCCTTCACCCCACCCTCAGATGCATTCATTTCTAACCCCATCACTCCACCCTCAGATACATTCATTACTAACCCCTTCACCCCACCCTCAGATGCATTCATTACTAACCCCTTCACCCCACCCTCAGATGCATTCATTACTAACCCCTTCACCCCACCCTCAGATGCATTCATTTCACACCTCATCACTCCACCCTCAGATGCATTCATTACTAACCCCTTCACCCCACCCTCAGATGCATTCATTTCACACCTCATCACTCCACCCTCAGATGCATTCATTACTAACCCCTTCACCCCACCCTCAGATGTATTCATTACTAACCCCTTCACCCCACCCTCAGATGCATTCATTTCTAACCCCATCACTCCACCCTCAGATACATTCATTACTAACCCCTTCACCCCACCCTCAGATGCATTCATTTCTAACCCCATCACTCCACCCTCAGATACATTCATTACTAACCCCTTCACCCCACCCTCAGATGCATTCATTACTAACCCCTTCACCCCACCCTCAGATGCATTCATTACTAACCCCTTCACCCCATCCTCAGATACATTCATTACTAACCCCTTCACCCCACCCTCAGATGCATTCATTACTAACCCCTTCACCCCACCCTCAGATGCATTCATTACTAACCCCTTCACCCCACCCTCAGATGTATTCATTACTAACCCCTTCACCCCACCCTCAGATGCATTCATTTCTAACCCCATCACTCCACCCTCAGATACATTCATTACTAACCCCTTCACCCCACCCTCAGATGCATTCATTACTAACCCCTTCACCCCACCCTCAGATGCATTCATTACTAACCCCTTCACCCCACCCTCAGATGTATTCATTACTAACCCCTTCACCCCACCCTCAGATGCATTCATTTCTAACCCCATCACTCCACCCTCAGATACATTCATTACTAACCCCTTCACCCCACCCTCAGATGCATTCATTACTAACCCCTTCACCCCACCCTCAGATGCATTCATTACTAACCCCTTCACTCCACCCTCAGATGCATTCATTACTAACCCCTTCACCCCACCCTCAGATGCATTCATTACTAACCCCTTCACCCCACCCTCAGATGCATTCATTTCACACCTCATCACTCCACCCTCAGATGCATTCATTACTAACCCCTTCACCCCACCCTCAAATGCATTCATTACTAACCCCTTCACCCCACCCTCAGATGCATTCATTACTAACCCCTTCACTCCACCCTCAGATGCATTCATTACTAACCCCTTCACCCCACCCTCAGATGCATTCATTACTAACCCCTTCACCCCACCCTCAGATGCATTCATTTCACACCTCATCACTCCACCCTCAGATGCATTCATTACTAACCCCTTCACCCCACCCTCAGATGCATTCATTTCACACCTCATCACTCCACCCACAGATGCATTCATTACTAACCCCTTCACCCCACCCTCAGATGCATTCATTACTAACCTCTTCACCCCACCCTCAGATACATTCATTACTAACCTCTTCACCCCACCCTCAGATGCATTCATTACTCACCCCTTCACCCCACCCTCAGATGCATTCATTTCACACCACATCACTCCACCCTCAGATGCATTCATTACTAACCCCTTCACTCCACACTCAGATGGAACTTCAGCGTATCAGAACACAGCATCACCTACAACAAGGCTGCGAAGGGTGCCTCGACGGGGTGTCAAAGAGGTGTCAGTGACATACACCTCGACACCGACACGTCTGACTCGTCATGCTCCGGAGGTTAGCCAATCAGAGTGAAGCGTGGTGGGCTAAGGAGGCTCTTACATAATCAGCGTACTCCATGTAATGTATATATTATGATTGTATATCACATAGTCGAAGGATTTTCTTTTATATGTATCTTTTAACTAATCAATAATATTGATAACTATTAGTGATTCACTAACCAATAATTTCGATAAATTAAAAACACTAATGCTATTTTTGTAAAAACACGCATAGCATAGCATTGTTAACATTAGCTATTTACTGACAGCTATTTACTGACAGTAGAACTTGACTTGCAAGCCTAGTGTAAGCTAACACTCTCTGTGTGTGTGCGGGTAACACACACACTCACAGTGCACTACATGTGTTCACGTGCTCGTGTAGGGCTTAATGCTGGCACCAGTTGTTCAGAGAATATAACTTGTCCTAGGATTATCCTAAAACAATATTTAAAATTGTGGAGATAGCTAAAGATTGTCCTAGGACAATATTTAATATTACGGAGATAGCTAAGGATTATCATTTGTATGCAAGTCATTTTTAATTTGTACACGAACAGAGATATAAGTAATAATAACTCAATTCTCCGATTGTATTACCAATGTAGATCATCGTGTATAGTGTATGTGATTTATTCAATCCGATCTCTGTGAATAAACTATTCGATTATTAATTTAAGGAAACTACCATTGAAAGCTATACTAGCTATATATAATGCATTAGGAATAAATAAGTTTTTAATATGTTTACTATGGGAGATTATTTTTCCGCAAAATTTCTAAATAAGAATATATAATTAAAATTTATATTATATTCAAATTTGTTTTTTTAATCATTAAAATTTCATATCATTAACAAATAATAAAACATCATAGCTTATCTTATATGTATTATTTTATATTGTTTAATATCGTATTCATGAAAGAAGTTATCGCTAGTTATCATTCACGTGTGCATTAATTAATATACATTTACATTTAATATTTCGGTTAATAGATGATCGAAAGTCTACAAGAGAAGTTTGTATATTTGTAGTAGTAGTCGTACACATTCTACTAGCTGTTCCACTACACTGCTTACAGTATTATCGTTTAGTCCTCGATGTTTAGCTTATAGTCTGCACTGTCAAGCGTGTTGCTTCTAGATCCATAGTAATACGCGCCCACGTTTCAGCGGAATGTCACACCGAATCACTGGACATAGATCAGATCAAAGTGCTGGTCAGCAAAGGAGTCGTGTACATGATGTCGGACGCACGTTCCGATCACGTTCTCTGGGAGAAAAAGGTTTCTAGCGCCACGCCATCGCCTACTTTCTTATATTCGTTGTGATTAATGTTGTAAATACAATCAATTGGTGTTGTATTAAAGGCACGTGCGTCTATTTGTAATTGTAATGTAATAGAAGTCTGAAAATGGGTCTGAAAAAGCCTACTCCTACTTCAATTTTCGTTTTCCAATTTTTTTACATATTTATTATAACATATTTAACTTACAAAATTTATATTAATATTAAAAAAAAATATAATTTAATATCAAAAATATAGGTGCACCTACCCTTAATCATTAAAAGAACCACAAATAAATAACAGCATAAATGCGATCTTTTCAAAGTATTTTTTACATATATATATATATATATATACACATGCATGTATGTATATATAATATAAGTATCTGTGTATCTCGCGACGTAGCCCTTACATCCGTTTAACTCCGTTTAACCCCTGACCTGTTACCCAGTTCAATGTACCGATCGCTAACGCCTGGGTCCTGAAAGGCGACTCCCTTCTGCCACTGAACTTGTTTGATCGTAACCACCTGTCGCTGAGCAACTGTAACTCGAACAGTTGTCATAGTTCAGCCCCTCTCATCTATTTAGGTAGGTCAACGTAGCGCTCACGTGTGTGTGTGTGTGTGTGTGTGTGTGTGTGTGATTATCTAGTAATCTTTATTGTCTTTCTAGTAATTGTAAAAAAATCGTGAATCCGCTTGTAAAAATGTAATCGCAATAACTTAGATCTTCAAGGTGTTTTTCTAATAACCGCTAAAATAAAGATTATATTTATTGTGTTCGCATAAATATACTTTTCTATATTTAGAGATAAACTTTTTACCTGCGTTTAGGCGTAATAAAATCTTTATTAATATTCTTATAATACTCAAATTTAGTACAAACCAAATTATAATTAGTTTATACTATATTTATAATTAATTATACAAGATACATTAATATATTTAAAATCTTAAAAATTATTAGTAATTAATCATTTAAATAAATACAGATATATATATATATATATATATATATATAGATATATATATATATATATATATATGTATATATATATATATATATATATATATATATATATATGTATATTAATATTTATGACTATATAATAAACTTTTATGCCAGACTTTTATGATACATATCTTATCAAATATCATAGTTTCATGTCAATATTTTATAAATATGTATATATATATATATATATTATTATTATTAACAAATATAAAGTGATTCTAATAATTAAAAAGATTATTCTAGATTACCCATCCATAGAAGATAGAACTATGTAATGGTTTCTACAAGACAACACTCCATTATTACGACACCCGTGTGTAGTCAATAATAAATAATAATATTAATGCCGTAACTAAATGCATTAGGTCAACACGACAATCAGATATACGTGCTGCCTTCGGAGGAACTCAAACAGGAAGTGAAGAGCGTACAGAGCTACGCGGCCATGTTGCACATACACACCCCTCAGCTTCGCTGGTACCCGTTATCTAGTTAGTCGACAACTGCCAATCACGATTAAGTATCCGCCCCCTCTGCTGCTATCACCTCCTTTCATCTCTCATTCGGCGTATAAATCTCATCTCGGCGGTGAACAATAAAACAGAGTTTCCATTGATTGAATACCGTTATATTATATCATTATTTGATATATCTCCCCCCCCCTCGTAAACATGAATAATGAACTGTTCCATTATTCGCATTATAATTTGTATTAGTTTGCGTGTTATATAGTCCATCACGCATCACTGATCAGTGACGTCAGACAATATAAGGGCGACCACCTCTCTGTTACAGCAGCCTATTAATATACTAAAGCCTTGACTCTCTTTACAATAACTTAACAACGTAACCACCCTCCCCCTATTCAACCCGTACACTCCTCGAAATCGACAGTGAACAACAAAACAGAGATTCCGTTGATCGAATACGACGTAAGCGAAGAAGAACCAGAGAAACAAGCGACGACAACACTCAAAGCATCGATTAAAAAACCTTTAGGTATATTTATACGCCCAATATTTTATTAATGGTCAGTGTTGTTTATATCTTGTGTTGTTTGTGTCCGGTCATGTTATACGTACTCTATTTATATAAATCTCATTGAATCTCATTAAATCTCATTGAATCTCATTGAATCTCATCACGTGGTCGTGTAGATTCCGGAAGCTACCTGTACCCGGAAGAGAGTAACAAATGCTACGCTAACTTCCGTATCGCTATCTCGAGCAACATCCACAAGGAGAAGACGCTACGTAACTGGTGGTTAGTGATTCTATCATCTTTGTAGTCGCAACTCATATAGGGTCACGGCCATATGGTTCATGCGGCGATCTTTGTAATAGGGTCGATACTATTTAATAGAACACCTACCATTCTATCATTAGTCTATTATTACCTTATTAGCAATAGTAATCATTCAAGGTAGTTTATAGTGGTATAATAAATACGATAGTTGTATAATAAATATAAATAACAATGATTCACTATGAACTTGGAAAGTTCATCAAGTCAAGATGTCAATATTAGTGTACGATAATCGCACGTGTACTTAAGAATGTACCTAGTATCACTTTCGCTAACCTGTAATGTACCTAGTACCAAGCTCTAATCCATGCTAACACGTAGGAAAGAGGTGATGGCTCTCAGCATTACGATGTCTGTGATGCTGCACATGCTGATACAGAAGATCATCGTCTACAAGGAATTCTTCTCTTCGGACGGTCTCGCTTCGTCTTCCTCCTCTTCCACTGACACCGACGACTCTAAAGAGACTGACACGGTTAGTGGCTCCCCCTACGCTAGTGGGGGGTGAATAGTGAGGGTCCATCTCGTGGTAACGCATGCGTTGGAGTCGTCTAGATAACTGTCAGGTGAAGTGAATAGTTGTACGTATGTTTTGTAAATAACTAAAACATATTCAGCGATATATTTTAAATAATCAAATTAAGATTTACGAATAAATTCTGTTTTTATTTCAGACTAAAAGTGAAGACAATTTAGAAAAATCTACCGAAGCTTCAGATAAGAAACCTGAAGAATTTGTATCTAGGTTTTTAGAAAATAATTCTATAAAATTATTTATATATATAGTTTAATATTTATTAATGTTAATAAACAATAAAATTAATCAATATAATGATATTAATGTATTTAAATACATTGTAGTATACATTGCTAAAAGATATTATAATTGTAGATTTTGCACCGATTTCGACACTCAGAAGTGTTTGGGAAAAGGTGGATTCGGAGTTGTGTTCGATGTGAAAAATAAAATGGACGATTTTTCGTATGCCGTGAAGAGGATTTCCCTCAAAAATAGGTAAGTTTTAGAGCTGATTACTTTCACGAGCACGTGATGAATAGTTAATCAAGCGGATTTGACAAATCCGATTTGTTAAAAACGAATTCAAATAATCACGCGATTAAATCTCTACCCCTCAATAAGGATGGAATATTCCTATATATACCTTCTGATAGATAATACCCTATGTCTGCTTAATAGTTCATCTTTATAACTCTCCGCCTCATCATCCACCACCCCCTCATTCACCCCCTCCGCCTCCCCCTCCCAGTGAAACCGCCAAGTCAAAGGTTATCCGCGAAGTGAAAGCCCTAGCGAAACTATCTCACCCGGGCATAGTCCGCTACCACCAGTCGTGGTTTGAGAGTCCCCCGCGAGGCTGGCTAGAAGAACACGACCTTACGATCAAAGGACGCGGCCTTGAAGGATGGACGGAGAGCGTCGTCACCGAGGGCTCGACATCCACAGCTAACACTACCACCGCGACCTCTACGACCTACAACAACAACAATAACGACGATACTACGAGCCTTATGGTCGGTGCTAATACATGGTGTTTAGGAGTAGCTAGTCGAGTGTGTGATGTAATCATCTCGATGAGCGGTGATGTAATTACTACTAGCTATGCCTATATCTCATAATTAAATAATAATTAAATAATAATAATAATTATAATAAACGTACTTCATAAAAGTTACGGGCAATACTGACGCAGTAACTATATGAACACCGATACTTATGATATACACACTGAATGTTAACGTGGGCATTACTATTGCAGTGCGTCAGAAGAACTAGGAAGGGAACTATCTGCGCAGACGACTCAGGCTGTAACAGTATCAATCGTTAGTAGGGCTTAGCTAGTAGGGCTTAGCTAGTAGGTCTTAGCTAGTAGGTCTTAGCTAGTAAACCCTCATTAGTAGTCATGCCTAACTCTCTCGCTATTGCTAATACAACGCCGCACCCCGCACAGATGACTGCGATGCTTCAGCCGTTGATTGGCCCGAGTTATCTTGGGATGACATATCGAGCAGTTACGATAACGGGGTCGTCGACCACAGTGACAGTAGCTCCGCCTCCTCCACCAGTAGCTCCGCCTCCTCCTCGACCTCGTCACCGTTCGAAGCCATGCCTTACCACTACAACGCTGACTCATCAGACGGTATCGTGTTCGCATCTGGCGACTCCACTAGTCAACCCTGCACCGAGATAGCCAACCCGTGGCCAGCGCAGCACCGTCGCACCCGTTCCACCCCCGCAGCCGGCGAGGAGAGGAAGGGGCGGGGTGGGGGAGACGAACGCCTCATCCTGTACATCCAGATGCAGTTGTGTCAGACCCGAAGCCTCAAAGACTGGCTGTGCGAGAACACGCTGTCTCGCGATCGTGATCAGATCTACGACATCTTCGACCAGATCGTGGTGGCGGTGGACTACGTTCATAGGTGTGGTATGATGCACAGGGATCTCAAGGTTAGCGCGTGACCTCGCTGTATATAATAATATTTATTTATTGAAACAACGATATTTATATATTGAATACCATACAGCGAATACCATATAGCGAATACAAATTAAAACTACTTAGTACAATAATGATGAATACTATGTAATACTATGAGATATTATAATTAAATGAATTAAATAGACATTTTTATATTTAAATAATTTAAAAAAATTATTTATATATAAATTTGTATTATATAAAATATATTTATACTATTTTAATAATCTAAAATAAAATAATAAAAAATATTATTTAAAAAAATTAAATTATTAATATTTGTAATCATGATGTACATTTCAATTAATATCCTTTAGTGGATAAATACAAGAAATGATATTTAAAATAATATAAATCTATATAGGAATCAAAAAAACTAAATAATCCCATAGAAAATATAATTAAAAATCTGATTTAAAAAACCAATTCAAAAACTCTAACAACCTTGACAATAGCCATTATTATTATTATTGATGGCGTAGCAATATACAAACTATGAAAGTCACTAATGATTGCCACAGATGTTTACATAAACATGTGTATTGCAACTTAGGATAAGATAAACATAACCTAGTTCAGTATCAGAATACGTCATCTACAACGTAAGTACATCAACCCACACATCGTCCAATGATATTTCATAATATATTGTGCATATTGTGCATAAATAATATTCCTATATCTATATATGATTACATATCACACTTATAAGATAAGGACATTTGTATTATCGTAAGAATATCGTAGAAACAATAAATTTGCAGGCAAAATAGTAGATCTTTCGAGGTATTTACCATAATTTAACCATAATAATACCAAATAATACCAAATCTAAATTATAAGAATAATATATATATTACGTATATAATTATGAAAATAGATCGCCCCCAATGATCGACCAAGTTCTATCTGGACAACACCTCCCCATCTCTCACCTCCCTTATATTATCCCTAACCCCATCTGCCTCTCACCCCATCTCCCCCTAACCCCATCCTCCCCTCACCCCTTCTACCCCTCACCCCATCTACCCCTCCCCTCATCAGCCGTCGAACATATTCTTCTCCGACGACGGTTCCATTAAGATCGGTGACTTCGGTCTGGCTACGACGCTAGAGGACGTCAGCCAATCAGAAGCCAGCGATACCGACATCGCTGAAGCCGGCCCCCGTAGGACCCGCAGTAAGGTCTACACTGACTGCGTGGGAACTAAGCTCTATATGAGCCCCGAACAGGTACCTACATCAACATGTCTCTTGTACTACATTACATCATTACTAGTGTTGTGAGTTGGTTATAAATACTTCATCAACTATTTTGTAAATCTTTTATAGTTAAAATAACATGAAATAACATAAAATAACGTATAACAATAAATATAATAACATCAATAAATATAATAACATCAATAATTATAATAACATCAATAAATAAAATAACATATATTAATACTTTTAATAACATATATTAATACATATAATAACATATATTAATACATATAATAACATATATTAATACATATAATAACATATATTATACATATAATATACTATATAAAATAATATACTATATAAACTATTTATGTCATGTGTAAACCATCATTATTTTATTCATTTATTACTTATTATTAAATTAGTGTTTCATGTCCTTTAGAATGTATTTAACACACTTAATAAACTATCTATCTATCTATAAGTGAATGCTCGTATATCAACAATGCTTACACCCACACACACACACACACACACCCACACACACAAACACACATACACACACACACACCCACACACACACACTCACATACACACACACACACTCACACACCCACACACACACCCACACACGCACACCCACACACACACCCACAGATGAAAGGAGCTAACTACACCTACAAAGTTGACATCTACGCGCTAGGCATGATATTCTTCGAGTTGTTCTTCCCTTTCAACACCGAGATGGAGAGAGTCAGCACGCTGTGCAATGTCAAGGTCGGCATCATGCCTGATAGGTTCACTGCCGAACTAGCTTACGAGGTTTGTTGCTAGATATCACTGTATTAGAGTGAAGTGGTAGGGTAGTTATTAGAGTTACGATTTCAGATGTTCTACTGACGATGTTGTCGTGTAACTTACATTTAATAATAGCATCGATTAAAAGCATTATTTTAGAACATTAAATGTTTATCTTCGAATCGTGATGCAGTTACTCGACCTTTAGATGAGTGTATCCGTCGTGAAATATCGATATGGAAGTAGACGTTGATCTATTATTCATGCATGTGACTATCTAGTGATGTACTTATCATTCCCCACCAGCGTTATAGTAACTACACGCGACGTATTCATTATCGTAACTATTATTTCTAAATAAATATATTTATTTTTAATCGTATATAAATTTAATTTAATCGCGCAAAAAGAAAACATTCAGTTTAATCATTAAACTTTAGCGCAATTAGGACAATAAGTTTAACGCGATTAGTATTAATACACGTATTAACTGCCACTTTATGATCGCCTCCCTCGCCCAGCAGTGCCAGTTCGTGAAGCCGTTGCTAAGCGTGTGCCCCGACCAAAGACCCGACACCCAGCGTATCCGTGATCACGAGCTGTTCTCTGACTTCGAAGCCCAGCGAAAGCTCGTCTCCAAACTCCGTATTCGTACGACTACCGAAAGTTCTAAATAGACGACGAGCATTCACGTCATCTCTGCCACCCCGCCCCCGCCCCCCTCGATGAGGGTGTTTACCCCCTTTACCCCACTTTACCCCACTACCAACGTCCGGCACCACCCGGACATCGTTCATTGTGATATTTATATTCCGTTGCCATTGTTTCCTTCAGTAAACATTATTATTTGATCTCTTCTACGCTCAAATATATTATTTTAACAATATGTATTGCTTACTTATACTCATAGTATTATGTAGTATACATTATATATATTTATAAAATACACTTATATATATGTATATTAGGAATTACAAAATCTATACTTCTATCAAAAATGATTAAAAAGAAGATATGTTTAAAACACCGGATTAAATGGAATACTTTACAACTAGCCACTGATACTGTACACTATTAGATGTTAAGTAAGCTTATAGTAACCAGTGTATGCAGGTGGTTTCCATATCGAAACTTACATATACTGTACGATCACTATATATATTAAATGTGTATTATTAAAATATACATATTAAACATTATTCCGATTAGTACAAATAATAGTAATGCTATGTAATTGTATCGATGCATGTTTTATACCGAATACATCTAAATAATACAAGCAGACCTACTCCCGCAACTTGTTATAGGGTATATGAGTAATTATAGAGTGTGTATCTAAGTATCATTACATATATTTAAGTATCATTATATATGTATATATCTTAATGATATACACTATATATAATATATTATTTTATCTTCTATTTAGACACTTTACTAGTAATATATATATGCATATAAAATCACAAATAATTGATATAGATAATATTATTAAATCTATATATTAAATATATAACATTAATATAAAGTTATATATACTTATATAAATATTAATAATATATAAATATTTATTAATTTTATGTGAAAATGATATAAATTATATTTAGTATAATAAATAAGTACATAAATACATTATATAATATATAAATTACTTATTATAACTAACATGAATAAAAATTATATAAATTTCAAATTCAATTTACTCAGATTAAGTATTTTCAATAAACAAATTTTGATTTTTCAACTTATATCAAGTTTGAATAATCTAATTATTATTAAAAAAAAGTATGAAATATACTAATAAATGTAGTTAATTACATATATATATATATATACATAATTTAAATTATATTTATTGCTACTTTAAAATACGTGAATAAAATTTAGTATTTAGTGATTTAACTAAGATAATTAGATAAAATAAAAAAAGTCTAGCATATGTATGATGGTTACACATAATGTTATAATAGGTCAATGTCTAGACTATATAAATATCTAAAAATAAGTAGTAGCAAGGACAAATTCAATTATCTAAGTCCTCGATAATTATAATCAATCCAAATAAAAGATTAATAATTCTTAAATAATATATAAACTGCCTGTGTGGCTCAGTTGTCTAAGGCGTCAGACACACAAGCAGAATGACACGGGTTCAATACCTCTGGCCATTCATTAATTTTAAAATGGGTCTTAAAATAACATTTAGAAGTTATCTTATATAATTGTGTATACATAAATTAAAACCATAGATGCTTTAACATGAGAGTGGCTTCCAACTCATATATATGACTTATAACCGACTTATAATATGGTAATAAGTGAAAACTTCATCTAAGTTCCTGGATGGGATGAAAGGACTCCACCAAATAACAATGACAATAATATAGAAGAAAAACAATAACAGTGACATTTTTAAAATACAATTCTAGTTATAGGAGAGAAGTGACACGGTTAACATGGGAAAATATTTGATAAAAGTTAATACATATAGCTGAAACATACAAAGAACCTAGCTCTTGTTAGGTTTCATAATTTGAAAAATATATAATTAAAAAACTCAAATATGAGTATATAATATAATATAATTAATTTATATACCAATTTTAGCATATAATTTAAGTTAATATAGTTATTAAAAATACATAATATAAGTTTTATATTCCATTGAAATAATATATTACGTACATGCCTAATATAAGTCTATTAAATTATAAAGAAGTATTTTTATAATAAATAAAAAAATCTTTAAATATTAAAGCCCGTTAGTGGAAACTTTAGAACTTAGCTATGTTAATTATGAGAATATAAACAATTGTTATCGAAATACTAATTTTCTGAATTTAAAAAAAATATAGTATACTGGTTATAATAATTACCAGTACTATGTAAAATCTATAATATATACTGTAAAAGTATATTATATAAAGTATACTATTATAATCTATAATTATATAATATAATCAATGATTTTGCTTCAAAATCCTTGCTATATGCGAAAGTAACCGAATACGGACACTCGATATCTCAGAAACCATAAATCCTACAAAAAAATGTTGATTAATAAAATCCGAAGGAATAAAATATTCATAATTATAAATAGTCTAACAAAGTATTTTTTATTTTTTAATTATTCAAAAATTTTCTAATATATCCAATAAACTGATTTTATTTATTACGTTTTTAAATTTATGAAACAAAATTTCAACTTAAAACATTTTCAAGAATATACAAATGTATCGATATAAAATATAACATTATATTATTAAAAAATAAAGCATTCTAAAAATGATATATATAATTTCTATATTTATTATAAAATATCCAGTAAGTTATAAACTTATATCTAGAGGTCATATAAGTCACTAATACAGACACTATAAATGTCTTAATACGAACACCCTATAACCAATCAGCGCGCAGCGTATGAACTATTCTGATTTTCATAAAAAGCGCGTTCGTTATAATATTAATACCACCAATGAAGCTAAATCTAAAATGTTTATTATTTAGATACTTAAATTGTATTATTAATTAAAAAAATAATAAAAATAAATAAATTATTAACTAATTAAATAAGAAAAAATTATTCATAAAATTAATTATTAATAATGTAATTGTAATTTGTCTGATTGAATCATCAATAATATATAGTTTATCTAGTGGTAGGTAGGATGTAGGATATATATCCTATATAGGATGTCCGTATTATAATACAGGGTGTCTGTATTCATACACGGGTACCGAATACGGACACCCCCGTTATCTATGGAATTAAAAGATTAAATATAATTTTAAAATCACAATAATATCTATAATCATATATTATTAATATATTGTAATTTTTGAATACAAATAATGAGTCATAAACTATTAAGACCACTTATTGTTAAAGTATCCGTATTAGGTTACTTTCCCCTAGTTATACTTTAAAAAAATAGAGAAAAATAACAATATATAAAATAAAATAAACTATTGAATAGATATTCATAACATTCATATCTTATTTATATCATATCAGTATTGTAAATATTGATATGAATTGGGTATATATAAAGGTAGGCTATACATTTACCTAGAGCTGGGACGTATCGAAGATACAGTATCTATTAAGGCAAAAAATCAGTATCGTAGATACATTTGTATTTGTATTTGTATATATTATAAAAATTACAAAAGTATTTGTAATCGTATTTATTAGTCATAAATATAGGAAAGCCTCCGATTACCGTCCCCTAAATGATTATTTGTAATAACTTATTCAATATTAAATATATTTTTTTTGTAATTAGGGTAATATTATGGTAATTAATAATGTGGCTATTTTAAATTGTTGATATAATTATATTTACACGAATAAATAGGGGGGTCGGTAATCGGATACATCCCAGCAAACAATATATTCGACGCTTTTGGACGCCATGCGCCTAAAAGTTCCGGAATTAATTCGTCGCTTTGATGACAATTTGCGCTCAAAACGTCGATTTGTTCTATTGTACTTTGGACGCTGTTGCGCCCAAAAGCGTCGAATTTGCGACGAATTCAATAAGATTCGGAACTGAAGCGCCCAAAAGCGTCGAAAAAGCGACGAATTCAATACGATTCGGAACTGAAGCGCCCAAAAGCGTCGAAAATGCGACGAATATATTCGATTCGGAATCAAAGCGTCCAAAAGCGTCGAAAAAGCGCCCGTAATTTCTCAAAAGCGCCCGTAATTTCTCAAAAGCGCCCAAAAGCGTCGATAAATTGTTTGCTGGGATGTACCTAATACCGACCCCTTTCCCCTATTACCACCCCCTAAAATAATCGTGGTATAAATAATTGTAGTACTATAATATCCAATAAAAATAGTAATATATATATATAAATATAATTAATTATAACATGCACGCAATTTATTTTTTATTGAAATTATGTTTTAATAGTAATATTAAATTTAAATTTAAACTTTATAGTAATTATATTAAAATAGAGTATATAATTATGTAATATTTATTTATATTACATTTTATTAAATAATATATCATTTGGATATTATATGTATTTTATATCAATATTTTATAATATCATATTATAAATTAATTTTAATATATATAAAATATAAATATATTTTTAATAAAATATCTTTTGCAAATATTGACATTAATTCATTGTTAAAAATTATGATATATCAATTATAGTGATTTATTCTCAAAAACTATTATATACATTTATTGAAAACAAAGATTATTTTGATAATATATTTTATATAATAATTTATTTATAATTCAAAATTATATATTATAATGAAATATAATATCATTTTAATAAATTATTATTAATTATAAATAATAATAATTAATAATTTATTTTTTGTATAATTTATAATTTACTATATTCGTGTTGAACATTCGAAAGTAAAGGTCGCTGATTATTTGTAGGTGAAAAATAGTATATTGTAATAATTAATGTATATGTAAACATTAATGTATATTTCTCTATATATATACAGACTATAGTATAATTTCAGATGAAATTAACTCTGGTACACTAACATATTCATCGTGGGCAACATAAATGTCATTAAATGTCAACAAATGTATTCTATATCATCTATTGAAGAACACGTTATAAGGTGTGAATGTTTAATATGTCCTTTTAAGGGGGTATCCCACTGTAGTATATTACTACAATAAATTGTCTTAACATTTGATGACTCAATATGTTTATTAAAAAATTACAATATATTAATATTATATGATTATAGATATTATTGTGATTTTAAAATGTTAATTAATCTTTTTATTCAATAGATAACGGGGGTGTCCGTATTCGGTTCCCGCGGGTTCGAATACGGACACCCTTAATACCACTATACTGATATATATATATATATATATATATATATATATCGTATTGATAAACCTATCAGATAAATTAAAATTACATTAATTATAATTAATTTTATTTAATTATTTAATATAATTTATTAGTAATTAATTTATTATTTTTATTATTTTATTAATCAATAATTACAAATGAAGTATCTAACTAATAATCATGAACGCATTAATACATTGATGGTATTACTATTATAACGCACGCAATTATTCTGATAATTATAATAATTCACACGATGCGCGTTGATTGGTTATATGGTGTATGTATTAAGACATCTAGAGTGTCAGTATTAGTGATTTATATGAACTAGATATGCTTATAACTTAATTAACTTAATATATGATACAAATATAGAAATGATGTATATAATGTTTAGAATGTTTTATTTATTAATAAATATTATTATATTTTATATCGATACATTTTATGCCTGAGAAGTTTTTGGTTGAATTATTTTTCAACATAAAAATCCAACATATAAATTTAAAAACGTAATAAAAAAAATAATTTAATGGATACATCAGACTTATGTTAAATAATTAAAAATTAAAAATACTTATAAGTATTTTTCATAATGTATTTAAACTATTTATAATTATAAATATTGTATTCATTACAATATTGTTTGTAGGATTTATATAAGGTTTATGAACTATATATAGAAACTATAGTTTCTGAAATACTTAGAAGTCCGTATTCGAGCACTGTCCGTATTATTATACGTTCCCCTATATGGAAATGAACTTTATCAAGTATTATAATAATATCCGGAATGATAAATATGTTTTAATAAATTTTCACAAATAATAGAATAATATAATTAGTATTATATCAATATTAGAAATTCCAATTTACGTAGAATTATTCTCCCTATTGGAAATATAAGTGTTGTTAATATAGTAGTATTTGTTTTGGAAGTGATTATATTACTAGCTATACAATATATTGTATTTTGTATTAATAAATGCATTAATTTCATCTTTAATCTTACATATTTATGACTTTTTAAATAATTATTTAATTAATTATGTTACCTATGTGTAATAAATTAACCTAAAACCGATTAACACCAATATGGCTGTATGTTTAAGTCGGTTAATCTGATGATCTGCTATAGTGCTATACTTAAAATAATGATAATGTTCTTACTAGTATTTACCCGATATCAAGTCAATGTTTAAACTGCTACAAATTAAAGCGGGCTTACAAAATATGGGATTAACTCTTTTTTCCGATTAAGGCTTACTAATAATATATATAGATATATATATATATATATATATATATATATATATATATATATATATATATATATATAATACATGTACGTAATATTACATATATTTAAGATACGCTTTCCGCTAGGTCGAGCCGGCTTACAAGTAATAGCATTAAAAGCGGAGACTTGTGGTCTCGATGAGTCATAATCGTAGGCGTACGCTTGCTACGTGCATCGGTCTGCTGCACGTATACCTACATACGTATATACGTATATATATATATATATATATATATATATATATATATATATATACGTATACATATATATATGCCCCGAGTTATACTGGCGTACCCGTCTAAAGTTCGCCGACTATTAATAGCTATTATGTCAGACTTGCGAAAGGTTAAGAAGGCAGTTTTTCTAATGCGCGTGTCTAGTGTCTTTGATTTAGTATTCTAACGATGTTTTTTAATTAATCCGATATCCGGTGGAAACACAATCGATAAATATCATAATAAAAATAATAACTTGGTACATATGCACCCGCGGGTTATACGTATCCCGGTATACAAATCATAAATACATTCCATTATATAATACTTAGTGATGGCCATGTACATAGAATATTTCACACGCTACACGCTGATTGGTTGTAGGGTTTCCGTATTAAGACATCTGGAGTGTCCGTATTAGGGACTTATATGACCTCTAGATATATGCTTATAACTTGATGAATATTTGATAACAAATATAGAAAGTAAATATATCATTTTTAGAGTGCTTTATTTTTTAATAATATATATATTATATATTAATTTATATATTAATTTATATATTTAATTTATATATTAATAACACTATAGTGTTATATTTTATATCGATGCATTTGTATATTCTTGAGAAGGTTTTAAGTTGAATTTTTTTTTCATAAATTTAAAAACGTAATCAAAAAATCAGTTTATTGGATTACAGCAATATTTTGAGTAATTAAAAATAAAAAATACTTTTTTAGACTATTTATATAATTATGAATATTTTATTCATTAACATTTTTTTTGTAGGATTTATGGTTTCGGAGATACCGAGAGTGTCCGTATTGGGGCACTTTAATATATAACATATTCATAATTATATAAATAGTCTAAAAAAGTATTTTTATTTTTTTAATTAATCAAAATATTGCTGATACATCCAATAAACTGATTTTTTATTACGTTTTTAAATTTATGAAAAACAAATTTTAACTTAAAACCTTCTCTAGAATATACAAATGTATCGATATAAAATATAACACTATATTATTAAAAACTAAATCATTATAAACATTCTATACATAATTTTTATATTTGTTATCAATATTAGTTAAGTTATAAGCATATATCTAGAGGTGATATAAATCACTAATACGGACACCATATAACCAATCAGCGCGTTGCGTATGGACTATTCTTATTTTTATAACAACGATTGCGTTATAATATTAATACCACCAATAAAGCTAAATCTAAAAATGTTATTATATAGATACTTAACGTGTATTATTAATTAATAACATAATACAAATTAATAAATGAATTACTATTAATTTAAATTTAAATTATTCATAAAATTAATTATAAATAATGTAATTATAATTTATTTTATTTGTTCATCAATAATTATAAGTTATAGTTTATTTAGTGGTATATAGGGTGTCCGTATTATAACACAGGGTGCCCGTAATCGGACATGGGTACAGAATACGGACACCCCCGTTATATATTTAATAAAAAGATATATATTAAAATATATTATATAATATATTTAAATAAAATTTCCAAATCACAATAATATCTATAATCATATACTATTCATATATTGTAATTTTTGAATAAAAATATATAGTTATAAAATTATATGTTTAGTTAAAGTGTCCGTATTAGGTTACTTTCTCCTAGAGTGATATATTTACCGATATTATATCTAATAATGAGGTAGTGTATATACTCCGTAGGCTTCTATAGAAGCCTATCGTAAATTAAACTTTGAAACTTAGTAAGTCATCTCCCCCCAATATGTTTATTGATAATAGTTTACAGAGTGTAAGCTTATTATTATTGATAGTTATCTTTCCTCCATTATATCAAGCTAATGCATATTTTGTGACATTTTTATTTTACGCTTGAGTAATTCTATCATATTTCATTATCTTCCATGGACTCCTTCAGAGTACACATTTGAATTTGATACACAAATTAATTCATAAAATAGTTTTTATATAAATGTTTTCAATATAATAATATTAAATTCATAGTATAATTTAATACACAATATATTATTTTGAATTTCGACATAATTATATAATAAAAAACATCGTTCAATTCAAATCTAATTTATAAATAATTGTATGTTTTAATAAAATATGTATATAAATTGATAAACTGTCTGTGTGGTCCAGTTGCTCAAATCATCAGAAGATGAGCAATAGTACGTGGGTTCGAGCCCCGTCCGGACCATTAGAATAGGCCTTTAAATCATATTTAGAAGTGATCTTATATATAATAATTATATATAATTATGTATAAATAAATTAACGGCTCTTGTTAAAACTATGAATGCCTTAACATGAGAGCGGCTTCGAAGGGACATTAGAGTCATATGGTTATAAGTGTACAGTTAATTTACGTTCATTGATGGGATGAAAGGACTCCACCAAAATAAAATAACAATAACAATAACAATATAGAAATACAAAATTAAAAATATGAATGGATTACATTTGACAAATAAATCAATATATCTGATATATTTGATTCAATGATTGGAATCAATAATATAAAATTAAATACGCCACTGAAAAGTATCTAGTTAGGAGTACAAAAGTAACCATTGCAGAGATAGCGAGAGAACAACGTCCGTCATCCTTGGTGTATAATTAACTAAAGTGATCACATGCATGACGTGACGATACATTTGTTAAATATACGTGCATTGTACGTATACGTAACTCTATAGAGTTAAAGTAGAAAAGAGTGAAGTAGTCACGTGATTTCGAGATGAGGTATCATAGTGCATTCGTTTGGACCGCGCTATTCGTCAGTTGTTCGAGTGATCAAGGTGTTATTTGTTTGTGAGGATATCTGTGTGTTTGGGTATATATATATGTGTGTTTGGGTATATATATATATATATATATATATATATATATAAACATATATAGGTATATGTGTAGGGAGAAATTATAGATCAAATATGGTATCATAGAGTGAACACTACACAACACTAGTAAGAGAAGTAACCTATGCATAAGTAGAACCTGTGAGAACCTGGGAGGACATGGGAGGACATGGGAGGACATGGGAGGACATGGGAGGACCTGGTAGGACTTGGTAGGACCTGGTAGGACATGGTAGGACTTGGTAGGACCTGGGAGGACTTGGTAGGACCTGGGAGGACTTGGTAGGACCTGGTAGGACATGGTAGGACTTGGTAGGACCTGGGAGTACTTGGTAGGACATGGGAGGACTTATGCATCCTATATAGGTCAATGGTTTTGTGAAGAAATTCTTTCGGATATCCTTTGTATATATGAAGTATTTGAGTTAATGACACTGACAAGTGTAAGTTAAAAAAGAGTTTAATTAAATTCAAAAGGCCGACATTTTAATATTAATAACAAATGTAGCTGATGTATTCAATGAATATCATAGTATAGCATAACAATGCATATAGTAGTATAACGTAGCATAAACAGCATGGCATAACATGTAATATCATATATATATAATATATATATATATATAAATATATTATATATAAAAATATATTATATATATATAATAGAAATAATTGTGTGTCTCAGTTGGCTAAGGCGCTAGACACATAAGCAGAAGGACGCTGGACCAGCGTCGCTGGTTCGAGCCGTCCGGACCATTACAATAGGTCTTAACATAATATTAAAAAGTGATCTTATATAATTGTGTATAAATAAATGATCGACTCTCATTAAAACCATATATGCCTTGATATTAGAGCTGCTATGAAGGGACATTAGAGCCATATATGGTTATAAGTGAAAACTTTACCTAAGTTCCTGGATGGGATGAAAGGACTCCACCAAATAACAATAACAATAACAATAACAATAACAATAACAATAACAACAATATGTATAGTCACCTTCACATGCTCCTCTCGTGATATGCCTACAGGCTGCATTTTTATCGGCCCGTGTAAATATATTATTTAACATTCTTTTTTTTATTGTCGTTTTTGTATATATCTACCTATCTATCTACCTATCTATCTATACAATAGTATAATATGAGTCATATCTCGAATTTCTGGTACATACAGGTAAGTGATGGGTGTCATTGAATCGTATTGGGTACTATCAGGGTCGCAGGAATAGGGGGTCGTGATGTCCGGACTCCCCCCCCCCATTTATAAATAAGGGTGTTCCGTATATCTTTGGATATTCTGGATGATTCCCCCCTGTTCTGGCGAATATTTATAAAATAATTTAATAATGTGTTAATAGTATAGGGAACATGTAATGTTAGTATACTATCTATAGATAGCGATTATTAGTAAAATACATATTATAATATTACATTTTTAGTCAGAATATTATTTAATATTTATTAGATTTCAATTAATATTTGTTAATAAAATGGACATAATTATGTTAATTTTAAATGACCTCCATTTTAACTTAAGTTCCTTTTATTGAATTGAAATAATAAACATAATGATGATAGTTTTGGAATATTATAACTATTGTTTTAAATTCATCCATATAATTAATAATAATATATAAGCATTTATAATTAGGTATATACATACTAGTCATTCAAATTTGAAGAAGGCAATGGAATTATTTAGGTTATACTAGTTATGGAAAATCTAATATGCATCGTATGTCAATAGTATTGGAGAATAGAAATAGTATTTAAGTTGTAATGATTAAATATAATAAAAATGACATCTTAGAGAACATTCACATCTTGACATATACAATAACAAATATTGTTTTGGGAGCTGTATTTACTTCTATAAGATACATTGCTCAAGAAAACATAACTTTTAGAGGTAAAATACATTTTTAGGGTAAATTCCTAAATGTAACTATTAAATTAAGATAAAATGAAATTCCCCAATTAGATACATGGTTAAATATTGTAGAAAAACGTTCTAAACACAAATATTTAATAATAAAAACTATCTAAACAACTTCTACAAAAATAATACGACACCATTGAAGCTGATATTCCAAATTCAAATATCAAATGTATTACACAATCCAATGAACAAAGTAGAAATGCTGAGAGCTGGAAGTTAATTAACAAAGTGACTGGATGAAGTAACCCAAAAAGAGGGAAAATCAAGGCCATTAGCAAGGAGGATCATGTAATCAAATGACACGAACAATTTAAGAAACTGCAAGGTGAGGGACAGGAACATGAAACAAGTTCCATACAAATCAAGACTATCAGTGAGAGTATACTCTCTCTCTCTCTCTCTCTCTCTAAAAACGTAACCTTTCACGAACGAAGAATATAGCAAGATAAATGAAAATCTAATAGACGGTAAAGCTGCAGAGCCCACGGAATCGCTTCAGAAATCCTAAAATACGGCAACTTCGATGACATCATGCTCGAGTTCACTAACAAGATCCTCACACGACACGAAATACTATCACAATGGCTAACATGCAATATTTTCCATTTCCCAAATCCGGTAATCTTGAAGAACACGGAAATACAGAGGCATATCACTATCAGTAATAGCAGCTAAAATGACGAATAAAATGATACTAAATCGAATTCAACCATACATAACCCTATACTACGTCACAATCAGAACGGTTTCTTACCTGGAAGATCTACGATATCACACATATTAGCTCTCAGACGCGTAATCAAAGGAGTGAAAAGTCACAATCTTAATGCTATTATAATTGTTGTCGATTTTAAGAAGGTATTGGAAGTATTAACAGAGACATAATGCTCCGTATACTAGAATCATAAGGTATAGGCTACCCCACAACATTATACAAGCGATCGCCTTAACGTATAATGATACTTACGTAAAAGTTATAATACCTGATGGAGAGACAGAATACTTTAAAATACAAAGGAAGTCTTGCAAGATGACACACTAGAGCCTTTTCTCTTTGTGATCACACTGGATTACAACATTCGACAAGCCATTGATGGACAAGAAGCAGAATTCGACTTGAAATAATACAACGATAAGATACGATATCCAGCAATCCAGCAAACAAACCTCAGTTATGCAGATAATATAGCACTTGTATCACAATAAGTCGAACAAGCTCAGCAACTACTAACATCCATTGAAACAGAAATAACTAACATTGTTCTTCAACTGAACGCAAAGAAAACCGAAGTCATAACGTTCAATCACACAATCCCGGTCAACATTAGCATAACAAAATAGTGGCACGCTGATTAACAATGTAACACCTTTTAAATATCGGGGTCATGGATGGCTAGCTAACAAAAGGATTTTGAAATTCGCAAAGCTTTATCATGGTCAGCAATACACAAGATGAAATCAATCTGGAACTCCAAAATAGAAAACAGTTTGAAAATAAGAACTTTCAAAACTATAATCGAACCTATATTATTATATGGTAGCGAATGCTGGACAATCGACTCCACAATGCGTAAGAAAATCGATGGTTGTTATACCAGGTTACTTAGAATGGTCACAAATATATCACGGAAAGATAAGGTCACCTATACACAACTGTATAGGGGTATGCCAAGTATCTCTGATGTGATAAAACAAAGAAGATTGCGACAAGCGGGTCACTGAATAAGGCACAGCAATGAACTAGCGTGTAACTTAATTATATGGAAACCAAATAACGGCATACGAGAAATAGGGAGACAACACAATACATTCATAGACATCTTAAATACGACTGTGACTGTAACTGCGACTGTGACTGTGACTGTGACTGTGACTGCGATTGTGAAGAACACAACTTAAGGACACGAATGGTGGAAAGCAAGATCTGGTCGTGTGAGAACTCGACTAAAATAAAATAAGTAAGTATATATTTTAAAATATATATATATACTAATAATATATTATAAATTAGTGGACCCCCTTGTGAAATATACCTTCCTGCGCCCCTAGGTACTATGTATATATATTATGTATGTGAAATAATACTATTATTTAAGTTCATATTTATTGATTATATCGAAGGAAAAATATAAATTTATTAATTTACAAACAACATTCCAGGAAAGAGATAGTATATCATTTTCTATATATATTAAGGGCTAACATTCATTAATATATTGAAACATCATTTATTTACATCTAGTTATTATGATAATTCACTCCAATATATATACATGTTTATACATTCGTATGCATACGACGTTAAATACGCTAGATATGTATATAATACCTATGATATAACAAATATACGTTTCATATTTATTTGCTCAGAATAGTTAAATAAACTTAAATTTAAATTATTAATTAAATCGATAATTATCATGGTAACCATAGACAATAGAACTGGACTACACTCCAATGTATATGACAATAACCAATACAAATAAACAATAACAATTCATTCTACATTATTAGTGGATATTATTAATCAAATATTTTGCTAAGCGAATATGGTGCACTCCCTATCTAATCTATGTAATTATTTTAATATAGTTCTTATAGCAACCACTAGATGGATACACATGTATTATTTTAAGTTAAATTTTATATTATTAATGCATAAGGTAATTAAGCTAATTATCAGACTAATATACTTTTAATATTATAATATATATGTGAATTATATTTTTTTTAAATTACGACATTTTCACGGCATTGAAATGCAAGTTTACATGTAAATAACAATGACTGAATCGATCTACTTTTGACCTATACAAATTCGGTAAAATTTGTATGAATTCACTTTTGATATCTCCAAATAATATTTTTGCGGAACACTTACTTTTCGATATATATCGAATTTTTATACATATCTTAATTTAAGATTATATTAGGGTATTATTTTTCGAATTTACATGTAAACATTTACGAATCCAAAAATAGATTTTAATTCTTATACCCGTCGCATTTGCGCAAGTTTCGTTTTTATTTCAATAAATCGGTCGAGTGAACCATCTTTCCTTCGCAAAATCTTTGTATTAATATATTTAGTATACCTTATATACCATATTTATGATACCTATATATAATACCTATAGGATTTTATTAATAGGCCTACCTACCTACTAATACTAATTATGTGCGTGATTGTCTATAGAATATTGTTATCGTAAATAAACGTGAAATATCATATGTGGCTAACCCTAATAGGTAATAGTATTAACCCTAATAGGTAATAGTATTAACCCTAATAGGTAATAGTATTAACCCTAATAGGTAATAGTATTAACCCTAATAGGTAATAGTATTAACCCTAATAGGTAATAGTATTAACCCTAATAGGTAATAGTATTAACCCTAATAGGTAATAGTATTAGCCCTAATAGGTAATAGTATTAGCCCTAATAAGTAATAGTATTATCCCTAATAGGTAGTAGTATTATCCCTAATAGGTAATAGTATTAACCCTAATAGGTAATAGTATTAACCCTAATAGGTAATAGTATTAACTCTAATAGGTAATAGTATTAACCCTAATAGGTAATAGTACTAACCCTAATAGGTAATAGTATTAGCCCTAATAAGTAATAGTATTAGCCCTAATAAGTAATAGTATTAGCCCTAATAGGTAGTAGTATTAGCCCTAATAGGTAATAGTATTAACCCTAATAGATAATAGTATTAGCCCTAATAAGTAATAGTATTAGCCCTAATAAGTAATAGTATTAGCCCTAATAAGTAATAGTATTAGCCCTAATAGGTAATAGTATTAGCCCTAATAGGTAGTAGTATTAGCCCTAATAGGCAATAGTATTAACCCTAATAAGTAATAGTATTAACCCTAATAGGTAATAGTATTAACCCTAATAGGTAATAGTATTAACCCTAATAGGTAATAGTATTAACCCTAATAGGTAATAGTATTAACCCTAATAGGTAATAGTATTAACCCTAATAGGTAATAGTATTAACCCTAATAGGTAATAGTATTAACCTTAATAGGTAATAGTATTGACCCTAATAGGTAATAGTATTAACCCTAATAGGTAATAGTATTGACCCTAATAGGTAATAGTATTAACCCTAATAGGTAATAGAATTAACCCTAATATGTAATAGTATTAGCCCTAATAGATAATAGTATTAACCCTAATAAGTAATAGTATTAACCCTAATAGGTAATAGTATTAACCCTAATAGGTAATAGTATTAACCCTAATAGGTAATAGTATTAACCCTAATAGGTAATAGTATTAACCCTAATAGGTAATAGTATTGACCCTAATAGGTAATAGTATTAACCCTAATAGGTAATAGTATTAGCCCTAATAGATAATAGTATTAACCCTAATAAGTAATAGTATTAACCCTAATAGGTAATAGTATTAACCCTAATAGGTAATAGTATTAACCCTAATAGGTAATAGTATTAACCCTAATAGGTAATAGTATTAACCCTAATAGGTAATAGTATTGACCCTACTAGGTAATAGTATTAACCCTAATAGGTAATAGAATTAACCCTAATAGGTAATAGTATTAGCACTAATAGATAATAGTATTAACCCTAATAAGTAATAGTATTAACCCTAATAGGTAATAGTATTAACCCTAATAGGTAATAGTATTATCCCTAATAGGTAATAGTATTAACCCTAATAGGTAATAGTATTAACTCTAATAGGTAATAGTATTAACCCTAATAGGTAATAGTATTAACCCTAATATGTAATAGTATTAACCCTAATAGGTAATAGTATTAACCCTAATAGGTAATAGAATTAACCCTAATAGGTAATAGTATTAGCCCTAATAGGTAATAGTATTAACCCTAATAGGTAATAGTATTAACCCTAATAGGTAATAGTATTAACCCTAATAGGTAATAGAATTAACCCTAATAGGTAATAGTATTAGCCCTAATAGATAATAGTATTAACCCTAATAGGTAATAGTATTAACCCTAATAGGTAATAGTATTAACACTAATAGGTAATAGTATTAACCCTAATAGGTAATAGAATTAACCCTAATAGGTAATAGTATTAGCCCTAATAGATAATAGTATTAACCCTAATAGGTAGTAGTATTAACCCTAATAGGTAATAGTATTAACCCTAATAGGTAATAGTATTAGCCCTAATAGATAATAGTATTAACCCTAATAGGTAGTAGTATTAACCATAATAGGTAATAGTATTAACCCTAATAGGTAATAGTATTAACCCTAATAGGTAATAGTATTAACCCTAATAGGTAATAGTATTGACCCTAATAGGTAATAGTATTAACCCTAATAGGTAATAGTATTAGCCCTAATAGGTAATAGTATTATCCCTAATAGGTAATAGTATTAACCCTAATAGGTAATAGTATTAACCCTAATAGGTAATAGTATTAACCCTAATAGGTAATAGAATTAACCCTAATAGGTAATAGTATTAGCCCTAATAGATAATAGTATTAACCCTAATAGGTAATAGTATTAACCCTAATAGGTAATAGTATTGACCCTAATAGGTAATAGTATTAACCCTAATAGGTAATAGTATTAGCCCTAATAAGTAATAGTATTAGCCCTAATAAGTAATAGTATTAGCCCTAATAGGTAGTAGTATTAGCCCTAATAGGTAATAGTATTAACCCTAATAGGTAATAGTATTAGCCCTAATAAGTAATAGTATTAGCCCTAATAAGTAATAGTATTAGCCCTAATAAGTAATAGTATTAGCCCTAATAGGTAGTAGTATTAGCCCTAATAAGTAATAGTATTAGCCCTAATAGGTAGTAGTATTAGCCCTAATAAGTAATAGTATTAGCCCTAATATGTAGTAGTATTAGCCCTAATAGGTAATAGTATTAGCCCTAATAGGTAGTAGTATTAACCCTAATAGGTAATAGTATTAATGGTAAAATATGAGTTAAGTATTATCTATATTACAAGCATTATTATGATCACTTATTTAATCGAAATTACATTACATTACATTACATTACATTAATGTAGTGAAGGGGTCACCGATATTATAACGAGTAACAGTAAACTGCATATAGTGCCACCCAGTCATATATAGCATATATACATATATATATATATATATATATATATATATATATATATATATATATATATATATATATATATGTGTGTGTGTGTGTGTGTGTTTTTAAATAAAATAAATTCATAAAACAAATATTAATAATATTATAAAATTATACTATATAATATATAGTATTTAAAAAATGATTAATATTTAAGTATTGTTAAGTATTATATTAAATATAATGATTAAGTTAATTACATAGCTATACATGTATTAACCATTACCTAGTATTCGTGTGATAAACACACATGAACAATATATATATATATATATATATATATATATATATATATATATATGTTAATTGTGTGTAGGTTGAAATTAGAGAAACAATATGTGATCGTAGAAAGTCAATATTATTACAAATAATATAAGTATTATAAATAATATATTTTATATTTATTTTGAAATTTTTGACATTTTTATATATGTAATATTCTTAAAATAGAAGTATAAATATATCATGCAACAAAATACATAAACCATGTACTAACCTGATTATCTTGTTTACTACACGTGTTAACCTATGAGTATACCTCATTTCTCGTTTACCAAATATAATCCCATAATTATTATGAAAGTTAATTATCATTTCTTGTCAAATTCGACCTCATATTTAATTACAAAACCAACCGATTCCCTATCGTTAACGTTTGATGTAACTTTCCCACCCACGCTAGCTACAATAATGTGTACCTTATCCTTACCCGTATCCTCTCCATACAGATATATCGTTACGAAACATTAGACAGCTATTTCACTTATTGTTTTACTTCATACAACTTTAGTGACCTCCTTAACAATACAACTGTGATCACTGCTCTTTCACTAAATAATGTCAGTCCACTATTAGTCAGTGCTAAACAACTTGAGAACAATCACTAATATGTTTGCGCTAGCTTCCTCTGAAATCATCTCTATCCATCACTCAAAATAATGAACACATCTACTACCACCATTAAACAAACACTAGGCATTACTTCCTCTTTCAAGATATCTGAACTTCAACTATATTCATTTTCGCCATTTTATACATTTGTCGAACTAATCATTATTTAATAACTTTTATTGTACATTATTGTCAAACTATAAGAATGTTATTATTAAATTAGTATTAAAATAAAATCATCATCATCATCATCATATACAATTTATATTAGGAATACACTTTACTTCAGCAGATAATCTATGCCACCTTATATCCACCTTATATACTATAATTGACAAACATTCTCATCCAAACTTCATTTAATCACACTTTATCCTGACTCTTCGTGGTTACTGCTTCCAGTGTTACTAAGTCTACGATGCACGCGGGATATAACCACAGAGATATCTAACACACTTCTGTTACCAGGTCTGTCAGCGTAATGAACTCTATGTTATCTCCACTAAACCTTAGAGGGCGCTGCAACAGGGGGGTCGGACGGGGGGAATATGTCCCCCCTCCACTTTAAAATCTAGGGGGACCTCCTATGTATTGGTCCCCCCCCCACTTTTACCACAACAATTATTTGATTGGTTGGTCCCCCCTACATAGAAAATCGTTCCATCGTCCCTACTATACCTACATGTTATACTACTACTTTTATCAGAATAGCTTAAGCTAAGTAATTACTCTAAAATATAAAACAGAATCTACAATAACACACTAATTACCCCCTCAAAGTACTCCTTTTCATTCGCGGATATTAGCCCCTCCGTCCTTTCATTCATCTCTAAACTCATACTAAATTACACACCCGTTTCTCAATCTGACCATGTTCTTCTCAATATTTAAACATATCTCTGATTTCATACGTCATACTAGAATGTATCATATAGTATACTAAACAGTATTTCTAATTCCTCCTCGAAATATGCGTATACAAAGTATATTTGAACTGTCAATCAAAATCCAATACACTCAACGATGCCGTAATGAACAATGATCTTACTTCTAGAAATGATCAGTAACTCAATGGAAATAGCTTGCCGTCAGAGAAATACCTGTATCTCTTTAAACAAGTTAATTGGTCCACTTAAAAGTGTATGTCGTCGTGGTAACAGTCACAGTCTTACTCGATATCGCTGATAACTGTATTATTAACCTATAAAAATCGCCTCCTGCTGCTGCTCACTTACACTTTTCTATCGTTTTGATGTAATAAATCATGCTATTTTATTAAACGAGCTACATATGATTGTAATTATACATACAGTTATGTAGTGGTGTATATATTAGCTATCTGATGACCTCCCTGATTACAAACACTTCCACTTGACCTCGGCTCCTCAATGTACACTTAGTACACAATTAAGCTACACGTATTTCTTATATTACAGTAACACCTAATTTTCAAATGTATAGAAATCTCTGTATTTCACTATAAACATTAATAACTAAATCATCGATTGATTGCCAGACGTTATCAAGAAGGGTGGTTGTTGTAGTTCATCAATCCGTGTTCCACAATCACTCTCAAATGTATACGTTTATAGACCTCTAATCTGACTACTCACTTGTCTATTTTCTATTATAATGATAATACAAAGATACATTATTTCTATATATATATATATATATATATATATATATATATATATATATATATATATATATATGTGTGTGTGTGTGTGTGTGTGTATGTGTGTGTGTGTGTGTGTGTAATAATGAAATATTTAAAATCAATAACCTCAAATTAACGATTTTTATAAATGTTGTATATACTTATTTCGTTATTCGTATTCTTATGACAATGTAAACTTTGCCATATGTATACATAATCGATCTATTTCGAGGATAAGGTGTATATTTAATTTATATAGTATATATACTATAGGTTGCCACTAATGGCTCGGTAATTACTAGTAATTACGCAATCAATATATATTTATATATATATATGTATATGTATATGTATATGTATATATATATATATATATATATATCCTATATATCGTATATTAAATGTCTAGTGATCGTTAGATAACTCAACTTTTACCATGGTATCCATAGTTATGCAACAAAGTAGTGTTGATGATTTTGTAAATAGCGACTATATATGTGTCTATGTTTTGTACTACCGAGGACATAACCTTAAGGTTACCTCGAAAATACGTATTAATTCGTATTATATACACACACGTGTGTGGGAGTGCATGCATGTTTATTTAGCGGTGATCACACACGCGCGTTAAGCCGATTCGGCTCGGTTCGGCTCGGTTCGGCTCGGTACATTTGTTATGAATATTGCCTTATCGTTTATCATTGAATGTTTGGAGTATTTCTTTCACAATTGTATACTTTTTTTATATGTAGTATTCGACATGAGTCAGAGCTTTTACAAATACCTATACATATTGTTATATAGAAAAAATACCGCTATTACCTATATTGAAATCACGTGACAATTACATTATAAACCATTATAAATAATATACCGGATTATAAATAATTAATTTTCAAATTTGTATTAATTTTTATTATATTTTTTAACCACGAACCTTTACCTTTTTTTTTTCAAATATACATTTTTTCATATTTTACATTAAAATAGTGAATAAATACTCATATTGTATACATTAATTTTTCTCTTATTAATGTCATGTAATATGCACACTCATATACTTATGTATGTATATTTATGTTAATATTTTATTATAAATAAATTTTTTAAATTATAATTAAAATAATTTGTATTTTTCCAAAATATCCTGGAAATGTCCTGGAAAATCGAAAAAAAAATATTATACAAATATTATCTTATACAAAAATATAATTCAAACTATAGTTACAGATATAACTACAAAAAAATAGTTAATGATGATAAATCGAAGTTTCAAATATCTCCTATCTCCTCCATGTTAACATTCATATCTTTCATGTTAAACTTTAATGAGGTGACGCATCTCCAATAATTAGTTGTATTAATTGTTGTTTTCGTATTCGATTTATTATCTTATCTAGTTCACACAAAAAGAGATAATTCAATATTCATAGAAAATGTACCGAGCCGAGCCGCGCGTATGAGCGTATGTGTCCGTGTGATTGTTTTCGTATTCTAACCACGTGTGAGGAGCCTCTTAAACACGCGACCTATATCACGTTAATTACGTTAATTAGCGGTCACGTGTTGGACCTACAGTGTAGGTATGCTGTATGCCCACACCTGTAGGTGTGAAGCGAGCACGACGAGAGCGTATCGGGCGGGCCGTCGTGATCCTTATACGCGTGTAAGTTCAGGTACGGAATGACGCGTCCCCTCGGTAAGGGGCGGCTGAGTCATTCCGCCTTCATCACGTGTTAGCTATAGGGCTCTCTATAGGGCTATAGCCTGTTCTATACACGCGCCGCACCACTACATAAGTAATATATATATATATATCTATATATATATATATATATATATATATATATAGGTATATCGTTATTCACTTTACACGTCTATTATACGGCGGTACCGTTTAATTCGCCGTTTCGTCGTGACTGTCAGTCAAACGAACGTCACGAGGCGACATTTGCGCGTAAGGGGGCGTATTAAGAGCAGCGGCGCGCATTAGCCGCGAAACGCCCGCAAACATAATCGCCGCGAAACTAGCGTCTCCGCCGCATCAGTATTTAAGGTGCGCGGCCGTGGTTTATTCGTCGCTTCATTACTATACCTTCATTTGCGATGTTCATCGGAGTAGGTAAGTGCACATGTCCGCGTGTATATACGTGTTTATATACGCATATACACACATATATATAAATATATATATATATATATATATATAAAATGAATATTTACCAAATTAAAATTGTACAAGCTTACGGCGTTGCCCGGGTGATAGTTGTTTATTTATATTTATATTTATAAATTTATTATCAATTTTTATAAATTTATTTGTATTCTTGTTTCGCTTTCGTAAAATCCACACGTAAATATGATGTTGCCGACTATATGTTAGTAGTTTTATAGCATTTCTTTTTAGTTACCTTCCATAGATATTATTAAAGTATTATTATATAATATATGTCCTTAATATTTACTAAATACAAAATTATGATTAGTTCATGATTAGTATATATATATAAAGCATATCTATATATATATATATATATATATATATATATATATATATTTATATAAGTTGACCCTTTATATAAATCATCATGTGTAGTAACTACTAGTTATAGCGAGCTTAACACTTAGTTTTCAATGCCAAGTCGAGTCTCACTTTTTGTCCAAAAACGAGCCCGAGCGGAGTAGAGATTTATAAAATGTAACTGATCCGAAATGACACCTTTAAAATAACCTTTAAATAATCATGTATATATATATATATATATATATATATATATATATATATATACGTATACGTATATATATGTATACTCAACCTCTGATATATTATTAGATAAACGGAACCATCCGAGTGAAAAGTAAATGACATGGTATTTTTACACAAAATTTAATAATAACATATTAAAATTACTTTATTTAAATAATTCATGCTATATCGATTAGATTCAATATATTGTATACTATAGTTTACTATAGTATTACTATAGTATTACTTAATGATGTTCGGCTTAATCTTAGTCTTTTCTGTTCGCTATTTATATTTCAGATTATTTTTATAAATTTAAATAAAAACATATTTTCGGGAATTATGATACGATAAAATAAAGTGTCCGGTAACTTATAGCGATATTATATAAGCCATTATATTAACCATTATATTAACCATTATAGTAACCGTTATATTAACTATTATATTAAGCATATACTAATTGATCAATTAGTCTCGAGGCTAATGCTTACCGATACTGTCGGTGTTTTAGCCGTGTGTGCGTTATATCGACGTATTACATCACGTGATTATAACGATTACCCGATATAACGAAGTACGCCTATGCGTTATCGCCCACCTATAGGTTGATGTCATCGCGTATAGTAAATATCCGATATAACACAACCGTACTTACGCAGTATTATAATTAGTATACTAATATATTTAATATATTTAGCAAATATGTTTGCTTGCATAAATATATATTTATATTTCTATTATGAATATATATGCTATATTTAATTGTGAACTTTACATATACAATGCATTCATAACTTATATATATATATATATATATATATATATAAGTTGGCTATAATTACTACACATGTAACGTGTATGTAAGTTATTCCTACGTTATTAAGTCACTAATTCACGATATTAATACATTTATTTCATACCTTATAATGTATAAGGTACCTGGTATGTACTACATACCTTTATATATATATATATGGTATGATGTATATTTAATTTGCGAATTGATAATAGGCTATTGCCGTTTAGCTCTCTATAGAGATGTCCCCGTAGAGATGAGCTGAGTTCATAGTGTATAGTTCAGAGTTCATCGCGATGAAGCTTGTCGCGCAGCTAATCATGCGCGTTAAGTACCTATTTTGTTTATCTCTGCTAATTTCAAGCGAGTTCGGTTACTACATTTACACGTATACCTAATATATACATATATATATATATATATATATATATATATATATATATATATATTACCCACACACTTGTTATGATGTCATACATTAACAATTAATAATCATTGCTGTGCGAGAACAGGGGTTATCGTGGGTCTCCTCGGTTACCCCTATAGCTTACCCCTGTACGATGATCCCCTACCTTGTAGGTGGTAACCAATAACACAATGTTAATAATGATAACGATACAAATGAATAACAAATGAATATCTCGTTGATATGACATAATATATCATATTAGGATACGCGTAATTAATTTAAGCGTAATTATAATATATTTATTACCCGAATATAGAGGTAACGGTAATGTAAGCTAAGTCATGAGTCATGTTACACGAGTAACACTTTCCTCCTTTACATAGTGGTGTAATTGTATTCAGGTAACGGTCAGTTTACTTTAATCTTTAACACATATATATATATATATATATATATATATATATATACAATAATAAAAGCCGTAAAATATACGATGTTTTAACAATTATTTGTATACGAAAATGATAATATCGCTATTTAAAATGCGCTAAAGCTATAGCTGTATCAGTAAAGCGTTTCAGTAAAGCGTTTCAGTAAAGCGTTTCACTAAAGCATTGTTATTGTAATTTCAATTTTTGATATTTTTACATTTATTACAATTATACTCTTATTTTTAATTTGTATTTCATTATTATACTTTAATTACATTTATATATTATTACTCTACAATAACATATATTTCTTTTCATTCTGATTATTTTATTTATAATAAATAATAGTTTGTGTTTAATACACATGTGTAAATGCATATTATTATTTTTAAATGCACGTTTATATGGTATTATATAAGTATAACAAATTTTAATATTTTTTAAAAGTTTAATTTTGTAATTTATAAATAAAATAATAATTTCAAATAAGAAAATAAAAATAATTATGTCAAATATTTATATATATATATATATATATATTATTATAGTCGTGTATATGTGTATACAATTGATAATCACAAATAGAAATAATTAGTAAAATATGTTACCGTCGGACAGGACAGTTAAGTTTGAAGAGGAAACCATCTTCTTTCGGAGATGTTAACTTATGTAAAACTTACCTAGAATAACAATACCACTACCACGTGACCCACACCACGTGACGTGTGGACTAATACACCGGCAGTCACGTGACACGTATCACGTGACGTATCGGCTTTAAGATTTAAGATCAATATAATTAAAATCTACGTAATTTAATACCGCAAAATACAGATATTAAATTTCCTATTGTTATTATTTTTATTATTGTTTGCTATCGTATTAGATTACACTTATTCGTATTACATATCCCTATCTATAATTATATTAATAAATAATACTCCGTACGTATCGAAATATCGCGTTCTTTAATTAATCATCGTATCCTATTCCGTCGTCTTTGTGATAATTCCCGCCCCTGTTTGTTGATGCAAGGGGGCGGTATTATGACCTCACCGGTTGTTGCGTCACCATCGGTGACGTCATCATCCTCGTCGACTTCTCGCAGTAAACAGTCACCGGTGTGTGTACGTGTGCGTGTGTGCGTGTGTGTGTGGTGTGTGATAGATAAGATCTCATGTGATTACACATCACATAGAAATATTGTAATTAATAAACACGCTCCTGTTAACACAGACATAAATACACACACACATACACGCAATGTATATATATATATATATATATATATATATATATATATATATAATGAGAAATAAAATGATAAGGTTAAATAGTATATTTGACATTTGTGTTAATTATGAATATATCGCTAATTATTAATATTATACATAATATATATATATATATATATATATATATATATATATATATATTAATTAGTACGATTAATTATAAATCAAGTAATTAGACACATTGCTTCGTCAAAACAACACATTATATTATTTTTTTCTTCAATTTTACCTTAATCGGCTGAATACAATAATGTAATAATATACACTGGGTATATCCTTATATATGTATATTTATAATTTAGTATATACGTAATATATATCTATATATATATATATATTATTACATTATTATATTTTGTCCGATTAAGTAACAATTTAAGAACGAATTAATATTATGTATACGTATATAGTATCTATAGTATCATATACGTATACTATTGTGAATATCCTGTCTAGTAGACATTGTCTACCACACTATATATAGCTAAGAACTTACTCGCAATGCCGACGACGGACATATATGTTATTATTTAACTGTGTTCGTCAGTGATTACAGTTACGAGTATAGTAAAGATTTAATTTAATATCGTATAGGATATAGGGTATAGGATATAGGGTATAGGATGTAATGTGTAATACGTATGTATGTATTAATATCTGATTGTGTAATTATATTTATGACAACAATTAATGATTCGATTTTTCTTTAAAATAATTATTTTAATATTTATAAAATTAAATAAATATATTATTATTCCTTTTAAAGCTGATCAGCCTATAGAGCCCCACTTCGCCCCACTCGCCCTTATTTGCGAATAATCGCGCTTTTTTAGATAAAATATATTCGTATTTGCGGTTTTTCGAGCGAATATTCGTACGTATGGCGTCCTCAGTTTTAAGTGGCTCTCTTTATTCTACCCTGTACCCTGGGTAAACAGTGTACAGGGTACACAGACTGCAACAATTATATGTCAACAATTTAAATGTAAGGTGCATGGTATGCATACATCCATATTACTATTATTACATAATCGTCAAATATCTAAATAATCAATTATTATTCGCTTATTGTGCTGCATAATTTACTATTTGTAAATCTGCGAACACTAAATAATAAACTTTAAATCACATGTCGCAAATATCATTCATAAACAGAGGTTCATTCGTACATTTTCACTAGAACTAAAACCGCCGCGAACACGCAGTACAATTAAACCACCGGAAATATCTATTTATAGGAAAACATCTATATATAGAATATATTCGTACTAAAGATGAATAATGATCTCGAACCGTTAATCCGATGACCTGCGGGTATTCTTCATCGGTAGGTGACACACCGCAGTGCTGCGGTCGTTACCATAAGATAAACACCGTTAAATACTGTATAAACACCGTTAAACACTGTATAAACACCGTTAAACACTGTATAAACACCGTTAAACACTGTATAAACACCGTTAAATACTGTATAAACACCGTTAGACACTGTATAAATAGTGCATGCGATCACTGTTTAAATACACGTATGAAACTTAGATTAAGAATAATGTAAATTACAAAAAGCTTCTAGAAAGTTCGATCGGTTAATGCTTGTCGGTACATTCGGTCATTCTCCAATGACATGTTATTTGTATGGCGATGATCTCTGTGACCTATGAATCATTGCTACTTTAAACACCGCACGACACTAATGCTAATCTGTTTATGTTAGATACCAATACTTCTTTTGCAAGAAGATCTTTTTAATAACACGAATTGTTAACAGATTAATAGTTAACTTATAACAATATCCGGATAGATTATACATAATATCACGTCCGCTACAAACAATTTCAGAATATCAATCTTAATACATTTAGATTTAATATAAACGCGCCGATTACTCGATGTCACCACTGATATAGTACTATAATTGTACCGCCCCGGTGACTTCCGGTATTACAAAGATAACAGAGTGATTACGCAATAATAATCGCAAGTCAACTACCGCTAAATCAGACTAGGGATCGATAAAAGGTATCTGATATATCGGATTGTTCTTAAGCGTATTTGCATTGTTACAAAACCAAACTACTATATTAAACATTCAGAGTTAGCGGAGATTCTGAGTTAGCGGGATTATATATAGACGCCATTAAATGTTTATATTTATACATATATGGTAAATTTACCTAATACGGACACTTTAACAATAAATGGTCTTAACATTTGATGACTCATTATTTGTATTCAAAAATTACAATTATTAATATTATGTGATTATAGATATTATTGTGATTTTAAAATATTATTTAATCTTATAATTCCATAGATAACGGGGGTATCCGTATTCGGTACCCATGTCCGAATACGGACACCCTGTATAATAATACGGACACCCTATTTACCACTTGATAAACTATATATTATTGATGAATCAACCAGCCAAAATACAATTAGATTATTTATAATTAATTTTATGAATAAGTTATTCTAATTTAATTAGTTAATCATTTATTTATATTATTTTTTAATTAATAATACAAGTTAAGTATCTAAATAATAATATTGTTAGATTTAGCTTCATTGGTGGTATTAATATTATGACGCACGCTATTTTTTAGGAAAAATCAGAATAGTTCAAACGCTACGCGCTGATTGGTTATAGGGTGTTCGTATTAAGACATATATAGATGTGTCCGTATTATGGACTTATATACCTCTAGATATATGCTTATAAATTAATTAATATTTTATAACAAATATAGAAATTATATATATAATGTTTCGAATATTCTTGAGTATATACTTTAGTTTTTAATAATATACTGATATATTTTATATCGATACATTTTTATATTCTTGAGAAGAGTTTAAGTTGAAATTTTTTTTCATAAATTTAAAAACGTAATAAAAAAATCGGTTTATTGGATATATCAGCAATATTTTGATTAATTAAAAATAAAGTATTTTTTAAAATTTTAAATATAACATTATAATATTAAAAAATAAAGCATTCTAAAAATGATATATATAATTTCTATATTTATTATAAAATGTTCATTAAGTTATAAGCATATATCTAGTAGTCATATAAGTCCCTACTACGGACAGTGTCCGTCGGACACTCTATAGATGTCTTAATACGGACACTCTATAACCAATCAGCGCGCAGCATATGAACTATTCTGATTTTCATAAAAAGCGCGTTCGTTATAATATTAATACCACCAATAAAGCTAAATCTAAAATTTGTATTATTTATATACTTAAATTGTATTATTAATTAAAAAAATAATAAAAATAAATAAATTATTAACTAATTAAATAAGACAAAATTATTCATAAAATTAATTATTAATAATGTAATTGTAATTTGTCTGATTGAATAATCAATAATATATAGTTTATCTAGTGGTAGGTATGATGTAGGATATATATCCTATATATGATGTCCGTATTATAATACAGGGTGTCCGTATTCATACACGGGTACCGAATACGGACACCCCGTTATCTATGGAATTAAACGAATAAATATAATTTTAAAATCACAATAATATCTATAATCATATATTATTAATGTATTGTAATTTTAATGTATGTATTGTATATTCTTGAGAAGGTTTTAAGTTGACATTTTTTTTCATAAATTTAAAAACGTAATAAAACAAATCAGTTTATTGGATATATCAGCAATATTTTGAATAATTAAAAAATACAAAAACTTTTTTAGACTATCTATATAATTATGAATATTTTATTCATTACAATTTTTTTTGTAGGATTTATGGTTTCTGAGATACCGAGAGTGTCCGTATTCGGGAACTGTCCGTATTTGGTTACTTTCCCCATATCGTTATATTTCATAACAAAGTACATATGCTTAGTTGTAGGTATTCAAATGTACACACATGGTGTTAGATTCACCTGTTTGAACCCTAATGCACCCTAATGCGCCCTAATGCACCCTAATGCACTCTAATAAACGAGTGGTTAAGTAATCTCGTTGTTAATAAAAGCTCGGAAGGACGTTAGGCGGATTGTATAATACTTGTTTTATTAAATATAGACATACTCATATCACTTGCTGCACCTATGGAAATATAATCGTTAGAAAGCAAAATCCGAAAAAAAATTGAAATAATACATCGGGAGAAATTGCCTAGAAATTGTACATGGAAGATCTCGAAATATAATTTAAATGTATATATTAGGACCTTATATATCAGTTATTGATAATAATGTATACCAGTAATAATACATATAAATAACAACAAATGTAAGTGTCAAAACATTAAAAAAAATTCTATACAAAATTCATGGATAATTTCAAAATAAACATGTTTTGTTTTTTTTTATTTGTTCTCAAAAATTATAAAATATATAAATTTAATATATAATATACCAATATTATCAATATATTAGGCAATATTTGTATTCATTTTTAAAAATAGAATGATTAATAAAGTACATTATATTTTGTTGTTACAAAATTAACAAATTTGTATGTCTATACAAAATAATCTAATGATTATATTAATAATATGTGTACGTGTTATTAATCGAATGCATAATATTTATTCTACAACAACAAATGCGAAGTTTGGATCATAAGTTATATTTTTTTGTAAATAATAAAAAGTATTACATTGGTATATAAATATATTGATTATTATATCTCATTTTCTCCGACGGACGAGGTGTCCAAGTATGTCTGTATGTCCCCTCCGTTATCAGTAACGAGTCTCGACACCAGGTAGCGCTACAGATTTAACAACGTCAACCCTATAGGGTCAACATCTATAGATGGCGGCGGGGGGGGGGGGGGGGGGTTGGCGTAGGCGCGGGATTTCGTACTAAGCGTTCAAACGTAAATAGGTGCATTACGTTATATTATACCTTCAATTTAATTACCCATTTATATATATATATATATATATATATATATATATATATCAGAACGATTATTATGTATATACACAACTAATAATCATTTTATTAAATATGTATTAGAATTAATAATGCACACGTCGTATGAGGAGGAAATCGATTACATAAAAAATGAAAATATATAATATACTATATATATATATATATAATGCATTCATCGTCGAATAGTAATAACATTAATGTTCCGCAGCAAATGTGAATGCATTAATCTGTTATTGCCTGATCGGCTTAACGCTGGTTCCTAAAGCATGTGGTCAAAGAATGGCGTCCGAGAAGAGGAGCGATATGTCCTACACGAAATGTCACAGGTGGAATTGTCCGTGCGCCGGAAGTATTCGCAAGAAACACGTGACCGTGAAGAGATTCCTGGTTGGCGGCGTCCCTAGTTACGCTTACGGGGTATTCACTAGAGGTGCCACCGTGCGGCGTACATTGAGTTTAGATTAGGTGGGCGTGTCGATAGTAGTGGTAGTAGTGGTGGTGGTAGTAGTAGTAGTAGTAGTAGTAGTAGTAGTAGTAGTAGTAGTAGTAGTATACTATAGTAATAGTATTAGTAGTAGTAGTAAAAAACACTGTCACGTGACTAATTACTGTTTACTATTACGTCATTTCCGTTATCGTTATGACGATGCGCCTAAACGTTGCTATTCGTTAGGAAAATGTGCGTAATAAATAATCGTTACATAATCGCTATTGTGTACGACGTTATGACGTCATCCGATGAGATCTACGAGGTTATGCAATAATCTCTATTTACGTAACAATGCGTACCTATTGTGTCACCTCTTGTGTCACCTCTTGTGTCACCTATTGTGTCACCTCAGGCACGTATACAGATAAACATGTAGTATATATAAATAGATATAAATACCTTTACTTTAGACCCGTGCTTTAACCTGTAGGCTGATTAGAATGTATTGCGACTTCTAAGTAATTTAGGATTAACGCATCAATACAAACGATACCAACTCGATCATACTAGGTTATACTACCTATACTATATCAGATATGTGAGATATATTAGCATACAATATTAGTATTTAGAGTATCATATTTATATTATTTTATACTTAATTACTATAATTTGTTATCGATTGATTTTTTATTTTTTTTTAAATGTATATTAGACATTATAATATTTAAATGATGCGTGTTCATTTATATGTTTATAAATGTACGTTCCTTTCTACAGACTCTATCACGAAAAGCGGAGCATGCAAATTATAGAACTATGAAATTATTAAGCCGAATGGTTAGTAGCTAAGTTGAGCTACAAAGTGAGTCACTACTAGTCATAACATATGACTCCTATGACTCATTTGTACCTAGTGATCTTTTGTTTACTACAATAAATCTTATAATATGCTTTCCTCGTAATGTCACCGTGGTTATTCATAACATGATAGATAATTCAGGCATATTTATGTATAGAGAGAGAGAGATAGGGGGAAACTATACGACATATATGTCCTTGTAGTTTCTTCTGTACAGGCTTCTGTACAGGAACAACTTGAATACATAGTTTATGTTATAAATCAATCCTAAAATATTTAACATTTATTTAATTGAAAATTGTATCCGAAATTTCGTGTTCAGTGTTAACATTGCCAGAATAATTAAATAGTTGCATTTTATAAATTAGGGTAGGCCAGTAATGTCTATAATTATTAATATATATATATATATATATATTTATATATATATATATATATATATATATATATATATATTATGTAATAACTCGGACATATATGTTCACTATTATCACGTTCATTATTACGTACTAAAGAAGCTAATCGCAAACTTTGTTTAATCGTGAATTAGTTATAATTAACTTATTAACATGCAAATTACATGTCAATAATGATGACAACATTATTGTAGAATAATATATATATATATATATATATATATACTATAGTATATAATATATATTATATATAACAATATTATAATTGAATTAATTTTATTTGTTCTATTTTAATTTATTAGTAAAATCACTCTTAACATTATACATTAACAAAGTGATGTGTATATTTATATATTTATATACCTACCTATTTCATCATCTCATTGTTAAAACCTGTTAACGGAACTTGGAACTTCAGAATCGTATAATTATTTCTTTTTATACGAGGAAAATTATGAAATATACATATATGATACATATATGATGTCTCAAAAAGATGAATATATTGATATATAATATGTATCGTATTAATAAACACGTATTTGTTATATGCTAAGCCACTGTTAACCCCCCTCCACCCCCACCCCGCGGACAACAGGAAACTGAGCGGTTCGGAGGAAATACCCACCACGCTCGTCAACTTCAGAGATGTGCCAATCAGCGCGACGACAACACCCTGTGCATCAGTAACTACGTAGGCTGTCAACTCAGCGGACTTCCCATGGTAGACTTCCATCTGAACCGCTTCGAAACGGTTAGACACGCCCCCCTGCAGGGGTTAGACACGTCCCGCGCGCTGTTCTATCCGAATGTTATTCGTATACGAATAACTTACGTATATGAATATTATATCAATATAATATTTTATATATGTTGATAGATTGATGTATATGTTCTAGACGATAGGTGTCGACGATAAGTGTCGCCACCTAGTAATTATGAAGTTATTTCGCGCAATTATTTAAAAAAAATAATACAAATTATATATTATTACATCGGTAGCCTATTATTACATTGGTAGCCTATTATTATTATTAAATGTACGTACGTGCAAGTGTCCTAGCGGGGATGCGACTGTCCGGCGGACAATGTCCGCGTGTCCGCCTCCCAATACCACGTGGTACGTATCACGTGGCATGTATCACATGGTTCGAATATAGGGGTCGACGACGGTGGTGGTAAATTATAATAATAATGTAAATAAAAATTAAATATTTTATTATGGAATTATTATTTTAGAAATCGACATTCGTTTACTAACAATCGTTAGTCGTCAATGATTATCGCCTACTTTTTATAGTCCAAATCTATCCTCTTTATAATTTATATATCTTTCTACTTCCTCATCTCATCATCATCAACATCATCATCTCATCATCATCATTCTCATTGTTATTCATCCCTTGTAATCTACTATGACTTCATTTTCTCAACATTTCTCTAAATTATTATCTGTTTGTAAGAATAAATAACATATTTTAAACCATATCTAAGGCTATACCATATATTGCTATATATATATATACACTATGTTATATTTATATCAACTAATTAAAATCGCTATTTAGTAGACAGTATACCGATCCCACCCTCTACTACACACTCTACCCCACCCTCTACCACATCATATCCCCCAGTATATCTTCCTCTCCAAGTTGTCCATCTTCTCTTTCTATAGGGATATCTCCATATAGGTATATCTCCATATAGGTATATATATATAAAGTGAACGACGTTAGGGGTGGTCTAAATTGCCAAATTCATATACACATTATTTGCTTCTTCTCCATCTATAGATCTAGGTATATATAGGTAGGTATACCGTATACCTACTCTATCCACATATCTATAATTTCCTCCGTGTACAATATATTCCCTGTCCTTATCTAGAAATCCTTGTATACTACACCATTCAGCGTATTAATTTTATTGTTCAGTAATATTAAATAATATCGAATATCACGTGATATCTAATAACACGTGATGCGTTACATACACTATAGTGTATAGGGTATACCCGACATGCCCGTATCAGAAGAATGCCGTATACGGCATATTTATATAGTGATATTAGTCAATAATATACGGTCAATATACACCGTTATCTATTGGTATTAAATACACCTCAGTCCATACGTCATGCGTAATACACTGCCCACGCAAACACTATACGGGCTCGTTATTTATTCTAGATGCGAGGTGAAACTTAAATTAAAAGCCACCTATTATATCACTATCAATATTGTAATATGTATACCCTATATATATATAACATGTGTAATATTATATCTATAATATATACACGCTGTTAAATATTAAGGTACTATATGCTTAATCAATGTGAAATTGTTTTTAAAGGTACACATTTATTACCTTTTAGAATTTAGAAATGTCAGACATTGTATCGAATTTTTAGTGAAATCATACAATTGAACCTTTTATATTAAATAAATATATATATATATATATATATATATATATATATATATATATATATATATATATACATTAGTAATACTACAATGAAAGCATTGTTACACCTGTAAATGTTTACTCTTAATAACAAACATTGTTCGCTTTATATTCCTTCATTTTAAAAGGTATACCGTAGTTAATACTATAATATAAAGCTAGGTGAATTTGTATACGTGTGGGTGTCAATGACAACACTTAACTGTATTAAAGTGACTAGACAAGCCATAATATACGGCTGTCAACCATCGATATAGGGATAGTCTTAATATCGATGGTGTTACAATACGAGAAATTAATAAATAAATCACGTGACATTAAACAAGTGTAAACACGTGACCGAAAACACGACCGAAAACGACTAAAAACGACTACAGTCGAGAAGGTTACGCCACCACTATGACCACAACGTCCGTTTAGCCGGCGGGTGTCCACCACAAGATGGCGCTAGTGCTGGTCAGGCAACCTATAGGTCTTGATGACTCATAAGTCGTGTCCGTCTATATTTATCTGACAACCCACTCATGAAGCACGCGTCCTCACACACGCGTATACATCTTGTTGTTATCTTGCGCCTGTATAGTAGATACATTCACATATGTAATAGATGAATTGATATATGTATATACGTATATGTATATGTAATATTTGTATTTGTATAGTAGTTTTATCATATTATATATAACTACAATAATAGTATTATTAGTAGCATTAGTAGTAGTAGTGGTAGTAGTAGTAGTAGTAGTAGTAGTGGTAGTAGTAGTAGTAGTAGTAGTAGTAGTAGTAGTAGTAGTAGTAGTAGTAGTAGTAGTAGTAGTAGTAGTAGTAGTAGTAGTAGTAGTAGTAGTAGTAGTAGTAGTAGTAGTAGTAGTGGTAGTAGTAGTGGTAGTAGTAGTAGTAGTAGTAGTAGTAGTAGTAGTAGTAGTAGTAGTAGTAGTAGTAGTAGTAGTAGTAGTAGTAGTAGTAGTAGTAGTAGTAGTAGTAGTAGTAGTGGTAGTAGTAGTGGTAGTAGTAGTAGTAGTAGTAGTAGTAGTAGTAGTAGTAGTAGTAGTAGTAGTAGTAGTAGTAGTAGTAGTAGTAGTAGTAGTAGTAGTAGTAGTAGTAGTAGTAGTAGTAGTAGTAGTAGTAGTAGTAGTAGTAGTAGTGGTAGTAGTAGTGGTAGTAGTAGTAGTAGTAGTAGTAGTAGTAGTAGTAGTAGTAGTAGTAGTAGTAGTAGTAGTAGTAGTAGTAGTAGTAGTAGTAGTAGTAGTAGTAGTAGTAGTAGTAGTAGTAGTAGTAGTAGTAGTAGTAGTAGTAGTAGTAGTAGTAGTAGTAGTAGTAGTAGTAGTAGTAGTAGTAGTAGTAGTAGTAGTAGTAGTAGTAGTAGTAGTAGTAGTAGTAGTAGTAGTAGTAGTAGTAGTAGTAGTAGTAGTAGTAGTAGTAGTAGTAGTAGTAGTAGTAGTAGTAGTAGTAGTAGTAGTAGTAGTAGTAGTAGTAGTAGTAGTAGTAGTAGTAGTAGTAGTAGTAGTAGTAGTAATAATATACATAGGAATATATATATATATATATATATATATACTTCCAGGAATTATAATTATAATAAGTATACTTATGACTACCTATATATAATATATGTGTCTGTATATATACAAAAACACATATTTGTGTTTTTTAATAAATGTACACTGTTAGGTACATACTATCTATGTTCTTTCTATGTCCTATTGGTATAGGTAACATGACCTATTGTTATATGTAACATTCATATATTATTCATTATTTCTCAGAAATTCACATTCTCTCATAAGGAAGGTGTACCTTATAAAGCCATTAATAAAATTTCATAAAAAGCCTTTAATATTTATGAATATATATTTATTGTATCAATAAAGGAAGTATATAGTATTCTAATTATAGTATTATATGTTAATGAATAACCTATCCATAATACTTTAATCATCGTAATGCTACTCTAGTGTTTATCGTATAAGAGATACATTAGAGATACTATAGTAGATACTATGTACTAGGTACTATAGTATGTATGCCTACATAATCAATTGTTGTAGAATTCATAACGCTAATACATTTTATTTATTCATATCTAAACTATCAATATCCTAGATATATCCTACATTTTATTATTATAATAATATATATATATATACTAATTACTATATTAATGTAAGTAGTGGAAAGTAACCTAATACGGACACTTTAACAATAAATGGTCTTAAAATTGTATGACTCAAATTGAGTCACTCAATATTTGTATTCAAAAATTATAATTTATTAATATTATCTGATTATAGATATTATTGTAATTTAAAATGTTATTTAATCTTTTTTCTTCAATAGATAACGGGGGTGTCCGTATTCGGTACCCATGTCATAATACGAACAGTGTCTGTCGGACACCCTGTGTTATAATACGGACATCCTATATACCACTAGATACCTAAACTATATATTATTGATGATCCAATCAGATAAATTACAATTACATTATTTTAATTAATTTTATGAATAATTTAATGTAATTTAATTAGTAATTAATTTATTAATTTTTATTATTTTATTAATTAATAATACATTTAAGTATCAAAATATAACATTTAGATTTAGCTTTATTGGTGGTATTAATATTATAATGCAATCGTTTTTATAAAAATAAGTTTAGTTCATACGCTACGCGCTGATTAGTTATATGGTGTCCGTATTAGGAGTTATATGACATCTAGATATATGCTTATAACTTAACTAATATTGATAACAAATATAGCAATTATGTTAATTAAATTATCTATTAATTTTTAGAATGCTTTATTTTTTAATAATGTAATGTTATATTTTATATCGATACATTTGTATATTCTTGAGAAGGCTTTAAGTTTAAATATTTTTTCATAAATTTAAAAACGTAGTAAAAAAATCAGTTTATTGAATATATCAGCACTATTTTGAATAGATACAAAATAAAAAATACTTATGTAGACTATTTATATAATTATTAATATTTTATTCATCAAACTTTTTTTGTAGGATTTATGGTTTCTAAAATACTGAGAGTGTCCGTATTCGTGTACTGTCCGTATTCGGTTACTTTCCCCTAATCGTAGATAGGACCTAACTATCACCTTAATTATACTCATTGCATATAGGATGTAAGGTATACTTGTTTTAAGTTATAAAACTTAAAAAAGGAAAATATTTATCATCTAGTATTTATGGATCATAATCAATAATAATATATACATATTAATAAGTATAATGAATGGTTATTTAGCTTTATTCATATAGTTTTAGTAGTTTTATTCAATTAATTATAATTAATTATACTCCTGGGAATAAATATGAAACTTTGTAAGCCAATCACCATCGAGATCTAAGTATGAATAGATACCTAGGTAAATATTCCTTATTTAGGTAAGGTAGCTCAATCATGTGACAACATTGTACGACACTATAGTAACTATATATTTATATAATAAATTAATATATCAATATATATATATATATATCAATATATATATATATATATATATATATATATATATATATATGTTATTATGAATTATGTTTATGTGTATATAAGATTATATGGAGGGTATTTATCACTAGAAATAATAAAAATAACAAAAAAAATGACAACTATATTGTATGATTAATTATTATTATTTAATATTAACAATAGCTATCTGATTTTAATATATATATATATATATATATATATATATATATATATATATATATATAAGACTATGGCGGTAGGACATAGACGTCTATAGAAGAACTAACACTAGGTAGCATGGCTTATAGAGTCACTCACCTATTTATAGATTATGATATGAAAAACATCACCAACAAAATAAAAAAATATATATTAATACATTAAATATATTAATACACAACAAGTCATAGTAATGTATATTAATACAATTAGAATAATGATATCATATATACACATAGATAATAGGATATACATAGATCATATTAATAATGAAAAATACAGATACCTACCATCCCATCGTAAATAAATATTATGATACATTAACTAAGTAGGTATTACCTATTTAGTTACATCTGTACCTATAGTTACAATCTAGAGGTACATGTATTAGTTACATCTGTACCTATAGTTCCTATCTAGAGGTACATGTATTAGTTACATCTGTACCTATAGTTCCTATCTAGAGGTACATGTATTAGTTACATCTGTACCTATAGTTCCTATCTAGAGGTACATGTATTAGTTACATCTGTACCTATAGTTCCTATCTAGAGGTACATGTATTAGTTACATCTGTACCTATAGTTCCTATCTAGAGGTACATGTATTAGTTACATCTGTACCTATAGTTCCTATCTAGAGGTACATGTATTAGTTACATCTGTACCTATAGTTCCTATCTAGAGGTACATGTATTAGTTACATCTGTACCTATAGTTCCTATCTAGAGGTACATGTATTAGTTACATCTGTACCTATAGTTACAATCTAGAGGTACATGTATTAGTTACATCTGTACCTATAGTTCCTATCTAGAGGTACATGTATTAGTTACATCTGTACCTATAGTTCCAATCTAGAGGTACATGTATTAGTTACATCTGTACCTATAGTTCCTATCTAGAGGTACATGTATTAGTTACATCTGTACCTATAGTTCCTATCTAGAGGTACATGTATTAGTTACATCTGTACCTATAGTTCCTATCTAGAGGTACATGTATTAGTTACATCTGTACCTATAGTTCCTATCTAGAGGTACATGTATTAGTTACTTCTGTACCTATAGTTCCTATCTAGAGGTACATGTATTAGTTAGTATGCCTACTAATCAACACTATAAATTTATTGATCTTTTTCTTTTACATGGTAGATATTTAACTCAAAGGTCATTACATAGGTATCATCAATACAATCAAGACATTTATAGACATTCTACTATTTGTGTAGGTTCTATAACTGATGGTACTTAGCTACTTGTGCCATGACTAAAAAGTAGTATTTTAGTGAAAAAATAGAAATTTTTTTATAAACTAACAATTATAAATTAATGGCAGTTTGGATTGTATTATTTTTTAAATTTCTATAACAAATAATATATTCCCTACGTATTGTGATATTTTATTATAATATATATTATTAAAACAATCGGTTAAATAATATATATATATATATGGATATCTACATTTTAAACGACAAATTTTTATTCAAATAGCTTTTATAATATCTTGAAATTCCATCAACCATGTGAGCATCAGTTTAATATGACTTTCTCCGCACAGAATGAAGAGATCATGGAAAACATGTGGAATGTTCTAGCGAGTCTGGCGGTATTTGTGGAACAGGCTAAACAAGACGAAAGATACCTGGTACTCAACAGTAAAGATAGTTTTAACGAACAAATAATCAATCTGCAGGAGGAGAACATTTACAATATGTTATGTGCTTTAAAGGTTAGGGTTGTTGAGAGTAGGTCTACCACTACGGAACCGATGCAGCGTAATATATCTGCACAAATGTATATGCGATTGCTTCTTGCGTAATACAAAATTGTAAAATTGTATTTCAATCTATTAAGAAATAATAATTAACGTATTAATACCTAAATAACATTTTAATTTATTTACTTATTTATAACAGCTTAATTATTTTATATAATATATATTATATTGTCTCAGCTATATTACATTTAATTATTTTAAAATTAATATTAAAATTAAATTATATCCGAAATGTACTTAAATATTATAAAATAATATGTAAAGATTATAAATATATTATATAAGATCATTCCTAATACATACCATTATTAAGACTACAAAATCATATACCTTAATAATTTGTATATACCATTACACGACTCTCCTATATTACGAATTATTACATAATAAAACATTCGTTTAACGAATGAAAAACTTACGCTACGATATTCGTCGACTACGCTTATCCAACTTACACTCGCTCCGCCGTATCACAGGTGAAATACCAGAGACAATATTCGCACCTGAGTCGACCGGTTATAGAGAACACGCTGATGGCCCCCGAATGCAGAAACACCTACGACCGAGCCGCCATCGACAACCGCAACTACATCGTGTTCCACCAGCTCGGCAAGTATCTACGCTACGCGGCCGTTCAGTTCAAAAGACTCGCTTGACCCCTGACCTACATCATCATTCTCTTTGCTTCACCGGTCTAATTTATCGTGTAATCATCAAATCATAAAATATCTTGACAAATAAATGATAAAAACATGGACATTTTGGTTTTATAGATTTATTGTGCATCCGTATCTACCTATCTCTCTCTTTCTTTCTCTTTATGTATCTCTCTCTCTCTGAACCATAAGCGATTACATAATATGTTTGAAATTAAATCGCATGAAACAAAGTAGTAGTAGTAGTAGTAATAATAATAATAGGGGTAGTAGTAGTAGTAGTAGCAGTGGTAATAAAAGGAGTAGTAGGGGTTGTAGTAGTAGGGTAGGGTAGTAATACTCTTGATGATAACGCTGACTATCTGATAATGCTGCGACGGTCTCAAGATCTGAACGTGCGTATCACGTCCTTGATGACCGACCTACATACCGGACAGAGCGGTTTCGCGCTGGCCTTGATGTTGCCGGCGCACTCGTAGCATAAGCACATGTGGCCGCACGTGTACAGAACGCAGTTCACCGTGTTCTCGAGGCACACGGAACATTCCGCGGGCGGCGGTGCGGATATCACCGATGAGGAGGAGGATGGGGTTGGGGATGGGGGTGATGGAAAGGCTGACGGCGGGGGCGGTTCGGTAGGGGAGTGGTCGGCTTCGGAACACATCGAGATGCGAAGTCGAGCTACGGCGGTTTCGAGTTGCTGACTTCTTCGGTTGGACGCCACCACGTCCTCATCAGCCTCTTCGTCTTCGGGGGGTAGGGGCGGCATGAAATGGGGCGGAGACGAAGGTCGCGGGGGCGGTAACACCTGTCGTTTGATTACCGGCGATTTCGGGGGTTTAATCGGTGCTGGCGCCACCGTCGCCGCTGCCACGTTAGTGGGAAGTAACGATGAGGAGGCGGGGGCGGAACATTGGTTCATTTGATTGACAGGCGTAGGTATTAACGGCGGAGGTAGCGAAGGTCTTTTGTACTGAGTTTGCTGTATAGGAGTGTTTCAATGTATTAGTGTATACTATATATATATATATATATATATTTAAATAAGTAAGTTTAATAATTATTATACTATTTGATGAATTATAATAAATTCCCTTATTATATATTTATTAGATAAATATTGAAGAGTATTCTTATTAGGAACATGTTAAAACATACAAAAAGATAATTAGATAAATTACAATAATTATATCATTGGATATTAAACATAATGGCAGTAATAGACAAATGTAATAGATTTCATTGAAATTATAAAAATATATATCATAGGTTGAAATGTCACATGAAATGTAATAGATTTCATTGAAATTATAAAAATATATATCATAGGTCGAAATGTCATATGAAATATAATAGATTTCAATGAAATTATAAAAATATATATCATAGGTCGAAATGTACTAGATTTCATTGAAATTATAAAAATATATATCATAGGTTGAAATGTCACATGAAATGAAATAGATTTCATTGAAATTATAAAAATATATATCATAGGTCTAAATGTACTAGATTTCATTGAAATTATAAAAATATATATCATAGGTCGAAATGTCATATGAAATGTAATAGATTTCATTGAAATTATAAAAATATATATCATAGGTCGAAATGTCACATGAAATGTACTAGATTTCATTGAAATTATAAAAATATATATCATAGGTCGAAATGTTACATGAAATGTAATAGATTTCATTGAAATTATAAAAATATATATCATAGGTCAAAATGTCATATGAAATATAATAGATTTCAATGAAATTATAAAAATATATATCATAGGTCGAAATGTACTAGATTTCATTGAAATTATAAAAATATATATCATAGGTCGAAATGTACTAGATTTCATTGAAATTATAAAAATATATATCATAGGTTGAAATGTTATATGAAATGTAATAGATTTCATTGAAATTATAAAAATATATATCATAGGTTGAAATGTCACATGAAATGAAATAGATTTCATTGAAATTAAAAATATATATCATAGGTCGAAATGTCATATGAAATGTAATAGATATCATTGAAATTATAAAAATATATATCATAGGTCGAAATGTCACATGAAATGTAATAGATTTCATTGAAATTATAAAAATATATATCAGGTCGAAATGTCAATTTTTATATGTATTATTATAAAGTATCTCAATAAGTAAATCAATTTTAATAATTCAAAAGTAATTGAATATTACTATAATTGTAAGTGTGAAATTTAGATAAATTGAATCAACAAAAATAATTACAACATTGAAAATTCATATGAACAAACAATTGTCCACATAAAACATCTACATATTAGGAATGTCTACATTTTCATTATGGTATACGATATCTATATATGTTATTAAGCGTCATTATGGTATACATTTATTAATATTATGGGTTTCAAAATTGTAGGTTTTTTATTACCACAGCCGGTGGATATGTACTATAGCCAGAGATTTCAAAATGTGAGTGCTGGGGGTATAGCTAAAATAATGAAAACGTTAATTTGATTATATAATAATGTTGTTATTTTTTATAGAGTTATTTTATTTGCATGCAAGAATCGTGTTCTATTTATAGAAATTGACATGTAAATAAATAGATGGAAAAAGATGGTTTTGTAAAAAAGTTACTAGTCATTCAATATTTTTATTTATTTTTTATATAATATTATCACAATATTACAAGCTCTCATTTATTCTTGATATTATAAATTCTAAAAGTAACCTAAACTATAATAACAATAAGATACAGGAAGTTTTAGTACTAATCTTAATTATATATAATATATATTTTACATATTATACGTAAAAAATACTAGTAAATTAAGCACAATATTCTATTTTCTTTATTGTTATACTAATTATATGTAATGACAATTTTACCTGTATTTTTTAGGTATAATATGTAAAATATATATTATATATAATTAAGATTAGTACTAAAACTTCCTGTATCTTATTTTTATTATAGTTTAGGTTACTTTTAGAATTTTTAATATCAAGAATAAATTAGAGCTTGTAATATTGTGAATATATTATATATAACAATAAATAAAAATATTAAACATTGAATGACTGGTAACGTTTTTTTACAAGACCACCTATCTATTTACATGTAAATATCTATAAATAGAACACGAGTCGCGAGTGCAAATAAAATAACTCTACAAAAAATGAACTACAATAATATATAACCGAAGTAGCGTTTGCATTATTGTGGCTATAGCCAAGCCCATAGTCCCACCCCCAATACATAGTAACCCGACTGCCTTGATGGATAACATCTACAGGTAATGGTGGTAGATATGATACAAATTGTTAATAATACTAGAGGTATTTGTATTCACTATGCACATCTAGCTATCTTAATCGGACATATGTTCAATCATCATGTTAAAGTCATTGACATCAATATTATTCATTTCGAAATTATCTAAATACATGTATTACACATATTATTATAATTTGAAATATTATTTGATTATAATATAATGGTTATATATTAATTATTCTGACAGTAGTATGTATATTTGAATATACATGAACATTTTATGAATAATTAATGATTAAATGCATTACATTGTAACCTCAGTTTTATTAATAGAATTTTACATGTATTTAAGAGTAGGTACCACCTCTGTTCTATAAATAGATGTGTACATGTATTTAATAGGAAAAATAGTGGTCTACTTAGAGTTCAACTTTATTTTTTATTTATTCAATACAATATTTACATATGATAAATTTTATATAAATCTATAATAATGGCATTTTGTATAGAATATAAAGGCAAATATTTAATATAGATTATGAAAATCAACTAATGAATTATTATTATTTTGAAAATAAAATATTAGATTATAAATATTTTAAATTGTACTGGTTATTAAATTAAAAAAATGCATATATTGTGTAATTATATATATTATAAATTATATGAAAATTTAAATTCATTTAATAGCATTATTGAATAAGTTAATAAGCTTTGAATAAGTGAAATTAATAAAAATAATTATTCTGATTAAATTGATTCTAAAGAAATACAAAATTATTATGAAAATTGTATGAAATATATATATACATATGATAACTTATTATGTTATCATTATGTTATTATAAGTAAAGACCCAACTATGAATGCTGATTATTTAAATGTATATATGTACATATATCATTTATTTTAGTTTTTACAATTCTAAAAACGATCTTATATTCATTACATTATTATATTTTATTAATTTGTTTAAAATTATTATTATAATAAATTTAAATGATATAATTAAAATGTGTTTATTTTATAATTATATTTTATGTAAAAACATGATTTATATATCATTTAAAGATGATATAATTGTTCTATGATATCGGGCTAGGGGGATATGCAATGTAGCCGGTGAAATCACAAGGGGTGGGAATATAGGCATGGCCAGGGTTGGCAGAAGTAGGGGTTTTTGGGTTTTTTGGGGGTTTTTCATTTTTGTTTTCATTATTATTTCTGGGTTTTAGTATATAATTAATTATTATTATTTAATTATTACATTTCAATTAATTTACAAGTAAGTTAATAATGATATATATATATATATATATATATATATATATATTAATACTGAGGAGTCTATTTATATCTAATATTATTATATGTGATTCAATAAATAAATATTTTTATTAAGTGTATAAATATAATTATATTTCAAATATATATTAATTATTTATATTTATAAGTATTATATTAATATATATATTTTTCTTTTATATTTTTTTATTTTTAAATTAAAGATAAAGAAAAACCCCAAAAACCCTAGAAAAACCCCCAAAAACCTCACATATATTTCTTAGATTTGTGGAGTTTTAGTCAACCCTGGGCGTGGCTATATCAAAATACTATAAACCCTAATTAGATTATATAATATTGTAGATAGTTTTTTTAAAGATTTATTTAATTTATATTATAGTTATTTTATTTGTATGCATGACACGTGTTTATTTAATTGTTACACGTAAATAGATAGGTGGAAATAGGTGTTCTTTTAAAAAAGTTATTGGTCTCTGAATATTGAATATTTTGTATTAATTATATAGTATATAATATTCACAACATATAGCTATAATTTATACTTTTTGTTAAAAAATCTAAAATGAACCTAATCTATATTCAAAAGTAAGTCTTAATAATAATCTATGTAATTTATGACAATTGTATTAATAGTTTTAAGTTGAGTACATTATTTAAGGGTGTAAAGTAAATAAGGAACTTATAGGTGTATAAATAATGATAAGTATATATAAATAATAAGTTTATAAATAATATATATATATAAAAATACATATATAAATACATATATATATATAAATAATAAGTTTATAAATAATATATATATATAATATATGTTATACTTATATTATAAATATATATATATATATATATATATATATATATATATATATATATATATATACTTATCACTATTAATACACTTAAAAGTTTTTTATTTACTTTACAGCCTTAAATAATGTACTCAACTTAAAACTATTAGTAAACTTGTCATAAATTAAATAGATTATTATTAAGACTTACGTTATCTTATTTTTAATATAGATTAGGTTCATTTTATTTGATTTGTTAACAAAAAGAATAAATTATAGCTATATGTTGTGACTATATTATACTAAAAAATAATTTAAAATATTCAATATTCAGTGACCAGTAGCTTTTTTAAAAGAACACCTATTTCCACCTATCTATTTACGTGTAACAATTAAATAAACACGAGTCACGCATACAAATAAAATAACTATAACATAAATTAAATAATATTTTGGTCTAAATGTTATATAATATAAATAGAGATCAAATTAAATTAAATAAATCTTTAAAAAAAAAATCTACAATATTATATAATCGAATTAGCGTTTATATTATTTTTGATATAGCCACGCCTATATTCCCACCCCTTGTGAATTCGCCGGTTACAGTAACTGGTAACCTCGGGATATATGTGTTGGTGTGAAAGCAGCTTAATAATTTTAATATTATATACACAAAAACACAAAACACAATTTTGTGTTCTCAATTTCAAATGTTACTTACAGATGTCACCTACCCTTAATAAATCATTGATATATTGTATATAATATATGAATTGAATAGAAAAAAGTTTACTCTATTGTTATTTTAAATAACTTATTTAGTACATTAAAATTGAGTTATTTTAATTATAATTAATTGATTAAAAAATTAATTAAATATGTCATTTATTATATTATATATATAAAATATGACCATACAAGTTGCACGATGCAACTGCATTTAATTCATTGTTTTTAAATAATGTAATTTTTATATTAATATGATTACACTGGTACAATAAACAAAACTTCTATTTTATAAACTTACTAATTACAAATATTTCGATAATGAACAATACTTGTAACAACATCAAAGTAACACATCTTTAGATATCATTCTTTAATTGAATATAATAATATTTAAATATAATGATATCTGAATAATGATTAAATATAATAATATCTCAATAATGATTAAATATAATAATATCTCAATAATTATTAAATATAATGATAACTCAATAATGATTAAATATACTAATAGTTTAAATATCATGTGATAAAAGAGTATTGAATTATTCAAAATCTTGTAAATGAGATAACAAATAAATAATATCAGCATAATCTACATAATATATTTTTAAAACTATACACTCGTATGAATCATTCGAGGAGATAAATATTGATTTCAGATAAACTTATAGATCAAATAGAAACTAACAAATAATTTGTGCAAAAATGAATGAATTATGTGGACACCAGTATTAGTTGTCTTACACACATTTACTTGTATTGGAACATCCTATTATATACAATATAATGTGTCAGGGTTGTTCGGTTTGTTGACTTTTTTTTGATTTTTGTAAATAAAACTATTGATAAATATATTAATTTCAATAATTTATCATTTAAAATTAGTATAAATATTAATAATAGTATATATTATGTATATTATATAAATTATACAATGTATAATTTCAAAAAATATAATAATTATTAATAAAAATTTACTTCAAAAATATAAAATTATTGATAAATATATTAATTTCAATACTATATTATCATTTAATTTTAGTTTCAATATTATTAATAATATTATAGACTATATTATATAAAGTATAGCATTATTAATATAAAAAAATAATAATTTACTAACAAAAATAATATTATTAATTATGGTGATATTTTATATGAAATGCATTCATATTTGATTGAAATAGATAAAATAATTAGATATAATGTATAGCATATTATATATACAAATTACACTAGACTAATGTTTAGAATATGTTTATATTTATTATAATATAATTATTAATATATTATAGAAAATGTTCATATTATTATATATAATGTAAGATATATAATGTATATATATATGTAAGATCAAAGCATTTAGTAAATTATTTACTTGCTCTAAAATTATATATTATAACATATATTAATATAATTATATTATGAATGCATTTTTTTTAAATAAAAAATAAAAAATATAATTTGGATAGATTTTACAGAATCCTTGTATAAATTATACTATAATGTTTTTAATATAATATACACGAAATATCTAATAATAATCATATATCTATAGAAGTATTTATTACAAATAAAATGCAATATAACAATTTATTAATAAATATTATTTAATAAATAAAAAAACCAATATTCTTCACACAAAAAACCAGCAACCCTGATATGTGTATACTACTAGGAAATGTATGCATATACTTCATGATTGTACTAACCCTGAGGGTGTTGTATTCTTTGGGTGGTAGAGAAGGAGGTCTCGTCGGGGGTCGGGTAGGGGGCAGCACTACCACCAACGGACTTTCAGTTATCACAATTCCTGTGGTGGGATATGTAGTCGGTGAATTCTATTGATAATTACGCATTATTGAACTGAAATAATTATTAAGTAAACAAATATTGCATTAACTATTATTGTATTCTGTATATGAGTATAAACAGATTTAATAAAAATAAATTAAATATAATTAAATTAGACATATATTATAACTTTCCATAAATATATATATATATATATACAGTATAAGCATAATATATGTTAATTAATTACATTAATTTAATTTTAGCCACTTTTCTCATAATGAGTAGTAATACCAAAGATATGTGGTCGCCTATTAATGGGGTTCACGGTCTTTAGATTTCAATGTAATTAGATAGGACTTTTTTTTTTTTGAAAATTCAAAAACTCAAGAAATAATTAAGATTTTCACATAATTTAAATTGCATAACATTAAGATATATTGTGTTAATTGTTCTATAGAATTATAAATGATTAGAATAATAGTTTTGAAAATATCAACATTTTTAAAAAATAAAATATTTATTTAAAAAATTTAATTATCAATTATTTATAAACTCTACATCTAATCACAAATATTTTCTATAGCTACAATATACATATAATACTAAACATACTTTGAAAATTTGAACAAGTTTAGTCAATTATTCATTGAGAAATAGAAATGTTCATAAAAAAAACTTATATTCTGAGATAATTGATTTTAAAGATTGACTATATTATTTATCTGCTTTTTGACATTTATTATTATGGTAAAAGTTAGTTTAGCTAATTCTTACAATTTGTATATTATATTTATATAACTTGTATAATTTGTCAGGCTTTTGAAATAAATTGCATCTATATAAATTATTATTATTATATATTATAGTTGCATATGAAAGAATAAAAATATACAACAAATAAATTTTATTATAATTATGATTGAATTTTTTTTTATTAGATATTATATAAGTAATCCACTTCCATAATCCTTTGATGAAATTTGCCTTCTTTGTCTTGCCCGTTTCCCTTCCCTAGATTCTGTCACATGTTTCTTCTTAGAGGCTTTCACTCTTGTAGCATCTCTAGCCGCTGCATCTACCCGTAAAATCTATAAAATTGAAATATTATAAATATTTTATGATATTATATTCCAAAATAAACACATTTATCTGACGTTTTATAAATAATATATGATAATTTTATATAGTTATATAATAGTTATATATTATATATAATATAAAATTAGATTAGCATAAATATAATAAAATCTAATTGCTTTGTTTCAATATTATCAAATTGAAATATTGTAAATATATTATGATATTATATTCCTAAATAAACACATTTATCTGACGTTTTATAAATAATATATGATACTATTATATAGTTATATAATAGTTACATATTATATATAATATAAACCTTGATTGTATCTCGATTACGCCTCAAAAGTTGTCGTGTAGTCAATCGACCCATATCAAATAATAATAATAATGAAATGACGCTATCTTATTATTATAGAACAAAGCCAACGGCCAATCACTAGCATTTATAAAATGAAACCAACAGATGGCGCTTGTAATAACATATGGCGCTGAAAAACAGTGTTATAATATATGTAAACCGTAATTTTTGCGCCATTTTTTTAATTATTATTTTATTAGAGATAGGTAGTGTTATAAAATTATGTTTTTTTATGCTTTATATATGTTTTTAACATATGATATTTTGACATATCATACATTATACATGTAGTAATCTATTTTAAAAATAAAATTTTGTTTATAAATTTTTTTATTTTAAAGACCGTGAATCCCCTTAAGTCTATATAAATTGTATTATGTCACTTTACCCAACAAATAGGAAATATGGGTATTTAATTATATCATAGATATTAATAATATGTAAAAAGAATCCAGATAAACATTAATTTAAAAATCGTATTATTTTATATATTTATTGCAATAGAAATCAAATGTATATATATATTAATAATATTAAATGTATTTAGAAATGGGTGCATTATTAACCAACTTAGAATAAAATGCATTTCAAAATATAATTATCAATATCAAATAACAAAATGCTGATAAAATATTCTAAATTATAGCGTCCCTTATCTTGTGTTTCATTGGTTGATATGATCATGTGATACCGTAGTTATAGCAATGAGTATATAAATAATATATCTAATGTATACAAAGTTTTATTTTTTTTTAGATCTGCAATATATAAGTCATAAAAAATTATAAAATAACAATTCAGTTAATAATATTAGTATAGTATATAATAATATTAGTTAGGCATGTAGATGATTTATGATGATGATTAATAGACTGTTTTCATTGGTAATTTGTTGACAGGTAGTAAATATCATGTAAATATTATTACTTTAAAGTATTATTTTGAAATAAAACAAAAAAAAATAATAACTAATTGTTACTATTTTACCTGTGCGACACCCACTTAATAAAAATAAAAAAAAACGATACAAGTCATAATAAAATATGACTTGTATTATACAATTTATTAACATTTACAATGATACTAATTTTATTACAATAGAATCAATATAAAAAAATGTCAATATCTAATAATTCACAAATTATATACTTATTTACACTTATGCACATACTTATATAAATATATATATATAAATTAATATTTAAATATTTATAATATTAAACATTAAATTAGCTTCTAGGTTAAGTAATTATATTTCTAATTGTATATGAAATAAATTGTATGTAAATAACAAAGAAAATTATAAATATAACCAATTCAAAGTGGGTGTGTCTTAATAAATCATTAGACAATAAATATAATGTTTGACATTTATTGCTTGATCATGAATATTGGGGTTTGGTATTACTCAGAAAATTAAAAAAATTATTCAAAAATAAAAATTTCAAAACGAAATTACATTAATTAATTTAAATTATTAAAAAAGTATAACCAATAAGTTAAAATTAATAAAAATTAAATTAATTATTTCCTAACATATTCTAGCTAGGAACTGGCTTTTAAATAACTTTATTATTTTATTTATAACTCAAAATATTTGAATATTTATTTATTTACATTATGAATATTAAAAATTAAAATACCAATTAAAATCTAGCAATTTACCTTACAATTTCTAAAACCTAATGTATATATAAAAAGTGGTGGAAATTTACTTAAATGTTACATATTAAAAATATATATAACAAAAAATATATAACATTATTGAGGAACATAAATTAATGTACTTTTAAGTAGTATTAATGTAATATATGTAATATTCAAATTAATATTATACTCATTTATAGTATTAAATCATAAATAAATGTATAGTATAATTTAGGAGAGCGGAGTGAATAGAAATAAGAGAAATATCAGATGTACATGTACATACGTGGAAGTGAGGGTAGAGGTATACCGCTACTACTATAGTAGGGGATAGTTAGTACTGACCTAGTAGTTTAATCTTTTGAGTATTTCCGAACACGTCGAAGAACATCCACAGTGGTAGACTGTGATCCACATGCATCAGTGTGCCGATGTAGTAATTGTTCTTAGAGAATCTTATCTCACCTGAAGCACGGTTAACATCATTACATGCGGCTGATTGTTAATGCTCGAGTAGTTAACACATGTTAATACACATAAACATATTAATATATATATATTAGAAACTCTAGTCATTATTTCAATAAATTTAAATGTGTAATATACTCGTATGGTTTATATGATTAAATTTAAGGGTGCAAGCTGGCGTTTGGGATTACCATGTTAATTATAGCTCTAGCTAAAATGCTAAGGATACAAAACTAATAAAGATAATGAAGTACTTTTTTTTGTATTCAATAAATATTATCCTACTTCATATTATTGATATTTTATAAATAGTATTTATTTAAAATTATGTAAAAAAAATAGTTTAAAATAGTTGAAATATTTTTTATATATTTTTATTATAAATGTGAAGTTTATTATAATTTATTTTAATAAAATAAAGTATAATACAATATCCTCCATAATACATATATTATTACATGTTATTTATATACAGTAACAATTTCAGATAATAATATTAATAATCAAAGAAGTAGTAGGCATTTAGGTATGCTTACTAAGTGTAAAAAGTAAAAACTTGAGAAAATTACATTCAAAGTTTTTTAAAAATAAATATTATTATCAATTTCATATGATTTTTAATTCGATTGATCTCTTCATAAAACACTTTATACTGATAGAAATACTCTCATTATCACACAAATAATTTAAAATATTTTACTATGTGATAAAAAGATACTGAACATGGATAATACGTAATAAAAAAAATTAAAATATTATACATATTTTAACGTCAGCTTGCACCCTTAATATTCAATAGTATCATATATATATATATATATATATATATATATATATATGTGTGTGTGTAAATACCAGATATATAATTAGGTAGATAGGCATTCACCAATATTTAGTGAAACATATAATGTCCGCCATCATGTGACTGCAATTTTTATATTTATTTACACTGGGATTTTATTTGTTTATATAGAAATTTGAATGTATTTCAGAGTTGATTATAAATGAAATTAGGATTACAGTAATATCCTACATATAACATATATCTTATAATAATGTAATAGTACATCATATCATTTATATATAGCTATTCTTCACATGGTTCCTACTCACGAGATGGCTGACTAGCTGTTTCGCTAAATTGCTTAGGCGGATATATACCTAAATGCCTATATACCTGTGGTAAATACACTACTTAAGGGGATATCCAGCTGGGACGACAATTTTGTTGTTTTTATATGTAAAGATATAGGGAACGCATTACCTCCGTTTATTATGCCAAGTGTTTCTAAAAAAATATTCATTGAATTTAAAAATTTGTTTTTGTTATATTCATATCTATAGAGATAATCATAGAAATAAAAAGGATATTCATATCTATAATCATAGAGATAACAAAATTAAAATATATATATTTTACATGTATAACGATAGACATTTTTATTATTTGTCACCAATTTCATATCATCAAATACATAATAATTATATTTGTGAATAAAGGCTCTCTGGAATTGTGAATACATATATTATTTATATAGAAAAATACATTAGTTAGATTGCTTTAGTACTTTTATCTAACAGCTCATTTATATATGCAAAAATAGCAAATAAAATTATTCAGAATAAACACATTTGAAATATCAATAAATACTTTCAATAAAATTCAATAAATAAATTATAAAGTAATAAAAATATGCATTCAGCTAATATAAAATCAATATTATAAAGTATTGGTTTTATGTTTTCTTATCTATATATAAATATTATTTTTATAAATATATACATTAGATATAGAATATTATATACCAATTTATATTAGATTGGAATATAGATTTCAAAATAAATATTTTATAATAGCGTGCTATAAAATATTCTTTTTATGCTATTTCTAAACTATTGTCATAGATAATGTGTTCACAGTTACTAAATAACATATCATTATTCAATAGTACATATTTAAAAAAAAATTATTTTTTGATTATAACTAATTTATCCACGTGGATATCCCCTTAATACGATAGCTAAGTGTGAGGGGTGTTACCGCTGGTAGTGAAGTAGAAGCTGAGACGATCGCCGACGTTAGGCTGAGTGCTGTTCACGTCCTTGTTGACCACCCAGTACTCCGGCCGGTCCAACAGGAAGTCAGAGTCGTCGGGAAGCTCCTGAAGTTTGATGAACGCGGGGTCGCAGGAGGTCATACCGAATGCGAGGCCGCCAAACTGTGAACGGGGTTAAAGTTTAACGATTGCGCTTAATCATGTCGTATTGGTCGAGGGGTGTCCGTACTAAGATCAACGAGCAAGGTATAGAGTTGCCACGTTGCCGATGAAAGTTCTATTTACGAGTATTACTCGTTGCTGATTATCTGAACACCCTCAATAGTGACAGCAACGGTACAATAACAAGCGGTGTACAACCCTTTAAGTGTAGGCTATGTTTACATTAGAGATATATATCGCGGTTATTTACATTAGATTAGGTTTTATTACAGTAACGCTTAATGTCATTGTCATTGTTTATCATGATAATAATAATAATAATATATAGTTTATTAGGTAAACAAAAAAATGGTTACACAAATCGACATGGTACAAAAATTAACATTTGGTTTACATTTAATAACAAAACGCCTTGGTTTATGCATGCCGAACAACATTTATTATATTAAAACATAATTAGTTATCTTTAAAATGAAATATATTATAAAAAAGTAGCTATAAGAACATCGAATATGCATATATATTTTATATATTATATCATCAATTATATTATAATGAATTTTAGTATTAGTATATAAAATATTATTATTTAATTATATTTTATTATGTACATATTATATATGATAAACAGTGATAACATTATCTATTTCTAGAAAATACAAGCAAAACTTTAAAAGCTTTTTATATTATTTTAGATTTATATTTTAGGTGATCTCTTTAAATGAATTTATTTTTCAGAGTATATATCTAATATATAGTTAATAATATATAACTATATTTTGAAATATATCTAAACTATAAAAATATAATTCCGCTATAAAGATTAAGCACAAATGGTATATTTGATCATTTATTAGCATTACAATTATTAAGGGGAGTTATTCACTTTAAATATCTTTCTAAACTTCTCATACAATCATATACATATATAAAGTAAATAAAATGTTACACTGTGAAAAATAGTAATTTGTGGATCAGTAAGTAGTCTTTAAAATAGCATTTTTTAGTAGACCAATTTTTCCCCTATCTTTTACATGTACGCCAGCCCTTAAATGATATATATTTATGAAATTCGAATCGATATCATTTCAAAAGAAAATTATTTTCAATGAAAAAGTCTACTAACGAGGATACGGTATACAATCGAGGAGTGCATGGTATACTGTTCTCATGCATTATGTCTACGCTCTTATTGCTCGGGCAAAGGCATTAGATACTCTGCATCCTCGTAGCTAACCTCTGACCCATCGCGCATGACTAACCTCTGACCCCTCGCACATGACTAACCTCTGACCCCTCGCGTATGATTAACCTCTGACCCATCGCGCATGAATAACCTCTGCACCCTCATAGCTAACCTCTGACCCATCGCGCGCATGACTAACCTCTGACCCCGAGATACCGGACGAAGGCAGCACGACGGAGAGTAATTGAATGACTAGAGTCTCTCCGGGTAATACGGGTCTTTCTGAGAATACGTAACCACTGCGCGCCGAGTGGTGATTGGTTAACGGCTATACAACTAGGTCAATGTACGCGAAGTATCCTAACACTACGCAATATGCTTATGTACACACACTTTTACTATGTATATAGTATGTACAGTAAGAGTGTAGTACAGTACAGTAGTGTTTGATATAATAACATATGATACATCTTACACTGAGATAGATTAAAAGTACTTACGTATTAAACGATATTCGTGAAATGAAATTTAAATCGGTTACGCATCGCCGCCAATCTCTCGACCAATGAGAACTCTACAAACTGTCGACTCACACACACGACTACCCCGCGCGGCTGTAAACCTGCAAAACTCGTGCTTGAGACGTACGGCTATAGCGTGATCGGGTGACAGACAGATGTTCCTACCGATCGTCTTGTGGAAACACAGCTTAGTGTAGGGCCCAAAGTCTATAGGGGGGGCGGGGCGGGGGTAAGGTATAGGCTATGTTAGTGTAGGGCCCAGTCTACAGGGGGGGGGGGTAAGGTGTAGGCTATGTTAGTGTAGGGCCCATAGTCTACAGGGGGGGGGGGGTAAGGTGTACATAGCTACTTCACTGACGTTTATTCAATACGATCATGCTATTAATACCCTATCGTATAAGGGCTAAATAAGTATGCTATATAGTAGTAGTTAGGCTACGCAGGTCTATTGCTCATTGAGTATCGCTGTACATCGCAGTCAGATTAGAGAGACAAACCGGGGGCTAAACTAGGCACTTGGTGATGACGAAACGACCGATGTCTGGTCATGTGATCCGCAACGACAGGAGGGTTCGGCGGGTGGGCGGCTAGGTCTGAGGTGGGCAGCAATTGATGATAGGAGGGGTGGTGGTTCTGATTGTTCCAGTTCTGCTGGTTCTGAGAGGAGACGATCGCCTGCGGTTCCTAAGGGGGGAGGGAACATCAGTGGGGGCTTGGTCAGAGGGAGGGAACATCAGTGGGGGCTTGGTCAGAGGGAGGGAGCAGAGATGGGGGCTAATACATTAATAAAATACACTAAATCAGTGTATTTAAATAGAAAACGTATTCGACCCCATCCCTGGGAGCTGTGGACAGTATGGGCAATGTGTGGGTGGCATTATTAAGGGGAGGAGCAGGTTATAGCAGTGAATAGGGTTTAAGCTTAATAGAGTTAAGGCTCGCATATAACCATCGTTTTCATTTGTTATCATAACATTTATTATATTAAATATAATAATTATCTTTAAAATTATGTATACTTAATTAAAAAATTGTCATACGTAATTAAAAAAGTAACTATAAAAATAAGTAAAATAACTGTGCATTTTAATCCTTAGCCTAGAGATAATATTGTTAAAAATAGTGATATTAGCATGCACATATTATTATCTATTACATTTAACAATTGCATTGTATCTATTATATAATCATTTATATTATAATGTATATTTCTTAGTATCAATAGATATAATAAATAGTAATATTATTTAATACCCATAAAATACAAATACAACTTTCTTACAAATTGTATTGCATTTTGATTATTTTATCTGATCTTTTGATGAATGGTTTTGATGAATATAATTTGTAGTACATACTATGTACTACATTCCTAATATATAGGCAACGATATATACGTATGTTTTGAAATATAAATAAACTGTAAATATATAATTATATTATAAAGATCACGCACAATGAGGTATATTTTATTATGTATTTCTATTACACTTATTAAGTTCACTTTTCAATATCTTCCACTCGCTATACACCTATATTAGGTAGTATTTCTATTAGGTATGAATATTATACGCATAGTAAACAAAATTAGAAATTTGTGGATCATAGATATTTTAAAATAGCATTATTTAAGTTGACCACATATTTACCTAATTTGTAAACGTAAATGCCGTGAAGTTTACACCTAAACAAGGTTAATGGAGTTTAATGGAGTTAGTGGGTGTGCATAATAGAATGTATGCTTTCACCCTTAATTGTAAGATACTAACGAGTACAAATGGGAGATTCTGTTGCAATGGGTACGGTGGATTGTTCTGTGAGATTCCATCTGAAATCATGGTGGTGTGTATTCAATACATTAGAATTATTCACACATTTCATCTTACCATAAGAAATAATTGAATTATATTTACAATTGTATTATAAAATATACATTGATTTCAAATGAAATAATATACTAAATAATAAATTGACGAAAGTTTATGTCAATTTTGTATATGACTAATATGTCATTTTTAAAACTTAATTATATTTCAATATTATTTATTTATTACACTTTATGATTTATAAATTATTAGCTTTCAATCAATAATAATTTGTAATTATCAATGCTTTATTTGTACTGATATATTGAATATAGTTAATGAGGAAATAAACTATCTATACTAATCTTTAATTTCTTTCTATTGTTTTTTATAAATGTTATATTAAAAACAAAAGGTTTAAGATTAATTGTGTAATTATTATGTGTATAAAGTCCACAAAGCATTAAGAAGATAATATTTAAATAGTCTATATTTACTTATCACTGTGGCATCATTATTAAATAGTTTATTGTAGTGTTTGTGCGTAACAAACACTATGAATTCCAGTGCACCTGGAATTAGCGGGGTCAGTGATTGAACCCAGAAAAACCAATTCAATAATAAGTTTGTATTTAATTAATTAATTTATAAATATATATATATATATATATTATATTGTATATTTCTAAACATATAATGTGATCTATTAACGTTATGTATCATATTCCTAAAATAGAATTTGATCATAATTCTGTATTTATTTATTAATAAGTTCAATATTTATCTAATCTATTCGATTATGTAATAATAACTATAAATAGAATTAATCAAGGCTAATCCTATCATTAATATGTCGACAAATCAAGTATTTACCATTATATGCGTAGCATTATATCTATATAACAAATAATAATAAAATAACGATTTTGAAATATACAATGTATGACAATTAACCTATATTGTGCTATGTTAAATACTAATATTTACATGAGTTAGACAAGCCTGGTAATGACTTAGCGAACACAATTGAAATATGACATAGTAGTTATGTAATGAGCTTACTATTGATTCATTGTTGCCATTGTATTATAAAGGAGAGGGTGGACCTAATTCCCACTCCCATTCCTAGTACTACTACCACTACCACTACCACTCCCACTACTATTACATATAATTAATAAATATATATTATTTATAGATTTTTTTATATGATAAATAATGTACTATTATAAAGTTAATCAATACAACATTAAAATAATAATTATAATATTTTTCATATTTGTTTAGAATCCTTTATTAATTTTGACTTTATAGAGATACATTTAAAAAAAAATAATATGATATTGAAATTTAAGTAAATGAATAAATAATTCAATAATTTATATATATATATAAAATACTGAATAGAATAATATATTTATTTTTAATATAGTAATATGTAATATTAATAAATTAGTAAAAAAAAATATATATAGTATTAAACAATAGTATTTATCATAATTTATCCTGGGTAACTAATAATATTTTCATTATGAAATTATTTAAATGTATTCATTGTTTGATTTTATATATTTAAATAAATATTGTTAATTATATATGTATATATAAATATAAAATACTGAATAGAATATTATTATATTTGATATAGATAACAGTTTTTTAAAAACATATACATTTTTTACAATAGTAATATTTTCATTGTGAAATTGTATTTATGAAATTTACCAATTTGAAATTTTCCATTAATTTAATTTTTTTAATTACCACTTAATTTTCCATTACATCAACTTGTTAATTTTACAATATGAATAAGGGTGGCAGACTTCAAAATCCATTATGGATTTTTGTAATAAACTTACTATAAATGGTATAATTAAAGCAGAGTGCAAAAAATGTTTAATTAAATTATCAAATAAAGTTGCTAGATTAATTAACTATACAATTTATATATATATAAATGAATCAATATTACTTTAAATTTAAGTAACTTTTAAAAAAAAAAGTATTATGTTATATGAGTACTAGATTTAGCCAGTTTTTACCGTAAATTAACATGGTAAAGAAGGTTTTGGACGTTTTTTCCAAAAATAATGGAACCGTGCTACTACTACTACCACCACCACCACCACCACTACTACTACCACTACCACTACTACTACTACTACCACTACCACTACCACTACCACTACCACTACCACTACCACTACTACCACCACCACCACCACCACCACCACCACCACCACCACCACCACCACCACCACCACCACCACCACCACCACCACCACCACCACCACCACCACCACCACCACCACCACCACCACCACCACCACCACCACCACCACCACCACCACCACCACTACTACTACTACTACTACTACTACTACTACTACTACTACTACTACTACTACTACTACTACTACTACTACTACTACTACTACTACTACTAATACTACTACTACTACTAATACGACGACTAACCTACAAACTCCACAGAGATGGTGTTGCCGTAGATGTCCAGCAGGGGCCAGCACGGGGAAGAGGTCTCCACCCCGCTAAGGAACACCCCCTGTTCAGCCCCGTTAATGCAGTACATGATATCGCCGTGTCGGGTCAGGTAGAAGGTCAGTACGGTACCGATGAGGGCCACCGAGTCGGGGATAGCTCTAGCCCAGAAGCCGGGTCTGTGTGACATTCAGGATATCGTGGTAATCACTGAATGATGCTATAGGGTCACGATGCTATAACTCAGCCGCCATAATGTAATGCCTAACGAGAGTGTATAGCGATAGTGTATTACTTCTATGTGATTCGTAATGAATCATAATTCGAAATAGAAGCGATATCGTGAACAATTCATCGCATGACTCACGAAGGTAATACATGAGTGTTCGGTCATGCGTAACCCTTACTACACCTCACTGCTACTAGCTGGTGATGGTACATACAGATTAGTGAGCTCTGGACACACGTATCGTGGCAGGTCAGCGCAGGTGATGTGAGCGGGGTCACGATGGGTCAGGCCGAAGCGCAACACTCCACTCCAATTGGTGGTGATGTCGACGAATGAGAGGTGTACGCGCTCCTCAAGGTCAACCGGTCTACTGCCGAAACATACTCCTATTGGTTGTGGTGGTGGTTATAGTAGTAGTAGTAGTAGTAGTAGTGGTAGTAGTAGTAGTAGTAGTAGTAGTAGTAGTAGTAGTAGTAGTAGTAGTAGTAGTAGTAGTAGTAGTAGTAGTAGTAGTAGTAGTAGTGGTAGTAGTAGTAGTCATTCTGTCTCTGTCATTCGGAGCGAACAGACGTGTTTTTCTAATAATCAATTGTTATAAAATCCTATTGTTTTAATAACGATTTCGAATCTAGGCCATCTCTATAACGGTTTGTCATTGAATAATATTTGCGAATTACATGCTGTACTGTCTGATATCATAATGTTATATTTAATAATTACATATAAGTCCTATTAATTATTATTATACTCACAATAATATTATATATCATCATGGCATGCTACCAATGTAATATTTCAGATAATTTTAATAAAATTGAATGTAGTCAATGTAATTTATTTATTCATTATACCTGTCTATACCAAGCAGGGTGTATTCCAAAAAAATGGATAAACAGTAATAATCCATCCTTAGCTGTAATGGATATACTAAGTAGTGTAAATTTTATATTTAAATGTACTTCATGTATAAATACTCCCATAATTATTAATAATCAAACTGATAGTAGTAATGACGTAACTTCTTTGAAATTACTCAACGAAAATATAAACGAAATAAAAAAACTTATAATCAATTCACAAACACCATCTTACGCTGACATATTAATAAAATCAACAGATAGCATAATTAAAACAAATAATACAATAAATAAACAACTACGTAAAATTCCTAACACTGACGCACAATTATCAATAGTAATAGAAAATATCAATAAACAAAGTCCAAGTATTAATATTATAGATGAGTTATTCGCTATATTAGAACTAGATACTTCCATAATCACTAAAGTAAAATATAATTTTAACAACATTGAAATTATATTTAACTCTCCATATACACTATCAAAGTTCATCACATTACGATACCGGTTAAAAGATACAAAATTTAGTAATTTATTCATGAGGAAATCACTCGATATAAAAATAGTACGACACGGTAAAATACTTTATCATGCAATAAAATCCAATTATGTTACCAATTATAAATGTGTTTTAAATAGAATTTCTAATACATATGAACTACGAACTCGTATAGAAAATACTAGTAAAATTAATTGGTCCAACGAACCACTCATTATACCTACTACAAATCTCGATACATGGACGAAAAGCTATGATGATTATATTACTAATGCTTTTAAAAGTACAATTTCACCTGAACAAACTACTTCTACGGATACCGCGAAATGACTATACTACGATAAATATATTACGTGTTCTTTAATTAATATACGATCAATACAATCTAACATTGATTTATTAAATGATTTTAACCATGAATTTAATCATGATATAATTGCCCTAACGGAAACTTGGATTAATGAATATTCTGAATATATCATTCCACAGATTACCAATAATATATATAACTTCAAACATATACCACGTCAAGAATTAAGGAGAGGAGGCGATGTAGGTATTCTATATAAAAAATCTCTTAAACTAACCAGCTTTACAAAATATATACTACCTGGATCTGAATGTATCATAGCTATATTCAATATTCACTCCAATAAAATTATACGCTTTATTATTATATATCGACCACCATCAAATAATTACATATCTTTTCTCAATGATCTCAATGACTTATTAGCTACTACACAATTAGATAATACTATATTACTAGGCGATTTTAATTTTCATGTTAATTTAAATGATACACCTTCAAGTAATCTAATCTCACTTACAGACTCACACTCACTACATCAACACATAAACAAGCCCACACACATAGGAGGCAATACATTAGATTTAATTTTTACTTCTATATATGCCACACAAATACTAAAAGTACTTAATATTAAATATCTCATTACAGACCATTTTGCTATAATATTTAATATCAATATTCCAAAACCAAAAATTAACACACAATTAATTAATTATAGAAAACTTATTAATATCGACCACGAACTTCTCTCCAATAGTATTATAGAAATTAATCATGATAACATATCGGCGATAGAACTAAATGATCATCTATCATATATACTAAATAAATATGCTCCCATTAGAGTTAAATGCATAAATAGTCGTACAAATAAATGGTTTAACTCTGATACTTTATTAGCCAAACAGGAAATGAGGAAAACTGAAAGATATTTTTCAAAATATCCATCAGAATCTTCCTTAGAATCCCTACTCAAGGCTAAGAGTTATTTTAAAAAATCTATAGAAATAGCTAAGAATAAATACTACTATACTGAAATAAATCAATCAACCTCTAATCAAAAACATCTCTATGGGATAACTAATTCTTTACTAGGAAAATCAAAAGAAAGAGTCCTTCCAGATATTCCAGATAATATACTATGCAATAATTTTTCCAAATATTTTGTAGATAAAATAAATATTCTATGTAGTACATTTAACAATAATCAACATAATATACACAATATATCAATAGACCACTCGACTTTAATTAATCAATACCTCACAGAATTCCAACCCCCTTCCAATAATCTAATTCAAACATTATTAGCAAATTCTAACTCTACATCCCCACAAGATCCATTACCACTTCCTTTAATGAAAATAATAGCACCGTCAATATCCATTCCCTTAACTACAATTTTTAAAAACTCACTAACTACTGGAATAGTTCCCCCTGAATATAAACATGCAATAATTACACCCATACTTAAAAAACATAAACATGACATAAATGACTTGAAAAACTATCGCCCAATATCACAACTTCCTACTATATCTAAATTACTAGAACGAGTAGTTACTATACAATTGAAAGATTTTTTATATTCTAACAATTTAATAGATAACTACCAAAGTGCATACAGAACAAATCATAGCACCGAGACAACCGTAATTGATGTCTTAGATAGTATTATTACATCCCTTGATAATAATAATCATACACAACTACTTCTTCTCGACCTTTCAGCAGCTTTTGACACTCTAGACCACGATATTCTAAAACATAGATTGATTGAAATAGGAATAATAAATACAGCTCTAGATTGGATGATGTCCTTTGTATCTAACCGTACGTTTACTGTAAAAATAGGAAAGGAATATTCTAATTATAACTCATTTGATACAAGTGTTCCTCAAGGATCTGTACTTGGGCCACTACTATTTATCATATATATTATACCACTTTCTAATGTTATCAGACAGTTTAAGCATGTTAAGTACCATTTATATGCAGATGACATTCTATTATATACTGAATTATCAAAATATAATTCTGAATTTGATAATGAATTATCGAATTGTGCTAATGCTATTTACGCCTGGCTTACCGATAATAAACTATCGCTAAATACTGATAAATCTGAATTGTTGAATATTCCCAGTAACTATTCCAACTTTCCACAGATATTCATCAATAATAATGAAATAACCCCAAGCACGTCAATCAGATACTTAGGGGTCATAATCGATGACAACGTAAATATGAATCGACATGTAAGTAGCATGTGTAAAAAAGCTAACTACGAACTGTACAAAATACGCAATATAGGTCATTACTTAAATAAAAGAGCTACAACAATTCTAACTAATTCATTGGTGTTCTCCTCTTTAGATTACTGTAATTCGCTCCTAATTGGTCTACCGAAATCTACTTTACTTCCTATCGATAGAATTATTAGATCGGCAGTTAGGAATATCTATCGACAACCAAGACACGACCACTCAAGTATTACTCTGAAAATGAAAGAAAGCAGAATCTTGAATGCATCAGACCGTGCTGAACAAAGAATACTGAATATCACTCATCGAACGTTGACCCATAATCAGCCTACGTATATTAGATCACATCTAAAATTCGTAGTTCATAATAGATCATTACGATCTAATATTGATACTCGACAACTTAAAGTCACTATACCAAAGCTGAAACGTACCGCGAAACGGGCATATTCTTATATTGCTCCAACTAAATGGAATGCTTTACCACTAAATTGTCGTCTTGTTATAAACCCTGTTGCGTTCAAAATACGTGTTAAACAGTATTTAATCGATAGAAATTAAATTGTTTATTTATTTCTAGTTGTTGTCTTTCATACACTTATCAGAACACTAATGTGTTATGAAATGAGTGTTTAAATAAAACGTCTTGATTTGATTTGATTTGATAGTAGTAGTAGTAGTAGTGGTGGTGGTGGTGGTGGTGGTGGTGGTGGTGGTGGTGGTGGTGGTGGTGGTGGTGGTGGTGGTGGTAGTAGTAGTAGTAGTAGTAGTAGTAGTAGTAGTAGTAGTAGTAGTAGTAGTAGTAGTAGTAGTAGTAGTAGTAGTAGTAGTAGTAGTAGTAGTAGTAGTAGTAGTAGTAGTAGTAGTAGTAGTAGTAGTAGTAGTAGTAGTAGTAGTAGTAGTAGTAGTAGTAGTAGTAGTAGTAGTAGTAGTAGTAGTAGTAGTAGTAGTAGTAGCACTGACCTTGACAGAAACTATCGACCCTGGTGGCACGTCTGGAGTTAACTGACAGTTGAACGTATGAACTATGACTGTTGTGGAACAGCATCGGTTCAGAGAGGTGAACAGTGTTGCTGGCATACGCTACGATCACATGGTACACTTATTAATGGTAGTACTACTTGTAGTGAAGGTATAGGTACTTAGTGATGGTACTAGTACTACTTGTAGTGAAGGTAGAGGTACTTAGTGATGGTACTAGTACTACTTGTGAAGGTACAGTTACTTAGTGATGGTATTAGTACTACTTGTAGTGAAGGTCAGTACTTAGTGATGGTACTAGTACTACTTGTAGTGAAGGACAGGTACTTAGTGAAGGAACAGGTACTTAGTGACGGTACTAGTACAACTTGTAGTGAAGGTACAGGTACTTAGTGATGGTACTAGTACTACTTGTAGTGAAGATACAGGTACTTAGTGATGGTACTAGTACTACTTGTAGTGAAGGACAGGTACTTAGTGAAGGAACAGGTACTTAGTGACGGTACTAGTACTACTTGTAGTGAAGGTACAGGTACTTAGTGATGGTACTAGTACTACTTGTAGTGAAGGTACAGTTACTTAGTGATGATATTAGTACTACTTGTAGTGAAGGTATAGGTACTTAGTGATGGTACTAGTACTACTTGTGAAGGTACAGTTACTTAGTGATGGTATTAGTACTACTTGTAGTGAAGGTCAGTACTTAGTGATGGTACTAGTACTACTTGTAGTGAAGGACAGGTACTTAGTGAAGGAACAGGTACTTAGTGACGGTACTAGTACTACTTGTAGTGAAGGTACAGGTACTTAGTGATGGTACTAGTACTACTTGTAGTGAAGGTATAGGTACTTAGTGATGGTACTAGTACTACTTGTAGTGAAGGTATAGGTACTTAGTGACGGTACTAGTACTACTTGTAGTGAAGGTATAGGTACTTAGTGATGGTACTAGTACTACTTGTAGTGAAGATACAGGTACTTAGTGATGGTACTAGTACTACTTGTAGTGAAGGTATAGGTACTTAGTGATGGTACTAGTACTACTTGTAGTGAAGGTATAGGTACTTAGTGATGGTACTAGTACTACTTGTAGTGAAGGTACAGGTACTTAGTGATGGTATTAGTACTACTAGTAGTGAAGGTATAGGTACTTAGTGATGGTACTAGTACTACTTGTAGTGAAGGTATAGGTACTTAGTGATGGTACTAGTACTACTTGTAGTGAAGGTACAGGTACTTAGTGACGGTACTAGTACTACTTGTAGTGAAGGTACAGGTACTTAATGATGGTACTAGTACTACGTGTAGTGAAGATACAGGTACTTAGTGATGGTACTAGTACTACTTGTAGTGAAGGTATAGGTACTTAGTGATGGTACTAGTACTACTTGTAGTGAAGGTACAGTTACTTAGTGATGGTATTAGTACTACTTGTAGTGAAGGTACAGGTACTTAGTGACGGTACTAGTACTACTTGTAGTGAAGGTACAGGTACTTAGTGACGGTACTAGTACTACTTGTAGTGAAGGTACAGGTACTTAATGATGGTACTAGTACTACGTGTAGTGAAGATACAGGTACTTAGTGATGGTACTAGTACTACTTGTAGTGAAGGTACAGTTACTTAGTGATGGTATTAGTACTACTTGTAGTGAAGGTACAGGTACTTAGTGACGGTACTAGTACTACTTGTAGTGAAGGTACAGGTACTTAGTGACGGTACTAGTACTACTTGTAGTGAAGGTACAGGTACTTAATGATGGTACTAGTACTACGTGTAGTGAAGATACAGGTACTTAGTGATGGTACTAGTACTACTTGCAGTGAAGGTATAGGTACTTAGTGATGGTACTAGTACTACTTGTAGTGAAGGTATAGGTACTTAGTGATGGTACTAGTACTACTTGTAGTGAAGGTATAGGTACTTAGTGATGGTACTAGTACTACTTGTAGTGAAGGTACAGGTACTTAGTGATGGTACTAGTACTACTTGTAGTGAAGGTACAGTTACTTAGTGATGGTACTAGTACTACTTGTAGTGAAGGTATAGGTACTTAGTGATGGTACTAGTACTACTTGTAGTGAAGGTATAGGTACTTAGTGATGGTACTAGCACTACTTGTAGTGAAGGTACAGGTACTTAGTGATGGTACTAGTACTACTTGTAGTGAAGGTACAGGTACTTAGTGATGGTACTAGTACTACTTGTAGTGAAGGTATAGGTACTTAGTGATGGTACTAGCACTACTTGTAGTGAAGGTACAGGTACTTAGTGATGGTACTAGTACTACTTGTAGTGAAGGTACAGGTACTTAGTGAGGGTACTAGTACTACTTGTAGTGAAGGTATAGGTACTTAGTGATGGTACTAGTACTTGTAGTGAAGGTACAGGTACTTAGTGATGGTACTAGTACTACTTGTAGTGAAGGTACAGGTACTTAGTGATGGTACTAGTACCTAGTGATAGTAGAAATTGGGTCTAGCTACTACTACTCATCATTACACGAATGCATACAATGAACATAGACGTAGGACTAGAACATCGATGTTGTAATCACACACACACACACACATACACTGGTGATGTTAACACTGATTCACAGCGACATCGGAGCCTAGAGATTAACGCGTACGTAGCAGTATAGGGTACTAGAGGGCTGGGGTCACGACGAGGTCAGTAAACAGAGTTAAGCCCTCACAGGGGTCTAGGTTTAATTAGGTGGGATACCGCGAGAACCACGCTATCCCGCGCGCGGTATCCACTATTGTCCACGCATTCCTCGGTAATCAATAGACAATGTTTGTAGTCAACTAGTCTACCGTTACGACAAACATCCGCATCCACAGCGCATTATGTAATGCAATATTATGCAATGGGAGACGCGATCGAACATTAATAATGTATGTAATACGCGATGGGATACTAACTACATGTGTAACTAACTAATCACGATTAGTGACTATTATAGTTCACTTTAAAGGTGTTACGAAATCACTAATAATTAAATATATTTAAATCCAATACATTACAAATAAGTAATTAAAAATATTCATGATGTACAAAATTGTACCAGAATTTCTCTATAAAATATATTAAATATTCATTACTATTATTCCTTAAAAACAGTGTAACTAGCCTAGTGAGACTAGGTTGCCATCTGGTATATATAGATAATAAACAATGTTTCTCTCACGCACGAAGAGTTTGAATAAGAGGAGAAAAATTAAAAATTAAATTAAAGAAATTAAATAATTTCAAATACATAAACATTATAGTCGTTACCTTTATAACCCTATTATAACATTGCTGACATGAGTTATAACGATACTATCATCTCTAGGCACCATGCATGCATCGTACAGTGGTAGGGTAGGATAAGCGAAGGTTAATAATAAAGTGAACTATCTGCACTCTACACACTCTATCATTATAATCACAACCTCAATAATCAGATGTCGATTATAGTGTAGTAATCAGGTGAAAGGGGGGGGGCATTGGTATAGTTATAGTCAGGTGACACGGAACATGACTGATGCCAGCGCAAACACCGCCGCCGCTTAACGGTCAAGAGCCGTACGATAACTGACTGCTGAGGTGTTGATAGGGCTGACCACTAACCTGGCGTGGCATTGCGAAGGTTGGCATGGGATGCTGACGTGTTTCCCATCACTTCACTCGCTACGATTACCTGTCATAGAAGTGTGTCATAGGAGTGATGAGTGAATACAGTATCGTCTCGCAATATACACGATTGTAAATAAATTTAATAATTTATATTCGTAAAAATAATCAGTTCGTAATATATACCGTATATACAGTATATATTATACTATATATATACGGTATATAATATACTATATTTGAGTAAATATGCGCTAAGCTAACTACATGTGATGCATGATTACTGCGTTATTAACTGGAACCCGCCAGGTAATAATTATAGCTCAGCTGAGTAGAAGTGAATGTTTACGTAAGCGAATCTAGAATAATGCGGAAACTGTCCTTCGAAGGACGTTAACCAATAGAACGCTCTCGCTGATCTCAAGTGCAGCGTACACAACGGAACGCTGGCTGTGTGACTAGCTCAAGTACTGTAGTGTAGACGTTAGTGTGAATGTACGCGCGACGATTGTGTGTAGAATGGTGCGACAGTTACGCTAAAGTTCATTGTTATCAAATATGTTTTAAATAATTGAATAATGTGATATAATATATATATATATATATATATATATATATATATAATCGGCTTAAAAGGAACATTAGAGTCATACAATTTTGAGTGAAAACTTCATTTAAGTTCATGGATGGGATGAAAGGACTCCACCAAAATAAAATAACAAATAACAATAAAATATATATATAGACTAGGTTAAATAATGGTTAATTACAATTACAATATTACTGTTAGCAAATACAATTAATATATCACATTTGTTTAAAACACACATATCAATTATGCGCTCAACTAGGGGAGACTGGTATTTGCTGGCATCAAAAGCAGCCGATAGATGGCGCCCTATTTAATCGGAGGCCGTATCTCACATGAACATCAGCGTTTGATTAGCGACAACAGCGCGATATCCTAACGGGCAACACATGTGACCACATCATCGTAACCATGGCGATGCTAGGTCATCCTAACATACTGTTAATCGGTCGTGTATGTTTAATATACGCTCGCGATGAACGCTTTATGTAATATTCACTCATCCTGAATTATTTTATACGAGAGCAACACTTATTATAATATTCACGAGTATTATTATTTCATATTAATAATTTAATAACATATAATGAATTAATAATTCTAATTAGATTTAATTCAAAAATATTACGTATAGTAAACGGATTTAAGATTATATAATTGAAATTAGTGATGTAAAAATCTATAATAATATTCCATAGAAAGTAAAATAAATAATTAATAAAATATAATATAACATAATTAATATAAAATATATATATATAATATATTAGATATATATATATATATATATATTATATATATATATATACATATATATATTATACCATAATGAAGATCAACAATTTTATTTAATGAAAATAAATTACATCGAATGAATTTAGATGAACTAGAAATTGTGTTTTATAATTTATAATCTCTAGATTATTTATGTAAGAACATCTAAAGAAACATCTATTATACTCTAATAACTAGAGCCTATAATATACAGGTAATATTGTAATGTATAAAAACATTTACATAAGATTACAATGCAGAGTAAAAATGCGTTGTACACAATTAGCTTGGTTGATGGTGTATTAATATATTGTTATAATAAATATGATTATATAATTAGAACTATAATATATTCTCTATACCTGATACCATCCACTTTATATATATATATATATATACATATTAACATTGGAGTTAATTAAATGATAATATAATTGTCATATACATGTAATATATACATATTATATAACTAGTACAAAATGTCATGAAAATATGTGTATATTATTTTATACCTCAATTATAAGTTAAAATTGGTATTATATATGAATTTTATTATATATTTTGGTATTTATTTGATTTCTAAATTTCTCTCAACTTACCTGATATTTACAATTGCAATATACATTTATCAATCATATTATCAACATTGAACAAGTACAAATATTTAATATATAAATATATATATATATATATATATATATATATATATATATATATATATATATAGCCATTTTAGTAAATAATATTATATTAAATATACATAAGTTTTCCAGGACACACACAACAACATGTATATATTTACTTAAATACACCAACTCACACACAAATACCCACATATACATGTGTTTATATGTTTGTATCTGTGTGTATCATACACTGTATGTATGTAAATAAATGTATACCTGGAAAACGTATGGGTATTATTTATTAAAATAGCTTTAATTTCCCTAGTAAAATGTGCATACTTAACTAAATTCACACAAGTATTTGTAATAGTATGATAGCTATATCATATAATAATATATTATATACTATATATTATATATTATATAATATTACTATTTTATAAATTATACTATATAATATAGTCTATATTATCTATTATAAATTATACTATATAATTTAGTCTATATTAAATATAGTATATGTATGAATCTTTCATACTTATAGTACACAAGTTCACACAGTGAATGTAATAATCATGTAGGTAGTCCACTCGGTACTATACAGTATAATCTATACTCATCGTAAGTCTCATACGTCGTATGATACTATCATAGTAACTATGTTTAATATGATATTATATACAATACATGCCATATCAGAAATGATATCTACGTATATGATTACGCACACAATTATTAATAATTATAATGATTATTATAATAATTATTATAATGATTATAAATGTATAATTATAATCATTATAATAATGTGTATTATAATAATAATTAATAATTATTTAATAATAATTTAAAATTAAATTTATTATAATAATTATAAGTATACTCAGTATAATACTGAGTATGCGGTATACCTGGTATATTGAGTATACTATTCAATGTATTTCAATTAAGTGTATCTAATATTATTATTTAATATGATATACATATATTTATTTGATATACAATATTTCCATTCTAGTTTTTAGATATAACTATTATATAATAATTATATAATTTTTAAATAATATGTTTTATAAGTTTCATGTTTAATTAATAATTTCAATACATTTGAATTAATAATTACTAATATATATTATTAGTTATATATGACATTATTAACCTTTATTATTCATTTTCAAAAAGTTATAAATTCTATAGTGACGAGATGCTTATGTTATAAATTCATGTTAATATGAAATATAATATTTCTAATTATTCAAATTAATTATTTTATATAGAGTATTTTTTTAAATATAATAATAAATTATTTTATACACACATATATGTGTGTGTATTTTAAATTTAATAGTCGATATAATTTATAAAATAAAATTATATAATTTAAGTCACAAAATTAATATAAAATTAAAAAAAATAAATAAGAAGTAGAGTAATCTGGGAAAATGTTAAGAATTTAAATCCGATGTAAATAAACAATATTTGTAAATTTATATAATATATTTAATTTAATTACAATTATGATGTATGTATAATTATAATTACACATATTATAACGGTTACTATAATTAATTAACTAGATATACACCATTATATGTATAGCCTAATAGCATGTAATAATAATTATAATAGTATAATAATCTTAGATTAAATCTAAATATTTGAATTTACAGAGGACATATAATAATTTACATGAAGTATATTAAGGACATGGAAACTAAAATTTCTATAATATAATTGTTATCAACCTGATATTCAATGACTTACTATTATCGTATGTAATAATATATTCATAATCTATATAACAATTATATATATATATATATAATACTTATACATAATGGGTAAATCATATACTATATGTATATTATATAACTACAATATCGTGTTAAATATATAGAGACTCTCTATAATTATTATAATAATAGAGAGTTACTATCAGAGTCTGAGAGTATCAGAGTACTTGGTACTGTACTAGTCTTATAGTCTTAGACTAAGTCTAGTAACTAGAAAACTATCATTATGATAATCATAATTACTATGAAATTAATTAATTCGATTATAATAATCATTATGATAATGATTATCAATGATATCAAGTTATATCAAAAGTAGCGGCGTAGTTACTAACTTTATGTACAGATCATCTGTCAGATGTAATCGACATTAATTATTCAATTTAGCATTTTATTATAATAATAATAATAATAAAATATATTATTATAATAATTATATATTGTATTTGATTGTAATGTATTTTGAAAAGAGAGAAATAATCACGTAATAATAATTTAACTAAACGATAAATGTTACAATCGCTATCCTAACGAAATTTGTTGAACAATAGCGATCTAAACATTGATATTTTCCCCTTTCTTGCATCCACTAATTTGACTCATTTCACTTTTTGTATTCACTAGTCACTACTTTTAACGTAATAAATCACACTTCATAGTTTCTTTTATTTTAATCTGACTTCTTATTTCCATTGCAGTTAGGCAGTTAGGTAATATCGGCCTATTGATTTCAGGTAATAGTAAACTCAGGGATGTATTATAATCTGTTTATGATTCATCATCATAACGACTCAATAAAATGTACCTTTTTAAAATTTCTTTCAACTTTATACAATTTATTGGTGATATACTAGTTTCCAGATATTGCCCAGATATTAAAAATTATGATTTATATATTTATATATATCAACATTTATATTTAAAAGTGGCCTCTGCCATATCCGTGGAAGCAGACTAATAACTTTGTTCAGTATCAACGATAACCAGTAGATATGCTGCAGCATTTTGCCTTCATTCCTCTGTCGTACATATATACGACAGTACGAATAATCACCGAAGAGAACTCATTACATGTGGTCTCCAGGTACGCTGGTACACAAGAACAAGCGTGAACTTTACAAGCCATGAATGTACAGCGACAACAAACACGCATACATTATTGTGGTTCATACGTACTCGATGCGTATGCCATCACTTTGGTCATGTCAAAGAATCAAATGTAATTACTGTTCAATGAGGAGAGACATGTTAGATATTTTGAAAGTCAAGAAAAGGGAATACGCTACATATGTATCGAGCAGGTGTAATGCTATACTCAAAGTTATGTACGTTGACGTGTTTTGTCGTTAAGTCGTTCATTTTGTTAACGAACCAGGACAGTCCATGACGTCATGTGACAATTGTGCTATATGGTTTCATGACTCCTGTATTAAATTAAAAAGTAAACAAAATTAGAATTATGTTTCAAGTGTTATAAATAAACTATTTCAATTCTAATTTTATTTATTATAAAACCTTATAATATTTATATTGTTTGCTATAAATAATCAATGTTTGTATAATATTGATATAAATGTATAAATAAATCATATATTTAAATTTTAAATATACGGAATCATTGAAAAACATCTGATTAATATCTGGAAACTAGTTAATACCAAATTTATTATATTATTATTGTATAATATATTTACTTGTATACCTAATAATATACCTGCAATATAAATAAATATGCAATATATTTCTTCTTAATTCTGGGTACATTCTTGTTCTTCCATTACTGAATAAATTAGGTACAAAATTAGAATCTATGAAGGATATTGATTAAATATAAAATTGATATTGTTTATAAACTTCTGAATGATTTTGTTCAGAAATTTCATAAGTATAGCGACGACTTATTCTGTTGATCCTAAATATATTAATTAAATTTAATAAAAATTAATGAAATTGCAATTGTAAAATGACCATTAGAAATTAATAAAATGATATATATCTTTTACAAATATTAATTTAAAAACTATTTATAGATTAAATTAATCATCTATTCTACTCCAAAGTTTAGATCAATAAAATATAATACAACATAAATAATACTTTTGTAAGTCCTAAATTAGGTCCTAAATTAGGTCCTAAATAAAATAGTGTGTTGAGGTATACCACGTTTTAAAATGAGCTCATCAGATAATTCATCATTGTAGATAAGCGATTGTGTTCTATTTTGATAACTTGAGAGTCATTGAATAGAAATACTCCCAATTCCCACAACATCTAATTTAGTTAATACAATTGCACGATAAACATTACCAACAGTGAAATCAACTAAGTTTATAGATATAGCTAAGTTTATAGATATAGATAAGTTTATTGCTATATCTAAGTTTATTGCTATAGCTAAGTTTGCAAGATAGCATGCGTTGCATAGCATTTTTCTTCTAAATCCAAATTGTGAGTCAGTAATGATTCAGTGTGTATGTATATATATATATATGTATGTATATATTACATATATATATATATATATGTAATAAATACATACATAGTATGTATTACATACATACATACACTTACCACGAGTGGTCGAACCAATATAGTGGTTGACCAAAAACACTTGCAATTTGTTTCTACTAGCTGTAGAGAGTACCACGAGTGGTTGAACAAAAATACACCCTTAGTATGCTTTTATATTATTCACATTTCACAAATTTCTAATATAATTCATTATTTATTATCCAAATAGAGATATATAATTGTTATATGAAAGACTGTACGAATAAAATGAAATCATATTTTAAAGTTTTCAAAAACATAATCTGAATTTATATTATTTACAATTTTGAATATAAAATTTATTTTCATTAAATTTATATTAAATATGAATTAAATAATGCATTCCGTTAGAGGAAGTAGATCTCCTTCATCGCATCGCCATCATAGCCATCATCGTATCGTATTACATATCGTGTTACAACTTATACAACTGCCTGAGTGACTCAGTTGGCTAAGGCATTAGAAACGCACGTATTAGGACACGGGTTCGAGCCATATATGCATACATAAAATAAGTCTTCGCATAATATTTAGAAGTGATCTTATATAATTGTGTATAAATAAATTATGATCTCATTAAAATCACTGATGTCTTAACACGAGAGCGGCTTCGAAGGAACATTAGATCCACATGGTTATAAGTGAAAACTTCATCTAAGTTCCTGGATGGGATGAAAGGACTCCACCAAAATATAATAACCATGACAATACCATTATTAATATTAACACTAACATTAAGAATAACATTCGATAGGGTAACGCACCTCCTCAACCCTCTCATTAAGATGATGATATTCGTGACAGTGGGTACGACCTGTTTCGACCAGCTCGTACAGGAAGTGATGAGCCGCCCCTTCATCGAGGTTAACACCCCCTTCGGCTATTAGCGACACCACCCTTATAGAGGTGACAGTGTGTGTGTGTGTGTGTGATCTTACTATGTTTGCCCTATCCTCTTCTGGAATCAACTCCCTCCATCCTTCACAACTATTAACACCTCGATTACTACGTCTAAACATAATCCTAAATATAATATATAAAATATATATATATAAATATAGAGATATAATATATAGATACTAATGAAATATAATATATAGTTATAAATTAATAATTAAATAATATAATATAGCAAAAAATATATAAATGTAATATAATATATAAATAAATATAGAGATATAATATATAAATAATATTGTAGTATAATATATAATTTATAATTTAGTATAAAAATAAATATATCTATATGATATATTTACTAATATATCTATATAACAATATATCCACTAATACATCCAACTAATATATCCATTGTAATAAGCACCATGCATTATATATCCAATACTAAATCACACACACACACACACACACCTACACACCCGCACACACACCCACACACACACCCACACACACTCACACATCCACACACACACTCACACACACTCGTGTTCTCCACGCAGACGTGTAAATCACTCGGCTACACGTTCATGCGCATACAACTGGGCTGTAGTACGTACGATGAGTCACCTTCGCCTACCTTGGATCAACACGTGGATTTCTACGTGGAAACTTACGACTACAAAGACAGTATATCAGCTGACATCATGGCCGCAGACCTGGTCATCAGTCACGCAGGTTAAACACACACCAGCGCCTGTATACTAACCCATCTATAGACTAACCCACCTATATAATAACCTACCTATAGACTAACCCACCTATAGAATAACCCACCTATAGAATAACCCACCTATAGAATAACCCACCTATAGACTAACCCACCTATATACTAACCCACCTATGAACTAAACTACTTATAGACTAACCTACTTATAGACTAACCCACCAATATACTAACCCACCTATAGACTAACCCACCTATATACTAACCCACCTATAGACTAACCCACCTATATACTAACCCACCTATGAACTAAACTACTTATAGACTAACCTACTTATAGAATAACCCACCTATGGACTAACCCACCTATAGACTAACCCACCTATATACTAACCCACCTATGAACTAAACTACTTATAGACTAACCTACTTATAGACTAACCCACCAATAGACTAAACTACTTATAGACTAACCCACCTATGGACAAACCCACCTATGAACTAAACTACTTATAGACTAACCTACTTATAGACTAACCCACCAATAGACTAAACTACTTATAGACTAACCCACCTATGGACTAACCCACTTATAGACTAACCCACCTATATACTAACCCACCTATGAACTAAACTACTTATAGACTAACCTACTTATAGAATAACCCACCTATGGACTAACCCACCTATAGACTAACCCACCTATATACTAACCCACCTATGAACTAAACTACTTATAGACTAACCTACTTATAGACTAACCCACCAATAGACTAAACTACTTATAGACTAACCCACCTATGGACTAACCCACTTATAGACTAACCCACCTATATAATAACCCACCTATAGACTAACCCATCTATAGACAACCCGCTTAAAGACTAACGTGATTCGTTTGAGTTTCCTCGTAGATTGTTATGCTGCGGTGCTGCATCAAATGCGTTCATCATTTTATATCTAATTACTATTGATGTCGTGAGAAAGTGTATAAGTAATTGAATGTAGTGTATGCAATCTCGTTAGACATGCTGCAATCTAAACCTACTACTAAATTTAATATTATTATCATTTATTTATATTTATATTTATAATAATAATCAAGTTTAATGTAATATATGTACTAAAAATAATAGTTATATATATATATATATATATATATATATATATATTTAAAATATAACATATCAACATTCCCCATAATTTTTTATATTTAAATGTATTTAAATTGAAGATATCATACCATTTTATTGATATTTATAATCTAAATCCACAGATATAGATATAAGTCTATTTCGACGTTTAAATTCTACTGTTTTAATAATGACATAATATGACTAATATCCAATCAATATTGTTGATGTGATTTTGTTAATTTATCGAGAAAAGTTCCATTCGCATATCTATATTTGACATGCATTGATGATAATTACACTTAAACTTGTATCCTACAATTTCATGTCAGATAGTACTCTATGCATAATTAGATACAAATTAGACATGGATAACACACTCGTTATATGTGTTCAGCACTGCAGCCTTACGCGCCCTAGATGAACATTTCATTATGCATATCGATATAGTGATTAAAGCAGCTTTCATACCAAAAAAAACAGCCTGATATCGGCTGCTTCACATTATTCGTTTTAAAATATTTACTTGATATCGTGCAAGTCAAAGATTTGATACTCTGTAATTTATAGATAACACATGGACCTGCCCTATATCAGCTGTCTGTAGTATAGCCGTTCACACCGAAACAGTCCGATTCTATATTCGACGATATAGGGCTATAAAAACTGAACGGATATAGGGCTATTTTTGTTGGTGTGTTGCAGCTTAACTGTTACAACAAATGTCTGATGTATTACATAATATGTGAGGTCATCACTTCCATTGTTTATGTGATTGAACTAGTATTATAATTCTATCATGATTTCACATATTATTATTACTTCCACGGGGCATCGAAGCCAGGCATCTGGTAGGCAATAACAGTTCCCATTCACCGTATCCGATGATTTCAAAATGCGGGTGCTGGGGGTGGGACTACGGCTATAGCCAATATACTGTAAATACTAATTATATTAAAATATATTTAATTATTTTTTATAGTTATTTTTTTATATTTGAAGCTCTAATTCAATTATATAGTAGTTAGTTTTTGTAGTTATTTTATTTGTACTCTTAACTCATGTTCTATTTATAGAAAGTTACATGTAAATAGATAGGTAAAAATTAGTGGTCTTGTAAAAAAAAGTAACCAATCATTCAATATTTAATAATTTTTAATTATTTATACAATCTATTCACAATATATAACTCTATATAATTTATTATTAACATTACAAAATTTAAAATTAACCTAAACTATATTAAAAATAATAGAACGTAAGTCTTTGTAATGATCTTAATTAATATGTACTATATTCTATTTACTTTATTGTAATAATAAGTATAGGTAATGATAATTATATTTTGACTAGTATTTTTTATGTTGTTTATCTACTTTATTAAAATATGAATTTTATTAAATATTTAGCAAATATAAATTCAAAAATATTATATTAAATATAGTGGTCAATGTATGATATATTAATATTTACATAAATAAATTTAGTAATTGAATATTTTTTTATAACATGACCGAAATGTAATTATAAATTAAATTAGTATATATATTACAATGTATGTATTATAGTATATGCATATTTAAGGGTAGAGACTGACGTCCACACAAACAATGCTATTTTAGCTCTATCTTAAAATGCTAAGGATAGATAACTAATAGAGATAATTCAATAATTTTTGTATTCAATAGATAAATATCTTATTACACACATGGATTGCTTTTTTCATAAACATAATTAATTTAAAAGTATGAAAAAAAAACAGGATTAAAAATGATGAATATTTTTTATTTGTTTATTATAAATATGTTATGTTTATCACAATTTATTTTTAAATATAAAGAACAATGATACATAATTTACTATTCATATAGTATTCTATGTTATATATATACAGTACAAATTTAAGATAAAAGTAGTAGACATTTGTGGTTACTAAGTGAAAAAGTCAAAAATTGAGAAAATGACATTCAAAGTTTAATATATAGCATTTTTTTAAATATAATATATACAATTTACTATCAATTTCAAATAATTATTATATATATTACGCTCATAAAACACTTTATATTGATATAAATACTCACAAATAAATTGAGAAATTTTACAAATTTATAAATAAGATACTAAACATAGTTAATATGTAATACAAAATTATTGTTACAATACAAATATTAAACATATTTTAACTCAATATTCAGCCTCTACCATACAATATTACATTTGATTGAAATAGTTAAACTATGTCAATTTATACATTAAAGTCAATATGTAATTTATTATATGCCTATAAATGTATACATCAAAAGAAATATATCCCTATATATGTAAAATTATACATTGAACATTTCTATAGGATATATTATAGTTAACTATATACTAAATAGAATTGATTACTAGTCATAATATATTATTGAATTTAATGTTATTGTACCAATAAATGTACTGCTATATAGATAAGAATCTATTATTAGTAACCCATAATTAGTAACTTTCTATATTTGTATTGTATCTTTATATTAAGATATGAAGTATATATAAAAAAATATATGATATAAATGCATGTATTCACACTCAAACCTATAATTATAATGATTAGTCTATAAGTGCATTAAACTTCATTATATAAATCGATTAATTAATGTTGTTGAAAAGATAGTATCGTATTAAATTATGGTCTAACTATAGTATATACATAATATAATTATAGATTATTCAATAAATATCTGCGCATATCTTGAATTTGTACAGCTGAAAATTCCAATTGAATTTATAAAATATTAGTTAAATTTAATATATTAACAAGTCAATATTTGATTAAATTACTTATTTATATTAGTATAATAATCTATTATATATTTAACACCAAATTTTATAATAATATATATTGTATCATCATTAAATTTAAGCTATCTAATGACATTTATTAATTAATTTTAATAAAAAATATTTAATTTAAAATTAATCTGTTTACAAAATAATAGTTTTGATTGAACATTTTAATTTATTGGGCATTCTATATATATAGGTGTTCTAATTATTTAATTGACATATTATTCAAGATTATTCAAATCACATTTTGAATATTACATTATACTCAGATTTTAACCTTTTCACATATTCAATGTTATCTCCCATTTTCAATTGGAAGACTACGCGACTGCTACCTGTACAAAAAGGCCAACAATTATGTAATGTATAAGGTCAGGCGACCACCGGCACGAAACATAATTCTACTTTTGTAGAACCACAGTCTAATACTTACTCTATCTAATTTTAAATATTGTTTAGGTTAATTTTAGATTTGTTTAATGACAAGAATAAATTAGAGCTATGTATTGTGAATAGATTATATTGTTATTTTTATTTGGTGGAGTCCTTTCATCCCATCCAGGAACTTAGATGAAGTTTTTACTTATAACCATATATGGCTCTAATGTCCCTTCGAAGCCGCTCTCATGTTAAGGCATCCATGGTTTTAACGAGAGCCGATCATTTATTTATACACAATTATATAATATCACTTCTAAATAATATTTTAAGACCCATTTTATAAAATTAATTAATGGTCCGGATGAGGGTCGAACTCATGTCCTACTGCTTGTGTGTCTGACGCCTTAGCCACTGAGCCACACAGGCTGTTCAATTATATTAAAAAATAATTTAAAATATTGAATGACTAGTAACTTTTTTCAAGACCTATTTCCACCACCTATCTATTTACGTGTACATGTCTATAAATAGAACATGAGTCGTACTAGTAAATATAATAAAATACATCTAAAAAAACTAACTACAATATTACATAATTGAATTAGCGTGTCCAGTATCGTGGCTACAGCCACGCCCATAGTCTCACCCCCGGTACCCTTAGTTTGAAATCCTCAGCTACAGTGCATATCCCCGGCAGCATTACTGATAGTTCAGCCACATCACTGCTATACATACAATAATAGTAGTAACATAGCCATATGCAATGTTTATCTTTAGCTATTCCAACCCAGCTACGTACCAGTATGTTCCATTCAACATATTCATAAAATATACATATATCGGTATTTATCAAAATAATTCAGGTGTTATATATCCAGTGCTTATAAATAATTGTATTATTATAATTATATACTAAATCTTTTCAATCGATACTACTTCACGTTGCTACTATGCCACTACTATACCCCCACCCCCTCACCCCCACCCATCCCCTCACCCTCGTCCCTACCCCGCCATTAGGAGCCGGCAGTTGTCTGGAAGCTTTGGAAGCGAGGAAACCTCTACTAGTGGTCATCAACGAAACACTGATGGGCAATCATCAACAGGAGCTAGCAGAGAGGCTGGCTGCGGGCACTCATCTCTATCATACCACTTGCAGGTACATACACACACATACACACACACACTAAGCCGGGCCGGAATATGTCATTTATCTCAGAATATAATTCTTAATTCATCAAATAATGTATAGAGTATACTAAACACAATGGTGAAATTTTTTTAAAAAAAAAACAAGGGCAACTACTATCGCTTTGCCTTATAAAAAAGGTCCCAAAAAAAAAAAAAAAAAAAAAATCCTATTATATCCAATACGAATTACTATCCAGGTGTCGCTATTTTTTCACTGTTTATTTTCAATTTATTTCATATTATTTAAATTAAATTGTAATTCTACTTATATAAAATGAGATTAAGAAAGAAATCGAAAATAACTGAATATTTTACATCAGAATACATGAAGGTGGATATATTACCTACATATATACAAGTTGCTAGGCATTTTTATGCTATATCTGAGTTAAATAACATACCTTTATTAAAAAGAATATATAAAACCGTTGATTATATAATTAACATTTGGAAATCTGCCTCAATACCAATATTTAGATATCAATCAATAGTAAATAAATTAAAAAGTTATATAAGTATTATAACTCTACTTAAAAAGTACAATGGAAAGCAAAATTTAGAAACACAGCTAGCTAATCATATAGAAAAATATGATGTTTTATTTGATATTTGTACATGTTCTTGTCATCTTGAAGTATCACCTTGTATTTGTATTCGAAAGTTTAGAATACCTCAAGCTGAAGTATATTTTATTACAAATATGAGAAGCAATAGAACTATGAGGATCGATAAAAGTAGACTATGTTCTACTGTAATCCAGAGTAGAATAAGAAAAGATAAAAATACTCCATGTTGTTCAACCAGTGTAGATGGGTAAGTAAATAATAAAAATATTATTATAATAATAATTATTCATATATAATATTATATTTTATTTATCTTATTTATCAATTATCATATATAATATATATTATATATATATATATATATATATATATATATATATATATAAATAAGTAAAAAAAGTATTATTATAATAATCAAATATAATAATAATAATAATAATCATATTGGTTAATTGTAATAAACGAGAGTGAACCCTGGTAGATATAGAAGTTCACTGTACTTGTTGAGATATATATATGTATGCATATTATATGTTATTTATATTATTTACCAATTATCATATACATATTATATTATTATAATATAGTTATATTATTTTTAGACAAGTTCTCGATGACTCATCGATGGAGCTTAATGAAAACAATGACCCCGAAGATCACGGGTTAGATTTAAACTTATATTTTTATGTATATATATCTTATTATTATTACCATTTACAAATAAGCATAATTAATATAATTATATAAGAGTATATTATTAAAAGTAACTGTTTATTTAGTATTACATAATACTATTAGTATAAGATAAATATATGTGTATATATAAATATATTTATATTATTTTTAGACAAGTTCTCGATGACTTATCGATGGAGCTTAATGAAAACAATGACCCCGAAGATCACGGGTTAGATTTAAACTTATATTTTTATGTATATATATCTTATTATTATTACCATTTACAAATAAGCATAATTAATATAATTATATAAGAGTATATTATTAAAAGTAATTATTTATTTAGTATTACATAATACTATTAGTATAAGATAAATATATGTGTATATATAAATATATTTATATTATTTGTAGACAAGTTCTCGATGACTTATCGATGGAGCTTAATGAAAACAATGACCCCGAAGATCACGGGTTAGATTTAAACTTATATTTTTATGTATATATATCTTATTATTATTACCATTTACAAATAAGCATAATTAATATAATTATATAAGAGTATATTATTAAAAGTAACTGTTTATTTAGTATTACATAATACTATTAGTATAAGATAAATATATGTGTATATATAAATATATTTATATTATTGAATAAGGAAGATAGGGACTGGAGAATACGTATCACTATAGACAGTAGGAGAAAAATGCCGATATTTGATTCCAAAAAACAATTTTATATTAAATAATTTAACTATTTATTTATTAATTTAGGCGAAATTGTAATTTTTTATTTTTTATATATATTAACTAAAGTATATATGTAATATTATACAGTATTATATATTTATATATATATATATATATATATATATATATATATATATTTATATGATAATATTCTTATGAATTAACAAATTGTTGACCATTTAATAGTAACTTACATTTTAATATTTTATATAATGATTGATCTTTAATATTATTAATAATGTTATTTTATATGTATGATATTAATTATTTAATATGTTTGCATTATTTACAATTAACATTAAACTTAAAATATCATTTACCAAATATGATTTTCTTATTTTTTAAATATCTGTAATATTAATCCGTATTCTAGAATTATACAATTATAGAACTATGGATAAAATGTGATATAATAATTCTAGAATTATGGATAAAATGTGATATAATAATTATATATGTACATATAATATGTATAATAAGTGAATGGTGATATATTATATTACTACATTTTATATGATATTAATTAAAATAATATAAAATTTAAGATTATTTTATTTTCCTATATTGAATAACATATTAATTCTAAAAAATATTAATTTCGATAAAAAATTTTTGTATGTATAAAAAAAAAAAAAAAATGCTGGGGTTGGGTAGGATAAGGTTTTAAAGATTATATAAAAAAAGATTCAAAAAATAATATGGAAAAAAAATTTCCCGGATATTTATATACATTTTTTTTTTTTTACATATTTTTTCAATAAAAGATCAATATTTATAAAAATTATTTTTAAAATATTAAACATCATGTACTAAATAGTCGATATATATGTATATAAACATTTTTTATTGTGAAACTGAATATATTATGTATACAATTAAAGTATTTTATGATTGTATGAAATATTTTAAAAATTCCTAGAAATCGTAAAAATTCTTATAAATTCCAAGAAAATTTTTTTAAAAATAAATCTTATATTTTTTTTAGTAGGTAATATATATATTTATAAGTGTGTAATACATTTATTAATATTAATCTAGTGAATATGTATTTATATGGGTTTGAAGTTTCTTCCTATCTAGCCCATGTTAAATTTTGTATCTTTCTATGTTAAATTTTACAGGAAAAGCGCAAAGCTTTCCCATGTTTTTTTTGAATTTTTTTTTTTGAATTCATTTATATCTATTATTAATCTATATGTCTATAAAAAAGAATTAATGAATTCAAACTATTTGATATTCTGGCCCGGCTTAACACACACACATGCCCATTATACATCTCTATCATACCACTTGCAGGTATACATACGCACACACATACACACACACATGCCCATATGACATCTCTACTATACCACCTGTACTATACCATCTCTCTCTCATGTGCGCTTACATATACAAGCGCATACACACGGGCATACACACGCCCATAATGCATCTGTACTATACAACTTACAGGTATACACATATATACCTACCATACCACTTGCAGGTCTCTATCTCTCATGTGTATACATCATCGATGTAAAGAAAGTGCATATGCAATTAATGCACGCGATGCATATAAAAGATAGATACGCGAATAGTATTTTCTAGATACACTAACAAAATAGCATCAACGATTTTTATTGGATATTAGTTGTATTATATTTGTTAAATATTAAAACAGTAGGATTTTCGTCGAAATAGATAGAAGTAACTTCTATCTATTTCTATGGATGTAGATTATATATAAATAAGATATTGACAATAATATAGTATGATATCTTTAATTTAAATACATTTAAATACGAAACATTACGAGGAATGTCGATATATTGTATTTAAGATATATATAACTATTATTTTTAGTAAATAATACATTAAATTTAATTATTATTATCAATATAAATAATAATAATTTAAATTTAGTAGTAGGTTTCGACTGCAGCATCTCTATCGCAAAGGGACACATACTACATTCAATTGCTTATGCACTTTCTGACTACATCGATGGCATACAGACACTTGTACACACACACACTCATATACATACATATATGCGTATACACACATATATACACAGACAGTAAATACACACACACATATATATATATATATATAAACTCTATCATTCAGTTTTTATGTACATAGTAACTATATTATAGTAAGTATATAATATACATGAAGCCTGCCTATGTTACTCTATGTTACAGTAAGGCAACAAGTAACACCATAAGAAGTTAAGTGTTAGTTCAATAGTAGAAATGATTGCATAGACAACAATTTCATTAAGATTAATAACCTAAGCTAATGAAATAGTAATTGTGTTCAATGTATGATGATGATGATGATGATGATGATGATGACGATGATGATGATGATGATGGTAATGATGAATGTGTTCTCTAGAATGTGTATGTAGCGTGAAAAAATATATAATTAACATATAATTATATGAATAAATTAAATATTGAAATAGTGACAAGCACACATACATTACTTTATATCATAGATATTCATTATTACTGTTACTACAGTAGTTTATTTCACTCTGTAAGTATTTTATGTATGTATATATATATATCAGTGATGGGGGTCAAATACATATTGGTATGTATATTCACTGATATGGTGTATTTGATTGTTGTATTTAGTATATTTGATCAAATACACTTCAAATGTATTTAATTGTTAATTAAATAGAAGCAACATTTTATAAATAATTTAAATAAAGATAGTTAATTTATGAATGTAAAAAATCAAAGTTTTGTAACTATATTTTATAGAGGACACATCTAATGTTTTAATAATAATAATAATTTTTAAAATTCATGAATTTATGTTCCATAAAAATATATTAACTTAATACAAAATAATGATTAACATAATACAAAGTATTTTAAGGCATAAGTAATATTCGAGGAGGGAATTTTGTAAATATAAGTGATTTGAGATGACTTTAAAGTAGTACAACATTTAGAAAATTACGGTTCAGAATTTGCTATTTCAAAAGTTATAGTTTCAAGCATATAGGAGATATAGGATTATAGGAGATATCGGATTATAGGAGATATAGGAATTGGTCAAATAAAATATTGGTTGAATTTAAAAATTGTTAAATTAATTGATCTAAACAATTGTGAATATCAATTATTACTTTTTAATAACTAAAACCATAATTAACTAGATAAAACCCCATGTGTGTATAATTATTATAATATTTATAAAGTTAACAAACAATAGAGAACATAGATAATCTCCAATTGTAATGCTAGCAATATAAATGGATGACTATGGGTATTGTATGTCATCTAATTCATTATTAAATATAACGGCTATGTATCATTTATTATATAAATAGATTATATAAATAGGAGTAAGTTATTCGTTATAAATACAACATTCCAACATAATATCATGTGCTTAACTATTTAACATTATCATAAGATTATGATGTAGTAATTAGAGATTTTAATTATATGTTTTGTAAGCTGTCTAAATAATACTCTTCCAGATCATTGTGAGCGTCTGACTTACAATGCACCTCCTCCTCCTAACCTTAATTGGGTCAGATCATCAATTATATATTGTCAAATTAGATAATACTACATTTATATGAACATATAATCACCAGGAAACAATCGTACAATCGTAAAGATACATGTATTTTAATGTTAAGCCCTTTTTAAGTAAATTATTATTGAATATTTTTATTTATATTCATTATGTTATTTTAGTTAATAAAACTGCCAATAAATGGTTACCATTATTAATTGAAGTAGTTTAAAATTAATACAGATTATTTAAAAATACTGAAAAGCAGTGAAAACTTACCAAAAAGATATATAAGATGACGTAAAAGAATAAAATATTAATAAGATCCATAGTACATCGTGAAATATAACATAAATACACTTGAATAGATTAAACTATATTACAAGGATGTCGCTAAGTATGGTATAGGAATAGTAAAATTAAATTATATAAACGAATGTTGCTTGGGCTTCGGTACTAATGTAGAGCTAATGTTGTACTAGTGTATACCTCATAGTTACTTTGTAGATTATTTAGAGTTTACTTATATTTTAAAATTGATTTCTGATTATAATTAATTCATATTCATTAAGGGCCGGCGCAACACCCTGATTTTGAAAATAACATATTTTTTGTATAATAATCATAATGTTTGATTATTTCTCTTTAAAATGGTATATAGCACAGTGCATAAAAGTATTTAAAAGTGACATAAATAAGCATTTATAAATACGTGCTCGAAAAATAGTTCATATAAATATGATAATTTTTTCTAATCTCTAATTTTTATAACGTTAATATCTCTGAATAAAAAAAAACTGTTACCATCTATGTTTGAATCACTTTTGATTATAGAAATACTTATTGAAATGACATGAAATTTTCACAGTATATTAATATTATGTTACTATTCAGATATAACTATATAAATCTAATAAATTATTCAATTATATATATTTTTTATATTTTATTGAAATTTCATGAATATTTTTTTTTCTAGAAATAGGTATAGTGTTAGTCCATTTTTAATATAATTTTAATAATCTAATTATCATACTCTATAGTTATATTTATAGATAAATATTAGTTTTATAATATATAAAAAAAATTAGTTGATATTTTGAAGTATACATAATTTTAATCTATTCTTAGTATTCAATGATTTTCCTATCTCCACCATGTTAAACTGAGTGCGCCGGCCCTTAAGAAAACTGTAATATATCTGCAACAGTTGATGTATACGATGTATGATGTGAAGTGACTACTTACATATGCATTACATATGCTATACTAAGTATATTCATTTCTAAATTCTCTGAATGTTATCATTAAAAGTATATACGTAAATAATATATAATCACATTTTCAAAAAACTCGATAAGAAATATAATTATGTATCTATTTTATATAATTTAAGATAATGAAATGAAGAATGGTTACGGACGCATTTATAGTAGCAAATGGTATGAGAGAAACAATTCCAGAGTGTGGGAACGTAATTTTCGGGATATTTTGCTGAACTTTTAAATATCCACCTTCATCACATGTATTTAGATAGATAGATAGATTAAAAGTTTATTGAATTACTGGTTATAGGTATACCTATATAAAGAAAGTTATAATTATATATAAACATATAATTATATAACATATAAACAAAATATATAAATGTGATAATAGTAATACTAAACGACACGATACAAAAAAACAAGAAATAAACTGAGAAGTAAAATAAAAATAAAACATTGGATTATACGAGCCGTTGCAAATTTACAAACACAATTTCTAATTTCTAATCATATAGCAATATAATTATCCTTCATGATATGGTTTTTAGAAAAGCTGAATATATTATTTATATATACATTTGTTAAAGTAAAATTCTGAGAGAAGTTTGAAATGTATATATTGAATATATTTAAATAGGCTTTTCACACTATTTATAGAAATTAACCATTATATTACAGTTTTCTTAACGAATAACAATTAATTATAATCAGAATTAAATTATTTTCTTTATGATAGATATTTGAATTAGAAAACGTATGCTTAAAATAATAACAGTAATTTATTCAATAATACAAGATACGCTATAATCTTTTGTGAAAGTAACTAATATTGTACATGAGTTCATTTACAGCTGCGAAATATATATGACCAACATGCCTATTCTGAGTGCCATATTGATAACTGTTTATAACAAATACAGGCTACCTATTAATATGATTTTCTTACCCTACTTCATTTACTGTAATTTTATAAACTGGATCTATAACTTATGCCCACACTTATGATATCAGCGAGCATATGTAAGTATAGGAACTACATGACCCGATGAATGAGGTAAACGCTACTAAGCATGCTAGTTAAAGAGAAACGGATGAACTAATTTAGACATACATAAAGGGTGATCATAGAAACCTTTGTAACCAAATTTGTGACATTTTTAAGTATACAAAACGCTCTAATAAATATCTTGTAGTGAATAAAACAAAAAGTAAGTTACAAACAAATTTGACCCAATTTTTTGAACAATTTTTGATATGTCACCCGAGCTTTTAAGATTAAGTATAATTTGCATTGAAAAAGATACGATTTTCATTGTTTTTTAACAAAATATATAAATATTGAAATTAAAACACAAATAATGAATATATTTTTATGAAACATTGGAAAAGTGTTATCATATAAATGTATAATAAAATATTACAAAATATTTTTCTAAGGTAAAAATCCTAGAAATTAGAGGATTTTCTTAGAAAGGAAAAAATACTTGTTTTTTTCCAATTAAAATATTTTTAAAATTTAAAACATATATAAATAAAACATTTTATAAAAACTAAATAAATATTTTATTTACAAAAAAAATATACAGTTTTAATATATACTTGATCATTTTTGCCAAAAAAATGGCTTTTTTTCCTAGAAATGTTGATCAATTTTTATATTATTTTTTTTAAATTTTATATCGATATTATTCATAAATATATATTGCTTGAATTTCCAATCGATGGTAAATTTTTATAAAAAAAATTACTATTTACACCATTTTTATTAAAGATTTTTGCTAAAAATAAATATTTAAATATATAATATTATTGAATTTATATATTTAATTTAATTTATATATAATATAATTATTATATATTATAGTATAATGTTATTATAAATTACCAACATTTTCTTTAAATTCATATAATATGTATAAAATTGGTTTCACACAAACTCGAACACAATTATTAACTTAAATAATTAAATAATTATGTGTAAAACCTTTTTTACGGAGATTTAAATAATATAGTTAAACTTTAACCTCTAATAATTAGAGTTAATAATTGCGTTCGAGTTGGTGTGAAACCCTTTAAGTGAAATATAGAGAAATATAAAGAATAATTATAATAAATATTTTTTAGATTTTTATTTATATGAATGCATTATATGCAGTTCAATTAGTATAATATGGATCCGTACATCTCTCTCAATTGGGTCAGAAAGACACTTAGATGTGTTTGATACCATTTATATGGTTCTTTTAACCGTTTGAGTATGGCTATAGCCTATAGGATATTCCGGAAATCGAATATAACAATATTGTTCATATTGATTATTTAGTAATAGGTTGATATACAGATGAACAATTTAAAATAAGAAATATAAAAGTTCAAAATAAAATAATAACAATAAATCTACGCAATCGTAGAGTCATGGGTAAAATGGGAAATATTTATTTTGATATTTTTACGAAAATTTGAATTTCGGGCGCAATGTTCTAAAACTAAATAAAAATAAAATCCGAGAATTTTATTGTTCTTAGAATTCAAATATCTAAGAAAAAAACTATCATTATTTTTTTAATTTTGTGATCACCCTTAACATACATAGGCCTGTTGGTACGTTCATTTTTATGTTTTATTCAAATACGAAAATATAATTATTTATCTTATAGTATTATGCAAAATATATCGTTCAAAATTAACTACAAGTGTCTCAAATATGTATTATAAATAATCCTGTGAAAAAACTGGTGTGAAATATTTAGTAAATTTACTAAATCAACTTTGTATTTACCTATACGTAATTATTGGAGAAAGTAATAGCGGCGATAGATATAAATGTTATCTACATAGTAAAAATAATATTGTTATTTTATATAAAAAGAAGATCCACTCTAATAACATTATAGATTATCAAAGCAATACACATTATAAAGATAGGCCTAGCATTACATGATATTATGTATGAGTTTAGTTATGTAATAAGTTGCATTTGAAACAATAGGAGGGACAGGGCATATTTTATTATTTGTGACAAGATGATATTTATGATGAACATTACTTTTTCAAAATATAATATATATATGCCTCACGTATTAAAACGTAATTGTTCATAAGTTAACACAATTGTAAACCTATATAGTGATCATACTTTAAATGATACTATTTATTTGTAGATTTAACAATAATTATATATCTATGAAATGTTAAAAATACTTTATATTGAAATTAAATACTTAATATATACTTAACATATACTTAACATATAATGATGTTTCTATATCAATGTTGTCATCAATGATATAATTTGTTTGCAATATTTATACAGAACTATTATATATTGGTTATATTTATCTTGAACATTTGAATGCCATGTGAATTATAAATAATAATGCTTTTCATGAATGAATCGTATCATTATTAAATTTACATATAATCTTATTCATACACACACAGTAAATTGAACAGAGACATGAAATCATTGAATTTTAAAGAGTTACACCCCTTCATAAGGAACAAAAGTCATTGTTTCTCAGAATTTCTTGATGAGATAATGTGTATACAAAAACAATAATCGACAGAGAGAAGAACACATCTATATATATTATTTAAAATTGAAATAAAAAAATACAAATGATATTTTCATTTTTATTATAAAACAAATACATGTTTAATCGTATGTGTATACAATGTAAACAGCTATAATTTAAACACCAGTAAGTAGGGAGTGGGGGTAGGGGGAGGGGTAATATGATAAGTAGATACTGGTTATACGAATGCTTAAGTATGATTTCCACCGCCGTTGCAGCATCGCCAATGATGTATTAATCATCGATATACTAATACCTATAATATATAGATTCCGTATGTACGCCTATATGATGATCTGTAAAGGGGGGGGGGGGCGGGGCTTAGTATGAGTGACAGGAGCGCTTGCGATGATGTAACCTTTACCAAAGATCCTGATTCAACGTGTTGCCGTCTTGTTTAACATCGGGAGGTACCTCACTTATGTGCGTCTGTAATGAGAAGGAGAAGAGGTAACATGATGTCAGGGTGGTATTAGTAGTAGAGGGTAGTTGAAACCTGATTGAATGCAGTCAGTAGCTGGTTAAAGCCTCCTTCTGTGAATCATTATCATCGTATAGAGAAGTATATATATTAGTGACACATATAGTACATATATACAGTATTATTTGAAGAATTTAGAAGTTAAAACATACTGAAAATGTTTATTTATATTTATTATATTATATAAAAAATAAACTTCTACAATTGATTATTATATATATTTACGGCTTTTAAAGAATCAAAATCTAACCAGGTTTTCCAGCACCGGGATTGTTGAATTCTTTACCATCGGGTGTCATCTGGAAGGAGGGCTGAGGATTAACCGGATACCCATAGGGGTTCATGAATCGGGGTTGAGCCGGTCGCATATTGGCCGGCTGATTAGCATATATACCCTGAGGATACTCTTGACCCCCGCGCTGTATGAAATGGGGTTGCTGAGGTTGTGGTGGTTGGGGTTGTTGTTGGGGTTGTTGCCCTCCCATAGGCCGTTGGCATATGAACTGCAATTGCTGCATCTGCATTTGTTGCATTTGTTGTTGTTGTTGTTGCTGTTGTTGTTGGTGTTGTTGCTGTTGTTGTATCTGTTGCTGGAGTTGTTGTAGCTGTTGAAGTTGATGTTGTTGTTGTTGGAACTGAGCTCCGGGTTGTTGCCCTGGCCCCTGTTGGGGGTGGGGATGAGGGTGGGGTTGTTGTTGCGGTGGTCCACCCTGGTAGTTACCATTAATGGGCACATGGACGATGTTGTGAGCCTCGTAGTAAGAGTTCATGAACCGAGCCGGTACATTAGTGAGAGGGGCTTGCCCGGGTTGATTGCCGATCACCAATGGACAGCCTTGTTGTGCGGGGAACGTTGAGGTAGGGTACCCACCACCACCCCCACTACCGCCGTACTGCTGTTGTTGTGGGTGCTGGTGATGCAGACTCTTCTGAAGATCGGGGGCGCTGGCGCTGTGGTTAAACAAGGACATGATGTGGTCTTTGTTAGTCTGATCATCGTCGGGGACCATAGGGGGCGCTGTCATGAAGTCCCCAAACAGGTCTTCGGAAGGCTTCCGGGATAGATTCTCTGTGGATTTCACCTGAATAGCCTGGTTACCTGTGCAATGTTATAGTAGATGTTATAGTAGATATTATAGCAGATGTTATAGGAGATGAACAGTATACATGAGCTAGTTGTTAACATTTGTTTAAAATATCAAATATTTAAGGAGGTTTAAATTATTTTATATGATCATTACTTATTATTTTGCAGATATTAAGATTGCTTCAAGATTGCTATTCTTTAGATAGGTAGTGAGGTGGACTAACCCAAGTGATCAATGAGCAGAGGTTTCATGTTAGCAGACTTTATAGGTAAAGTCTTGGCATGTTCGTTGTTTCTCTTGTTCTTACCATCGCCTCTCTTGCCTTCGTTGTTGCCTTCTTTAGCCATCCTCACTTCATTCTTCTTCTCAGGCTTTTTCTATGTTGCACAATGATCACAGTGTTATTAACGAGGGGCATTTGTGTAAATATCAACAAATCATCATCACTTTATAACATGTTAATTAGTATTTGTCAACAAATTGGCAATGCAATTTATATAGGAATAAAATACAAATCTCAGTTTTTGACACATCATTAAGTTAAATTGATAACATTAATTATGTATTATGTATTATGTAACATAATTAACTGAATACATTTATTTGTTTTATAATTTGTTCATAGTTTTATTTTTGTCATATAGATGCATTTTATTCAGAATAATTATTATTCCCTACCAATGTAAATATAAACATTATCATAGAACAAACGTTTATAGTTACTTATTAATTTGTTTTGCTATTTATAAAAAAATATGATATTATAAATATAATTAATAATAATTGATATAATAACAAAAATGAGTAATAAAAAAATGTCTAGAAATTCCTGGACAAAATTAATTTCAATTTGTATGTCTATATTTATATATGATGATGATGATAATTGGCATAGATGAAATATAATATATATTATTAAAATCGGGAATAGTAGATTTATAGTAGCATATATTATTTATATATAAACAAACATTAGTTAAATTCATTGAATAGTTTTATCTAACATTAATGTTTAATGTGAGTATATATTTCCTATCTATTAATATGTAAATGTTTGGAATGGAATACACTATGATATTAACTTAATGTAGGAAATCATGCATAGAAAAAATAATATATCATAGATTAAAGAGTGAATAGATTCATTTAAAATACTGCTTTGAAAGATTTTATCAAGCATACAAATATGTATACATTATGTATAATATACATTATAAATTTAATATTAATAAAGAAATCAACAATATGACAATATTAATGCATTTTAAAAAAATATTTATTCTATTCAAATTTATGATAATTGAAAAATGTAAACAAATGTTGAATAACTAATACTATTGTATATTGTAAAGATACATTGAAATATAACATTTTTAGATTATTTATTTAATATAATATTGACTTTTTATTTCTTGTATATTTCATATATATATATATATATATATATACTTATCTATAATATATATTTATCATGTATTTGTTTAACTACAAATTTCTAAAATAGATTTATCATAAATGCAAAAGTAAACATACACTATTTAGATATTATAAATATTTATATAGTTCACTGTGTTTATTGTTCAAATAGATTACAAAATCTTCAGTTTAGAATCTAATAGTATTATTGAATTGAATGAGATGAATAAAGCTAATGATTATAAGCTAGTGGTGCAGTACTACTGATCATCAACAGTGTTGATATAATCATTAAGGCTAGGTATAAATGTATGTGCTGAATTAATGTACTTGTTGTATTTAAACTGCTATACAAATTGACATATTAGTCATCTTCTATAAAACAAAATGAAGTGTATTTCTTTAATGAAATCAACACTGTAAGGCGATAATGAATATACGCTATTTAAGACATTATTAAAATATAATTAAAAACACTATTTAGTATATCTTTTGAATACAAAACTCATTATTTTAATTGTTGACATATACTATTCACTAAAGTGTTTTATCGGTGATATATTGACAGCCTATATGGTAAACACGTATATACACACGTACACAACTATAACCATGAGTTTAGTAGGCATCTTAGGTACGACCGCTTTACCCATGTAGAGCTTGTGTTCGTATTTGTTGCGAATGAAAGTTTCCAGTGATCTAAGTTCATAATAATCAATGAAATAGATAATCGCATAGTTTGATTTCGCGTATGCATTTCATTTAATATATATATATATTTTATAGTATTGATACAAGTGAATTATGATATATATGATAAAAAGAAAATATTGATAATATTAAAATGTATATCTTGCACGATGAATAATAAAGACATGGTTGTTGTTGAATTAGTGATATTAGATAATTGGGGGGGGGGGTGCGGGGGCTAACAGATCAGTCTGAGGACGTCTCATAGAGGTCGGCATCGTGTTCTCGTAGATTGATCTGGCGCGACTGTTGCCCATAAACTGCATGGTCGCAATCTGTAACTCATTCCAAGAGTCCAGGTTTACGGACTTTACCTACGCACAATGATTATGTGGTGCCGTTATATGATCGGATGATGGCTATGTGATTATCTATGTAATGGTATATTAGGGGCGACTGTACTTTACGGTGTATGTCATTTTGAGGATACAAAATAGATATACTTTCTCAGATTATTTAAATATATTGATATGATATTTTATGGTGAAATAGTATTAAAATATCTATAAAAATAATGTTAATATTTAAACAAATAATATGAAAATAACCTATGTTTTTGAATTAATTAATGAAAATATGTTTCGTATTCATTAAATAATAAGTGTAGCAGGGTTATACTGATAATGTTATGGTATTGCATGATATTCAGAACAAATAAATTAACCAATGTAATATATATATTATTAGTAATAATATTAGTAATAATAATATTATAATTTGATAATATTAGTAAAAATAATATTATAATTAGATATATATGTATATATATATATTTTAATATTATTTTCTAATTGAAAAAATGTTAATACCATTTACTGTTTAATATTACCTATTTATTTAAATACACTACTCTAGAATATGTCATGTGATTATGAATATATGGGTATGCAATAGAACAAATAGTAATGCCGATATCATTAAAAAGTCAATATAATAAAATCGGAACCTTAGAAATATGTACACCTAGGTTGCGATGTATTCCAGCACAGCGAATACATATGAAGAATCCAAGATTCCAGGAAGCCCATCTTGGTCCTGCATAGGAATTAATAGATTCATGATGAAGAAATAGATAATGATTCATACATTTAAATGACTATGCAAACCTTTCGCATCGCAATCTGTGCAGTATTTATTCTCATCTTCTTTCAATAAATTAACCAGTATAAGTTGATATTTGTCTTGCAAATCACCCGACATTTTCTACAACATATATTAAACATAATGTGTTAACTAATTTTCATATACAAATTAGTTAATACATATGTATATTATTGTAGAATCACATGTTTTTATATTCTAAATTGTTCTGTCATAATTATATCATAATTTATATATTATATTTTTGATTCATATATTATTATATATATTTATAGATATGTATATAAGTCATTAATAATAACTAAGTTATTATAACTTATAATTATTATAATATTATTTTAGAGAATTATCTGAAAGAAGGCTGCCGATTATTATTATAAGAATTTCAGAGTTCAAGGTGGGCGGTACTTATATATGTCACTCAAAGGCATTACTTATGCATTTATGTACAATTTAAAATAATTTGACCTAGTAAAGCATTATACAATATTTTATAGTCTCACTTGGGGATATAATGCAGCTGAAAAGAAAACAGAATAATAAACCAAACAAAATATATCAAACAACCCCAAAATATAAATCCGCAAATATATATATATATATATATTAAATATTATATAAATAATAAATATGTTGTGCCTAATTTCATGTGGTACGTATAGCATATGGAATATATCATATTAGTCAGTATATTTTAAATTATGTAAGATTGTGTAACATATGTATTTAACTGATATATATATATATATATATATAAGTGAAATATATAATGAAATTTAAAAATAATAATAGGCGGCCTTCTTCGAGATTCACGATGTTAGATACTATCTTAGATAGTATCTATATTGGTAGAAAAATTATTCAATAAAAAAAAATTTAAAACGGACATAAATGTAATGAATAGTTATATTATATTATGATAAGATCTATAAAAGAAATCAATACATATATAAAAATATACACACACAATCATAATTTAGATTTTATTATTAATTATAAATTAAAAATGGCGCCATTACAAATCTTTTCTAGGAATTAATAGGAATTAATAGGAATTTAGTTTACATAATTAATGATATTATATTTTTTAGATGATAAATAGACAAAATAACTATTAAATTAACATGATTATGAATATGAATCGAACAAAATGATTACATTATAATAATGATTATTATAAAGTTTTATAGAATTAAATTATTATAGTCAAATCTCAAATATTTGTTAAATTGTAATGTATACTAATACAATATGATATAATATTAAATATCATTAAATAAAATGAAATATCACTTATACTTGTATACTAACAAATTGTTAACAAATTAACAAATATAGCCATAAACCAAACTAAATAAATATATATATACAACTATTTAAACACAATATTTACAAAACTATACAGGAAACATATATTAATAAGCTGGAACATTAGGATTTATATAATCACACAAAATATCTCAATAATATTTAAAATATTATTATAACGTCATCATATTATTAATTTATTATATTTTACCATATAAAGTAATTATATAATATTATATAATATATACCAATTATAGTGAAATTCACATATTGAAATAAAATTCTAAATTATTTTTAAATAGTAATTTTGTTTATAAATATTGTATATTAAAATTGTAATTATTATTTGAATTTTATTTTTAATTAACTATTTCAATACAATATAACTATACCGTAAACAATATAGTTTACATTTGCGAGTAAACGTTTAAAATGTTAGTTTTCTATATATTAATATTTATATTATACTAATATAAAGCACTTGCCAATATTATATAAGTAAGATGTTTAGATATGTTTTATTTAATATAATCATTATAATAATCATTAATCATTATAATTATCATTATAATGATTATAATGATAATAATAATATAATATTATATCCTTATTTCATAGTATAATTAGATAGTATACTACTATATTATATAGACTATACTATATACTATATAGTACATATATACATAATTATATTGTTACCGTGAGTATTCCATAATGGTAGTAATCATTGAGTATACACTATTATAATGGTTATGGAAATTATATCAGACTGATAATCAGTGAATACAAAAGTTTGCCCACGTATAACTTAAACTCGATGAATACCAATTCGCGGTACATTAGTATTATGATAATGATTGTTAATTAATGATAATCTGGGAGTAGCTGGCGTGTCTCTTGTTCAACTGTCAATTTCATATATATTTATATACTTCTACTAGCTATTAACTTAATAATTAAGTATATTATATATATATATACAATTTGTATATGAATCATTATCCCAATGAATATGAGTATTGGAGTCTCACTATTAGTCATTGCGAGACTCCACATTACATAATCAGTATGATACCAACGATTTTTCTTAGATATAACGTTTATATCTAAGAAAAATCTTATATCATATAACCACTGAGATATAATTCGCCTTTATACACAAAAAAGGAACAGATACACATATGTATTTAGTTTTTGAATAAGTGTTATCTTTATAATGTAAATTCATATTAAACTATACATTTAAAAAAAATTGATAACTAGTTATTGACTTCTATGAATAGTATATGTCCACCATACAAGCCCAATCAACAGCACACAACTTAAATAACACACATATTATGTGTCGTGTATTTCCCATACGCCTTCCACTTGTTGTTTTCCACTTAAGTTGTTTGATATTTCTTAACTTAATATATTTAAGTGATGATTAAAATATTTTTTTAAGATCATACAATTAAAATATTTTTAAATGAGTAGCCACTGAATACTACCCAGTAATCTCGGACGAAGTCATTTCTGACTATGTAATCTCGGACAACTTATCAAAGATAGTTTATTTTTTAAGTATTGTAGATAAATTTGATAGTTAAGTTATCTTACTTTCTTCAAATTTGTCTTCTATAGTAATTATTTATATAGTTATATGTATATATTAATATTTGGTATAAGTCTTTAATAATAAGTAAATTATAAATATTCTAATAATAAGTGTATAATTATGAAATACATTTAATTTTATAAGTCGTCTCAGATTACTTAATTAGTCATCTGAGATTTTCTCGTCCGAAATTACCACGACCGGTATTACTGGTATTCTAGAAAGACAAATTGATGTATAAACGATATCTAAAATTGATTTTATTAATAATATAATTTAATAATTATCATATTTATTATCTGTATTATTTATATTAATATTTAATCATACGATTATATTCTAATATTATCACGAATACTTAAATATATATATATATATTTATTATAAATTGCTTTCAAGTTTACTTTAAAATCATTTACAAAATGTATGAATCTCAACTCATATATATATATAAATATGCGAATAAATTACCAACATTCTCTATATACACTAATCTGACATACATGTTAATAAATTAGTCCATATACAGAAATAGTGGTGCAAATCTATAGAAAGTTTAGGGGAAACCTATATAGGCTATGACATGATGGTTTTGTTATCATTGGCGTTAATGTTTTAATAGATAATCGAGTTCACTTATCACTATACTTCAATATTTAGCTAATTACCAGACATTTTAAATGTTATGTATTCCTTAAATATATATATATATATATATATATATACACATATAATTTTTTCGGTTGTTTTTAAAAATACTCATATTTTGTATATGTAATAATATGTTTGGCGTACTTCAAGGAGACACACTAGCGCCATTCTTATTCATCATTGTACTTGATTACGCAATGATATCAGCGATCCAAGTTAGAGAAGAAGAATTAGGATTCGAACTTGAACCCAAGAAGAGTCGTAGGTATCCTGCAACAATATTAACTGATCTCAGTTAAGCGCATGATATTGCACTAGTATCACATGATGTATGTCAGGCGCAAAAATGATTAACTTGTGTAGAATAAGAAGCAGCAAAAATTGGTCTACATATAAACGCTAAGAAAACTGAAATAATGGCTTATAACCAAATTAAACCAGTAATCCTTCATACAAAATATGTAAAACTGTCCTTAAAGTAGTCGATAATTTTAAGTATCTGGGAGCATGGATGGCAACTTCACTTAAAGACTTTGAAGTAAGGAAGGCAATCGCTTGGAAAGCATGCCATAAACTAAAGCAAATCTGGAAGTCAACCATGAGCAGGAAGCTTAAAATATTCAGAGCCACAATCGAAACAATCTTACTATATGGAAGTGCAACATGGACAATCACGAAAAAGTTTGAAAACAAGATAGATGGCTGCTACACTAGGCTAATTAGAATGATTTTAAATATCTCATGGTGAGACAACATACCTAATAAAATCCTGTATATCGGACTCCCGAAGATCTCAGAAGTCATAACGGGTTCGAAGAATGACAATTGCCGGCCACTGTGTACTGCACAAAGACAAAGCCTGTCATGACCTAATCTTCTGGCAACCAAGAAATGGGAAAACGAAACAGAGGCCAACCTATAATATTTATAGATAACTTGAAGAATGATACGGATGTTGGACGATGTAAAAGAAATACGTAATGTTATGAGTGACAGAGAAGACTGGAGAAAAATGAATCAGGTCGAATGAAAATTCGACATAAGTAAGTAAGTAAGTAATAATCTGTTAATGGGTATCCACTATCAGTATTTCCGGAAATAATGTCCGGAAATGTTTGCTAGAAAGTGATTTTCTAGCAAGTTGTAGTGGGATACCCCCTTTAAAGATATTATATTTCAGATAAGATACCGGAAAGTAAGAGAGTATCCCACTACAATTGTAGTTAACTTGCTAGAAAATCACTTTCTAGCAAACATTTCCGGATATTATTTCCGGCAAGTTGCCGGAAATATTTTAACTTTAAAACGATTTTCTATCAAGTTAACTACAATTTTAGTGGAAAACCCTCTTACTTACCGGCAACTTGCCTGAAATATAATAACTTTATAGGATATATCCATTACAACTTGATAGAAAATGGTTTTAAAGTTACAATATTTCCGACAACTTGCCGGAAAATCTTGTAGTGGGTACCCCCTTTAGAAAGAATTAATTATTTTTATTTAATTTTAATAAATATCTGAATAACTAAATATGCATAACAAAAATCTTTCAAAATAACCATAAATTGAACAGAATTATATATTTAAAATTTAATTATACATTACATAATTTAGTTAAAATATAGATTATTAACACTTTCTGTGAATTGTGAATAAACGCAAATAGAAAACACATGCTATTCTCATTGGGTGAAATATAATTATATTCATTGACATTAGAATCAAATAAATAAATATATACTAAGCATGTTATAAATTTTAATTTCATTATTTATAATAATTATATAAAAATGAAAATTAGAGATATATAAATTTGATAAACTTCATATTTGTTTTCATGTTTTCACAAGCTAAGGATCGTCACAACATATGAGATTTATATATAGTTCTTTATATACAATCAAGGACAGGATGCTAACATATATTTAGTGAATTTTTATTTTCCGCTTGAGTGATTTTATCGTATTATATCATGGTCCAGGAGTACAAATTTAAATTTGATACAAAAATAAATGTCAAAACTCGTTTTTAAATCAATAATTTGAATAAGATTATATTTAATACATCTTATATTATTTGAAATGTCGACATAAATGATATAAAAAAGCATAGTTCAATTCTAACCTTTATAAATAAATTTGTATTTTTAATAAAATATTTATATAGAAATAAAATTAAAAAATATGATGCATTTTTATTTGACAGATAATTAAATAACCTTGACAACTTTGATTCAAAGATTTAAATCATTAGAGATAGCGAGCAGACGTCCTATTAA